>LUGF01005984.1:90294-126728 GCA_001625245.1 Calycopis cecrops
GAATTATGTATAACATTACCAAAGGTTTTATTCTTTTTTGCTACTATTTTTTAAACAAGAGAGGGACAGATCTTTAAATCGTATAACTTAAAAACTTGCAATCGCATACCTCCGGAACCTGTAGGAGAAATCGAATAATATTTGTAAATATAGTAATCACGCACCCGAAGGCAATAAAGTAAGAAATGTCTAAGAGCTCTTGTAATGAAATAACACAATCTATACAGGTAGAAGAACTTATCTTCAGAATCCGTTGAGAAAATTAAATAATATTTATAATTATAGTACATTTAAACAAAAATGTATTTCAATTATAAATATAAAATAATAATAGAACTAGAGTAAAAATCTTACCTGATGGTACATCCGCCAATCCGACTGGATTAACTGGAAATTAAAAAAAAAATTTAATATCATAAATAATATTAAAAAGTCTTACAAAGCAAGAGAAAGACGAGTTGACTACCCGACTATTTTCTTCATCATCATCATCTGCCTATAGCAGTCCACTGTTGGACATAGACCTCTCCCATATCACGCCACTGGCCTCGATTTGACTACGTCTTAAGTAGTTATCATTTGATATGTATAAAATAAATATTGCAATATTATTTAGTTGCCTCAAAAAACCGAAAAATTACTAGCAAAAACGCAGTCCGCCGTGTTCTATAATATATTCTGTTGATTATAATAATTCCACGTCACGCAACACTACAAACGACAAACTCGAATACTTTGACGTTTTGAAAATGAAATGAGCTTAGATCACAGAACAGAAAAAACAAGTGTTCTGTGGCTTAGATAATATACTCTAAAAACACGAGCGACGCCATTTGTCAGAAATGACATTTAATAACAGGCCGAAAATGCGCCATCTTCATAGTGTTGTAGACTTGTAAAATATTGTAAAATTCAAGTTTTTTATAGATCATACATCTAGGTAAATTCATTTTATTTTTAATGAAATTTATGCATTTTTTATTATTACGGGAATACCTAATTGTACAAGACAACACCTAAATTAGATCGTCTTCTACGACTGTCACTCATGTTAAACAGTGATAATAGGAAATGTACTCGCATATCGAGATGCATCGCTCCCATCTGCGGAAGAGTGCGTCTGTCCCCCTTTCGACTCTAAACATACTCTCGCCGCCGAGCTCTAATAGCATAATGAAGTTGTATTTGGCTTCTCTCATTTTCCACAGCACAAGTTCAGGGCATAACAATGTAAGTACTTACGTGGCCGGGGCGTAGTGCAGTGTGTGGACTTGGAAGCTTGAAACAAAAAAAAAATAGTAGGTACCGAGTTTCCTTCAATTATAAACATTATACAACTTTACTGTGGTCGGTTTAAATCTCACAGACCACATTAGAAGTGATCACTGCATATACAATAATAATAAAAGCAAAAATAAATATTAATAAAATTCTATGAAATATGTGAATAATTAAAATTAGAAGGATTGCTTTTTAAACTCTATTATACTTTAAGCGAATTTTCAAGATATTTTTGTACTGTCGTGACATTTACAAATCTATGTTCTTATTTGGCTTGTCTCCCGATAAATCTACAGCATAATAAAACAATAATAAAATAATATATTTGATAGCACGGTGTGACCTAAGTCCGCACTTATGCCACACTTAGCCGTGACTTAAGTGGTCTATTATTGCATCGCGCGTAAAATGGCTGACTAACTACATTATTGTCAGACGTCATACAACTTTACAGGGTTATTTTAACTATACAGGATTATTAAATACCAAAAACTCATACAAGGTTGATAAAACCATGAGGCTTTAAACCATATAACATTTAGTGTACCATTTCTAGGCTATACAACCAAAATCAGATCAATCTGTTTAGTCAGATACTTAAGTATACTTTTCATAGTTTCATTTAGTGCGTTGCGCTTTTATATACGTTAAGAAATATCTGAAATGTATATAGAATTGTGTGTAACATAGATTTTATACTTTTTTACGAGTATTTTATAAACAAGAGATGGACAAATCGATAGATCGTATTAAAGGTCGTAAGGAACTTAAAGTTACAAACGTCTTACCTCCAGAACCTGTTGGAGAAATCGAAAAATATTTGTAAATATAGTAATTACGCACCGATGGCAATAAAGTAAGAAATGTCTAAGTGCTCTTGTAATGAATTACCACAATCCATACAGGTAGAAGAACTTATCTTCAGAATCCGTTGAGAAAATTAAATAATATTTTTAATTATAGTACATTTATAAAAAACTAGCAGTGCCCCGCGGTTTCACCCGCGTTTAATTTCTAAGAAATCCATATAAACTTCAACACCCTATTTCACGCCCTTAGGGGTTGAATTTCTAAAATTCCTTTCTTAGCGGATGCCTACGTCGTAACATCTACCTGGATGCCGAATTTCAGCTTGATTCGTCTAGTGGTTTGGGCTGTGCGTTGATAGATGGCTATGTCACGTTTGAGTTTTATGTATATATAGATATATTACAATTATAAATTTAAAATAATAATAGAACCTGAGTAAAAATCTTACCTGATGGTGCATCCGCCAATGCAACTGAAAAATTAAAAAAATATTTTAATATCATAAATTATATTAAAAAGTCTTACAAAGCAAGAGAAAGACGAGTTGACTACCTGACTATTTTCTTCATCTTCATCATCATCAGCCTGTAGCAGTCCACTGTTGGACATAGACCTCTCCCATATCACGCCACTGGCCTCGATTTGAGTATAGTAATTATTTTTGTAAGAGGTAGTGCCACGCTGCATGCTTGCATGCAGCCGAAATGGGTCGCCGTGACCGGGGAGGTACCTCCCGGTCACACGAGACCGGCGTAAAGTGACAGCTGTGCTGTCGCGTTTCGTGCGGTGTGTAAGTAGCCGGTGGTCTTTGGAGGTGGGGGGAGAAAGGAAATGTGAATCTTTATGAGCGTTGGTAGTCATGAAAATGCCTCCGACTGTTTGTTTGCCCCTCTATATCGTAAAAAAAAATTACACACCAAAGACAATAAAGTAAGAATTTTTTTTATAGCATAGGAGGCAAACGAGCAGTTAGGTCACCTGATGTAAAGTGATCACCAACGCCCACAGACATCCGTAACACCAGAGGTCTAACAGATGCGTTGCCGACCTTTGAGGAAAGAATAAGCTCTTTTCTCAGAAATGTCTCGTATTGTAATGAAATAATATAGTCTGTGCTTGGCTATTGCACCGTGCGTGGAATGGCCGACTTCATTGTAGTGAAATGCCGTACAACTTTATCATAGTTAAAATATAAATAATTAAAAATGTATGGAGTTATACAATAATCCCGTGGGAAATAGAAAACCATTCCCTGGCATCCCTTAAGAACATTTTTTCGGGATAAAAACTACCTAGCCTATGTTAATCCAAGTTACTCTGTGTGTGTCACTTGGAAAATCTATTCAGCAGTTTCTGCGTGAAGGAGTAACAAACAAACAAACATACAAACTTTCGCATTTATAATATTAACGGGTACTTCAACATGGTAATGCACAAATTAAATATGCTATCTGTGTTTATTATTTAATATAATATGAAGTCACATTTTTTTTGCTGAAACATACATGAGCGCAGCAAACACTGTTGATCATTTCAGATTGTCTAATTTATTCAAAATATCTAATATTTACAATGAATGTTTCCTTATTGTGTCAAATATGTATAAGAACTTTAGTAAGAGGTAGTGCCACACTGCATGCTTGCATGCAGTCGAATTGGGCCGGCACGACCGTGGAGGTACCTCTCGCTTACACGAGACTGGCGTAAAGTGACAGCTGTGCTGTCGCGTTTCGTGCGGTGTGTAAGTAGCCGGTGGCCCATGGAGGTGGGAGGAGAAAGGATGGCAGCGTATCTGTATAGCCTCTAAGCGGATGTTTGTGGGCGTCGGTAGTCATGAAAATGGCTCCGGCTGCTCGTTTGCCCTCCCATACCATAAAAAAAAAAGAACTAAATACATATTTACGATAAAATATATATTTTTCGTCCCATCCACCAATCGGCCTGGACTTTACCCCTGGACCCTCTAGATCAGGGGTGCCCAACCTTTTTTGGCCGGGGGCCGCTTTTATATTATTCTCATTAGCTGGGACCACAACGTCGCGCCGCGCCGCGCCTGTCTCGTGTAATAGAGAGGTCGCTATCAATTCGTCTACATGCGTGCATGCAACAGGGCACTACCTCTTACAAATGTTTGGCAGACCAGCTATTGCGTCAGTTCTGCCGTGATGTTAGTTAAATGAAAAATCATGCCTTCATTTAATTGTTTTAGAACATATTCTGCCGCGCTTTCGCTTGCGGAACGCTACAATGGTGCCCTGTTTACGTGCGTGCAGCCGGCGTTCTTTTTTGTAGCATAGAGAGCCAAACGAGCAGTCTCCTGAAATTAGACAGATGATTTGCCAGTACTCGTCCTTGCATGGGCCACCGGCTACTCCCATTTACACGTCAAGAGACTTACCAGCGGACCTTACCTTGCTGTTTGCCGTGGTGCGTGACGTCAGCGGAGTTGTCCTCGGAGCTCTGGCCGGGGAGGTGGTTCGACACGTCGTCGTTCAACTCTGAAAAAAAAGCATGGGGTCAAACGAGCCATCGGCTTTTGATAACATAACCAGCGAGAGGTGCCACCATGCATGCATGTAGTCGAATTGGGTCGCCACGACCGGGGAGGTACCTCTCGCTTATAAATTGTAACTAACTCTCCTTCTGTCATGACCAACTCAACTTCCGTTCGCCGCTTCAACAAGCACAAATGTACCGAAAGCGTGACCCTAAAATGGTTGCGTTACTCCATCGTAGAAAATTTTAAAATAAAAACCTACTTTCATCGGCTCTCTTTGAGGAAGAAGTCTTAGCAGTATCTGAAAAAACGATGTTTTGAAAACCCCTTTTTTCCGGCCCCAATGAATATCATAGCCGATTTGCCAGCCCATAGGGCCAATAGTATCTTCTTTAAAATTGACTGCTACCGATTTAAATGTGTGTGGTACTACATCTAATAACAAAAAAGGCTACCCCATGCTTTTGAAATTCCATTTAAGCAGGTACGTCCATAAAAAATGACACCTTAAAAAGGATATTTGTATACTTATCAAAATCACGACACAAAAAATTTAATCGACAACCCTAAGCGTCAACGCTTAGATAACCTACTATTGTTATTGAACTATGATAATGCAGGCGTGTGTAGACACAGGTGTCTTTCCCTCATTCTCATATTACAACGGCACGTCACTTCCCATCTGCGGTAAAAGGGGAGGGGGGGGGACGAAGGCAATTGCAATAAGGCTGTACGACCGGGGAGGTACCTCTCGCTTACTTGATACCGGCGTAAAGTGACAGCTGTTCTGTCGCCTTACGTGTGGTGTGTAAGTAGCCAGTTGCCCATCTTTATGCGGATGTCCATGGGCATCGCGTCCGTGAAAATAGCTCGGATTTCTCGTTTGCCCCCTTATACAATATAGAATGTTCAAGAAAACGGGATACCTGTTTCATTGTGGGATAGGTTACATCAGTAGTATTCAAATTCAAAAAGAAAGAACATAATAAATCTAATAATGAAAAAGATATAGCTAAAAACAAAATTTTATTTTAACAGCGCTTTCCCTTAAGCAATTGTTGGTTTTTGGTCTGGATTGATCACGTACCTGTTCAGCGGCATAATAAAGATTGTATGATTTAGAAAACGAGAGAGGAATAAATAAACAGCTGATTGCCTAGTAAACCAATTTGACCACTGCGCGAACACTGACTTTTAAGGTTAAGTGAATCAAAGTTGCAGTGTTGAGATGGATAAAATATTTTTATTTAAATATTTCATAAATAAAAAAACACATCTCCTTTAAAATCATTCACTTTGCACGTCTTATGTGTTCTTTTATGAAAAAAGGTTAACATGTTTAAAATTTTGGACCCTCATATTTCCTCAACGCTTATGAATTTTTCAAAAATTATTTTTGTATTTGAATACTACAGTACCCTATCTCACATTAAACATCACACGTCCCATCCCATGTTTATTGGACATCCTGTATAAAAAACGTAGATCGAATAGAAAAAAAATCCTCACTGGAATTTTTAGGAGGAGGAGTCAAAGTCACCAGGACGAGCTTCACTAAACCGGGCTTGCGGCTCTGACCCAGCGGTGTATCAAACGACGGAGCTGAAAACACACACAAGTTTATAAATATAAAAAAAAACTTCTTTACGCGCGCTTGACTCGGGGAGTAAGCCGGCGAGAGCGTTACAAAAATGTGCGCTCGGGCGAGGCCAACGCAAGTTGTCGTTCAAATTCAAGATTCAAATTAGATCCAAGTAAATCTTTTTGTATTATAAATAAATATCAATATGACGTGTCATTGTAACTATGGTAATAAATTTGTGTATTAAATCAACAATTAATTTTAAATACTGGGTTATTTTTAAAACACCAGTCAGCTCTGATATCTAAGGCATGTACTGCTGTCTCGCTGAAGACCGGTCGCGCGAATGTTTCTCTCTATTTCCCACTCATCCTTAGGTTAGCAGTGCTGCGTATAATAATGCCGATAATTATTATCGATAGTGGATTTTAAAGGTGGCTGAAAAAAACCATTAACATGTTAAAAAAACTGTTAAACTATAAATACTTTTATAAAGTTTATTTGTATAAAAAAATATAAATGTTTAATTATTAGGATATTAATTATTTTAGATTTATTATTTACTAGCTTCCGCCCGCAGCTCCGCCCGCGGTGAGTTCCGACTTCAAAAATAGAGTTATTATACATATAAACCTTTCTCTTGAATCACTAGGTATCTATTAAAAAACCCATCAAAATCTGTTGTGTAATTTTTAAGATCTAAGCAGACACACAGGCGGCGGAAATCGACTTCGTTTTATACCATGTAGTGTTTTCATTATATATTATTCTGTCTCGCTGCAGACCTATCATAATATATATTAGTGATATCTTTGAATCGGTTTTATCGATACTGGTAATGCGACTGGTAACCGAATTCACATCAACTACATATAAATGTGCTTCAAATCATATTCCCAAAAGGCCATATTTATTATTCTGTTAGGTTCGATATCGATAAATGAAATTGATATAGGTAGGTACCAATTCAAATTGTTTACATCATCTGATCCTCATCTGATGGTTCCCATGGTGACGGGAGATGGGTTTGTCAGAACCTCTTATCGTATATGTTAGCTGCTTCTTGTGGGGATCACTTGGTTGAGGAGTTGTTGATGTGTGTGAGCGTTGGTGATCACTTAACATCAAGTTGCACGTTTCCCTCCTACGCTATAAAATGCGGCTAGTTATAGACGTCGGTAGTCATGAAAATACTCTATATCAACTTTTTTCGCCCTAGCTTATAAACAAAATAATAAGTTTATGAGAGGCATTCAATTATAATTACAGAACTGTTTCAATGTATGTACAGGTTAATGCTTCCTAGGTACCACCTAGATTTTGCAATTTTAGCAATCGCTAAAGTTCTTCTCTCCAACGATATAATATTATAAACATAGATAATAAAGTACCTGCAATCAGTCAGCTCAGAATGAAATAAAAGATACGAACAGCGCGCGAGCGAACGAGACAGCAACGGTCGCTTCGGCACGATCGGGGAAGGATACGTTACTCATGTTGTCCCCGTAAAGTAGCGCCCGTGCTGTCGCGTTTCATGCGTGTGTGTGAGTGGTGACATTGGTGGTGACGAGGAAAGGAGGACAACACATCAGCGTAATAGTTATAAATATACAGCGTCAGAACATGCCACGAGGCCCCGACTGCTCTTTCGCGCTTATAAAATATTATCCAGAAGACTCCGATGACTCGTTTGCCCCTAAATTAATAGACTTACCACCTCTAAGTTTATGTGACGAGCGGCCTGAAATTATCAAATTATAACAGAAAGATCCAGAGACTCTTCAGATAGACAGATATACTGACGCCCACAAACATCCGCACCGCTAGGGCTGTAAACTGAAGCTTCGGATGTTAATGGGCGTCTCAAAGATATTTTTAAACTGTCTTAAATGAAATTAATGTTATATTTTATAGAAAGAGTTTAAAAATATCTCCTATATTTTTATATCTTCAAAAATGAAAAAAAAATCAATACAAAAAATAAAAAATATCTCTCATTTGCTATTTTTCGATTAAGAAACTTGTGCTATGTTGGTTCTGAACATTTCTAGTATAATAATTAATAGGGTATTAAATGGGCAATCGCCATGTTGTTACTAATAAATATCAATGGCTCAAATGTCTTTCTTACGGGGTTTACGCTCTCAAAATTACTTATTCGCCATAGCAGTGCCATCTTCGGGAGAGCGAGTCGATCCCCTTTCAAACCCCAAACCTAGTCTCTCGCCAGTAGCAATCTGATGAAACTGTGTTGGGCTTCTCTAAGCTTCAACACAAACTTGGCTCAACAAAAAAGTACTGCCAAAGAACAATGAGAATAGTAGGTTATTTTCGTACAAATGTACTGTCGGCGGTTTGAATGTACGACGAGAGAAAACAAAAACGCGGCGTGTCCGCACGCTCTTTAACGCACACATAGGCATAATTTCAGTAAGTTTCAACATACGGCAAAATGGATTGTCTCGTCGAGTTATTTCACGCGCATTCGTGTATGTCGCTGCACGCCCGTTCGTATTCGCTTGCTCTCACTGGCTACTTTATTTATTTAGCACAGTTGATAAGTATTATGACGTCGAAAAAAGGCAGAAGATGTTGTAGTGTCTTCGGGTGCCTAAATAATGACTTTTTTGCTTTTTTTATAGTATAAGAGGGCAAACGAGCAGTCGAAGCTAATTGACCATTCAATTCATGACTAACGCGCCTCAGAGACATCCTCATATTCGCAGATACTTACACACACGTTTTTTTTTGTTGAATGTAATATGTTCATGACTTCTGACGGTCATGGTATGGAGTTATACGGAGGTGTTTTGCTCTTCTTCTTCCTCCCCCTCCATGGGTCCCCGGCTACTTGCACACGGCACGCAACATTAAAGCACAGCTGTCACATCATGCCAGTACAACTTAATTTAAAAAAAGGTTTTAGAAAATTCCATTTAAATAGGTCCTTAAATAAAAAATGGGCGCTTTAGACCACACAACTGAAGTAAAACTTAATTATTGATTTAATACACAAATTCATTACCGTAGTTACTGTGACATAACATGTCATATGATATTTATTTTTTTAATAAAAAAAGTTTCACTTAAGTAATCGAATTTGAATGACAACTTCCGTTGGCAACAAACATCTATTGCTATAATCTAAAATCTAAAATATATAAGCTATAATCTGACACTTACATAACTGAACCGACTATGGAATGCTTATTTAATCTAGCTTTTTTAGATAAAATGTAAACCTTATATTTCGCTAACATTCTATTTGTACAAAAGAGACTACAACCAAGAAAACGTGCAAAAATTTCGTTATTGAATTAGCAAATTATCTTTTACTGATGTATATAATGAAAAAAACATCAATCGAGGCATGAAATCCTTTTATGAAGTTCTGATCCTATTTCACTAATTATGTTTTCCTACTAAATTATTAAGATTACTAATAAATATACAAATGGGTTACTAAAGGCAAACAATTAGCTGTAAAACAAAACGAGCGCGACGAAGAAAAACAATTATCAGCTTTACTCATAAATCTTGCGACAGTCTTTTTCTTTCCCAAAGAAAATTGAACAATAATTATTTGAAACGGGCTAAAAATATATGTCGAGCATCCTGGAAACTCATTAAAAACGAAATCATAGCACAGCACAGTCAAGGACTTATTACAGAAATAAAAAATATTAATAATTCAATTTTATCTAAACCTATTGATATTGCAAATTAATTTAATAAGTAACTATTTTATTAATTTGACGAACCGAACGAAAAAGAATCAAATAAAAGTATCGAAAAAAGAGACAACCCTACGCGTCAACGCAAGAGATTGAGAGAGAAGAGAAGATTCATGTCGCCGACGCTTATGTAACCTACTATTCTTATTGTACTATGGCAGTGCCATGTGTAATGCCACACTACATTACAGCCGAACTGTGCCGGCACGACCGGGGAGGTACTTCTCGAAAGTGATAGAATTACTAGGTATTTTTCCTAAATGAACGAAAATATGAAAATACTTACCATGTTGTAGGTTCGGGTCTGGAAAAATAGCCTTGGCACTGAGTCTAGTCTAAACAAATCTAGTCTAGCCACTGAGACAGATAACAAAGGTGATTACGATGCTGCAAGTTGTTGACGAGACAACGTCTCATCAATCGATGAACGCGGACTGCACGTACGAAAATGTGAGTGCGTGGAACAAGAGATAGAGAGAGATATCGCTCGGCATAAGCAACGTTATTTTCCCTCATCAAGTGTGAAACAGGTTTTTAAGGAGTAATCTCTCGTCGTGTGTTGTAGATGACGCACAGTTAAATACAGGTTTTGTTAAAATTTGATTACCTACTTACCTTCTATACCTAAAATTAAAAAAAATATATTCAGCTTGATGTAGATCGCTTATACAGGATTATTTATAAAACACCAAGCTCTCAGATATACAGCGTTTCGCCGCAATGGTGACATTAATTTAACATACACGTACGTTATCGCATTTTCATTTCATAGAGGTATTACATTTCCGTTAAACATTATTATTTACGGATTAATTTTCTTTTTTAAAAATAACATCTTAGATCAACCTGTACATAAAGAAGTCTCGCGCCGAGGTCAGGTTGTAACGTCGCGTAAATTCATTCACTACTATCCGTTTATCGAGAGAAACAGTCGCATGTTGCGCGGCTGTCAGCTCTCTCGTAAGTAATTTATTAATGAATTTTTGCAAGGTGATCTCTTTTAATATTACTTTTTTATTATTTAGATTGTTTAAAAAATAATTTTCAATTTATGAATTATTAAAAAATTTTCAAAATATGATTACTTGGCACTAGCCCTGCCCGTATGTTAAATTAATGTCGCCATTGTAGCGCCACGCTGTAGACAGCAAGCGTCGTTATTAACAACATTCGTTCTACGACTTTTGTTGTAACTCAACAAATAAATTTTAAATGACACAACATCCACGACCTGGACGGGATTCGAACCCGCAACCGTTTAACAGTATTTATATCGCCACGTTACCAACTGAGTCAATTAGTCTTCAAAGCGGACATTAGTATTTTTATTGTTTAGTACAAACGAGGAGTCGTAGTCTTGCTAGAAGACGACGACGACGACCCACAACCAAAAACATCCGCCAGAGGTTAGGTACATGGGCCACCGGAAAATCACACATTGTAGCGTGTGAGCCAGAGGTTCCTCCCTGGTAGCGCCATGCAGCATGGCAAATTAAGAGACAAAAAAATATAAATTACTTACTTGATAATATTTTTCCATAATCTTTAAAAAAAGCATGGTATTATTGTCCTTTTCATTTGTATTTTGTAAATGATCTTAATATTATAAATGTGAATGTGTGTTTATTATGCTTTTACGCCATAACTACTCAACCGATCATTATGAATCTTAGTATTTTATAATATCTATATTATCTCTTTAATTTTTTATAAACTAACGGCATTAAAAGAGACATAGGTTACTTTTTATTAAAAAAAATTGGGAGACTCAAAAAAAATATTGTGGCCGATATTAAAATTCTATTGCAATTTATTTGAAATTATATTTGAACGTAATTAATGTTCATTGAAGGACTTCAACGCGAGCGAAGCCGCGTCGAAATGCTAGTTTTTTTTAATAAACTTTGATTTAATAAACTTTAATGTTGATATTGTTTAAATATAATTACAATAATTGTCATTTTATAAATGTGTCGTATAGAATCAAAACTCGCCAGATCCACTTTAAAAAAAATGTGATGTTATACTCTCTGTATTTGGCTTTTTGGGTTCTGTAATACTAACCAATAATTTAAAGTCAAGCTCAGTTGGGTCCAGAGTAAATCGCCTTCAAAAATCGTCCTTTTGATTTCAAAACCCGTCAAATTCAAAACAACAACAACAAAACAACTCCAGTTTGATCAATTAGATTACTGCATTTTGACAGATGAGTGTCATGGCGTGATTATTTTAGTTATGGCTGCTGTCGTTATTGGTAACGTTTTTGTGTCGAGTTTTTTTGTGATTATTTATTAAATAATGGCATATTTAAAAAATAATATCGCACCAGTACCATCTGAACATGCGCGAAAGCGAGTCGTTAGCAAAAATAATTTGGAAAAAAGAGAAACGACGACGTAAACGACGAGTCAAATCTTCATAGGTTTTGTTATACAGGCTGATGTTTTATTATTTGAACAATGTCGTAACTAAGAGGTTTTGCTTGAATAATAATTTACGTACTCCGATATATGAATAATATTTATTTTTCATAATAGACACAAATACCTATTTCATCAGATCATAGAGGTAATAATGAAATTTTTCTGTTGCATTTTTTCGGAGTCGGGTTTTTTTTGTTATTTTTGGGTGAAATTCATCATACTTTATCTCTTTTTTTGACCTCACCTTTGCGCAAAAAGATTGAGTTACTGGTATTATACAGATATAGTACAAAGACGGAGGTTATCTTGCTAAAGGGAATCGTGGAGGTAATAAGAAAACACGATATACTTGGGTGCAGAAAAATATCAATGTCATGAAATTTATCGAGGCGATTTAATTATTGCTTTAAAAAAGTTTTATTTTTGTTCATAAAAAATATTTTTTAAAAAATTTAGAAATGTTTTGAGTGTATTTCGTTCATATAATGAGTTTCTAAAAAAATTTTGGAACATCTGTAAGTAGGTAAACAGAAATTTGAAGAAATTGATATCCATAACCGCCATATCCATTTATGTTAGAAACGATTGACGGTACATGCACTTGTTAGTATATTTTTTATATTATTTTTGCGGGGAAGTGCTTTACGCACTACCTACCACCAGTCTTATCCACATGCTAGTATGGATAACCAATACATCACATTTTGTTGCAAGGTTTTTATAAAATAACTTGTAAACTATCATTATTGTCGTTTTGTTATATTTAATAATAATAAATTTTACTATCTTTATTTATAAATTTAAACAAAAATCGTAAATATTGAGGTAACAAAAAGTTAAATACTGCAAAATCAATCATTTTGGATCTCAAGGAGTTTGATTTTATACTCAACAAAGTTACAAACTCATGTATGTGCGGCATACACTGTAGTGCATTTATAGAATTATATGACGGCGTAAGCTCACATAGTAATGCGCAACTTAAGTCACGCACAATGGGCACACATGACAGGGAAGGCCAACTCTCTTAATACCTCTGCAAAGCGACAGCTGTGCTGTCGCGTTTCGTGCGGTGTGTGTTTACCGTGGCCCATTGCCCCCCTGCACCCCTCTGTACTATAAAAAGAGGGGTAACCTCTCACCGATGATCGGTCGTCGGTAGTCAACACACCGACTACTCGTCCGCCCCCCTATACTATACAAGTAAAACTTACCAAATTCGTTCCTATCTGAAATGATATAACTAATATCATTTATTTAATATCATTTATTTGTAACTCTGAATAACTAATTCAGAGTTACAAATAAATGAATAAACAAAAAAATTTAAAAAATATTTTTTTTGCTAAAATACACAAAGTGAGTTGGGGGAGACTATGACCATCATAATAGTTACATTACCTATTACAACAACAACACACCATCACACCCTAGGCATAGGCAGAGACAAAACTTAGGTTTTAGGAGAGATTAGTCTCTCAAATTATCGTGATGCATCAAAGGGGGGTCGATTCCCTTTTCGTCCCCAAACCTGCGGTTACTACTACTAGTTATGCGGATGTCTATGGGCGGTTGTGCTCAAAAACCTCTGACTCGTTCGCCCACCGAATTTATAAAACACCGGTCACTTTAATTTGTGATAAAATTACTTATGAAAATGGCTCCGACTGCTCGTTTGCTCCCTTATACTATTTAAAACAAAAAACGAAAAAAAAATTATTGGCACTAGTTTTTAGCAAATTTTGGACGTTGGTGTTCCGCGGCAAGATGTGAGATTCGGTTCAAGTGTCCCCTGTCCCTCGCGTGTTTTGTACTTTTCGCGCTTCTCATCAGTTAATTTAATAAATCATGTTGTAAGAAATATTTCAAATAATTATGTACTTACAATGATATACATCAAAAATTACAATTAGAGAATTAGCAAACCGGAATATTAAGCTTTTTTATAGTGTAAGGGGGCAAACGAGCAGTTGGAGCCATATTGATGACTAACGACGCCCATAGACATCCGTATAGAGAATACACGTATGCGCTGCCTTTCTTCTTTTACGGTGGCTGCTCATCTGTCCCTAATACTATACAATAAATAGTGCAACTGCTACAGATGTGGGCCACGCGATCATAAGTACTGTTAATCTTTATTTCTTCTCTTCTTGGAAAAAATAACGTGATATTTGCCAAGACCCCGCTCTCCCCTACGTGAGATTTGGTGAGTATCACCGACCTCCCCCTTAATGCCTCACGATATTGACGTCCCTCGATCTTATGCCACAATTTGATAACCCGATGCATATAGAATTGCGATGGCTTGTACTTGGGGTGTTTCTATAGTTTTGATGATAGTAAATGCTCAGAGTTAGTGTATACCCCAGCAGTCTCAGTTACGCTGCCGCTTCGTTTGTGTTTCCGATGACGAGCGAACGGAAGCAAATGGGCGTCGGTCATCACGACTGCTCGTTTTCCCCTCATATTATTAAATAGCTAGTAGATTGCTACTACTTACTTATACCCCAACCCTGGCTCAGAACAAATTCTTTCTGCGTACATAGTACAACCTGAAAAGTAACGCTCCTGTAATCTTCTATTCTCCTGGTACACTTGCGAATAAAAACTTGGACTCAACCGGTGGCCCATTGGGGGACAGTGATGAAAGTGGTCTACGTAACTTAATCTCTGGTTGTGTGGATATTTGTGGGCGTCGACAGTTTCGTTCAGTTCACTAGTTTTGATTCACTGTCTACATCGCACAGCAGAAAGTAGAAATCCGATGCGAATCATGATATAAATATTCGTAGCATCCTCCAAGACACAAGTTTTCTTGAAAATTTCGCCCCGGAGGGGTGAATTAGGTGTTAAAAACTTTGAAAGGTCGTTAGTTTTAAAATTAAAAAAACGGAAACTGAACATATTTCATTTACTGTATAGATTTACATACCTACGTATTTTGGCATTTATAAAAATTTTTACACAAAGGGTTAAATAGGGGTTCAAAGTATTATGGAATTCCTTTACTTTCAAAATTAAAAACTTGATTTTTTTATTTTCCAAATAATAGAATAAAACTTTATTTGGCTTTCATTTTAAAATCAAGATAAGTTGGTTTCATCCTTTTTTTGAAATTCTAATAAGTGGGAAATGGGTTGAAGGTTATGAATTTCGTTGGTCAAATCGCGGGGCACAGTAGGTAGTTAATAAACTAATACATTACCAAGAATAATGCACTAATTTTAATCCATCCACATTGCTTGGTGGAACACATTTTGCGCAAGAATCGTATTAAATATACCTTTATTTTATTGCTTACATATATTTTGTATTGAATTTGCTTTATCTGAATATAAAAATGTAATAAAGGTATTTTCTGCGCAATGACACAAACTTATTGTTTGTAAACTGTACCTATATAGTTTTATGCTAGTTTTTACCGTGGCAGAGATTTACAAATTACAATCAATCAATTGCAATGGAAAATGTGCGTAGGTATATTTTTAGTATACTGTTAAATATTTAATGGTTAATAAATAAATAATGATAATTGCGAATTTCAAGTACGGCTGCCGTCTCTATGGAATCTAGTCGATCTGCACCGCACATAAGTATAGGGAACAAGCTTCTAGACTGCCACGCTAACTAGTGGCTGAAATGTGAACCGAATGCTAACAAATCTTCGTTTGTACGTATGATATTACGACATATGTCAACATGTCATTGACATAATTTTTTTTGTTGTGTTTTGCTAGCACTTAATTCCTAAAATGTCCACTAGGACGCGTTACATTCGGCGAAAGTGCTGCTTCAATGTTTTGTGCACGGTCCCTATTATAGTGTCAGCGTGTGGCGACACAAGTGCAAAATATATTTCCTCATTCTCCTATTCCGATGGGACGGCAGTCCGACACGACCAGAGAGAAATAAGGCGCAAGATCGACAGTTTATGATCGCCGTACACTTATCAACTCGGAAAGTGGTCGTAACCTTCGAGCTAGTCAGAATTCTTTGTATGAAACTTCATACTGCAACGCACACTAATGGGAAACGTAACGTAATCGTATCGTCTTCGCTTTTCTAGGCGAGGCGTTTACGATCCCTTTCCGAGTTGATAAGTGTGCGGCGACCATTAACGAGCTCTCCGAAGCACGGGGTAACACCGCCAACTTTCTAACACCGGCCTGTTATTAGAAATTGAACTTAAAACTATACAGCAACAGTGTATTTAGTAGCACACGTCTAGTGTCCCTCCACTATCCTGTGCTACGTATCTTGTAACTCTAATTTTTAATTAATTTAATGTGCTACGCATTTTTCGAACTCATATTTCTGTAGCACGCACTTTAATGTGCTACGTAGCATTTTCGAACTCATATTTCTGTAGCACGCACTTTAATGTGCTACGTAGCATTTTCGAACTCATATTTCTGTAGCACGCACTTTAATGTGCTACGCATTTTTCGAACTCATATTTCTGTAGCACGCACTTTAATGTGCTACGTAGCATTTTCGAACTCATATTTCTGTAGCACGCACTTTAATGTGCTACGCATTTTTCGAACTCATATTTCTACTGCACACACTTATGCTACGTAGCACACAACTCGGACATAATATTTCTGTCCTAATGCCGCTTATTGCTCGTATTTAGTAGCACATACTTTAATGTGCTTTTTTTATTATAATATAGGAGGCAAACGAGCAGGTGGCGACCTTATGTAAAGTGATCACCAACGCCCACAGACATTCGTAACACCAGAGGTCTAACAGATGCGTTGCCGACATTTGAGAGAAGAATATTCTACTTTCTTGAAGATTGTCTATATTTTGAAGCGAATTCAATCTTTCCCTTTTTCTCCCTAGCACCATCATCATGATGAGCACGAGCACCACCACGAGCCCGGCATGCCCTTCGACTTCGCCTACGCGGTGAACGAGGACGGCAACGACTTCAGCCACAACGCTCGCTCGGACGGTGACGTCACTCACGGAGAGTACCGCATCGCGCTGCCCGACGGACGCACGCAGATTGTGAAGTATACAGCTGACTGGAAGAACGGATTCAACGCCGAGGTGAGAAAGTATAGCTGACTAGCTGTTACCCGCGTCTGCGCTCGCGAGCCGATGTCCCTCTTCAACTATCTCCCTACTAAATATCACATCCGTTGATCTGATTTGATGTGAAAGAATACACAATTTCACATTTATAATATTAGTAGGGATGGTAAAGAGACAAATGAAATGAAAAAAAAACATTTCAATCGTCAAAAACTGATAAGAACCGGCGAAACAAACTCAGCGGAATGAACTAAAAAATTAAAAAAAAACATACATTCCTATAATATTATGTACAAGTAGGAGGTAGTGCCACGCTGCGTGCATTTAGTCGAATTGGGCCTGCACGGAGACACTTCTCGTGTACACGACACCGGCATAGTGGCAGTTGTGCTCTCGCGTTTCGTGCGGGAGGGCAACGCGTGACCTCTATGCGGATGTCTATGGGCGTCGCTAGTCACGAAAATGCCTGCTGGATTGGCCCCTTATGGGGGAAATATTATTACTACCCCATCCCTCTATGGGCCATTGTATTGTATTGAAATCAATTTCTATGATACATTTCAGGCAAATTTCTGCAATGGTTACATGTATGAATAACAAACGTGCATACATACTTTTGATGAATGTATTATACATCTTTTATTATAATTTAATAACTTTTCTTGCAGGTCACCTACGAAGGAGAAGCCAAATACCCAGACCAGGCGTCCATCGGCCGTGCCAGCGGCCGTGCCAGCGGCGGTTCCGCCCAAGCCTACCTCCCACCGGCCCAAAACGGAGGGTACCAGTACTAAAAACTGGCCACGCCATCTAGCGGATAATATTTAAAGAGATAGTACCATATGTTGTCAATAGATGTCGCTCTTCATTGTGAAATCATTCATTAGTCGGTTTAATATTTATTTGATTACTAAAACTTAGATTGGTATCGAAAACGAGATTGTACATTAAATATCATTGTTAGATATAGTTTATACAAGTTACCGAATTTGTTACCATTTATTATAAAAGTTAGGCTAACGCTAGGCGACCTAGTTATAGATTATCTGTTGCAGTCTTTAATATCCGTAAACATACTCAGGTAACAGACAATGTGAGATTAACAATATAAATAAAACCTTCTCATTTAAGGATAACTAATATAAAAACAGAAATACAATAACTATTCTAATATTAACCTATTTTGTTGCCTGTCTATTTAAGACATTGAGAAAATTCCGTACATTTGTATTATCTTTATTCTTAATTTTAACATACCTATGTTAATTTTTATGATGGAAAAAAATAAAATTAAACAAATTTTTTTCATTTGTATACAGGCAATTTATGTAAAGTTATTTTAATATTACTCATTAAAATCCATTAAAACATTGCTATGACAATTATTGTTAAGATTAATTAAAAAAATCATTAATTCAATAAAATTAAGTCCATTCATATAGCGTAGAGTAACTATACCATTCGAGGCCCCTGGCGATATTGGATGGGGCCCTCTCCCTTCTCTTCAAAGAATAAAAAAACAAGCAATGATTATTAGCTACCAGTGATCATGGCCTTCTCTGATCATGGGCCCCATCTGGACCCACGGAACGTTATGGACCCGGGCCCCATATGCACACGGGGTCCTCTATGAACTCTTCACCCAGGGCCTCCATTGACCCGGGGCCCCCTTTAACACAATGTACGTTGACATTTTGCCATCTTGCCACACTATTCTTACGCCACTGATACTTCAATCTGACTGTAAATTGATTTCATTTTTCATAAAATAGATATACAAGTACATCCAACAAAATGATACTCAAAACCACTGCCGTCGTTGTATGTAATGTGTAGCAACCATATTTTATTAGATAGTAATATATTATTATTTTTTTACAGTACTCTCGCATTTTATTTACCTACCCTACCATTTTCTTGTTCTCCAATTCAAATTATTTTTATACAAAATTAGCTGCACCCTGTACGGGCTGCTACGTCACCAACAGATAAATCAGCATGAACTGTCACGGCAATATATGAAGTTCATTAGGATGACAGTGACGTCATCTGTCGAAATTAGTCTTACCAACTCAGCAACCTTCACACACTCATACACAATAACTTTGCTAAAGATCGTCGCACGCTCAAATGCATAGTTTACCATTCTATAAAGGACATGCACACTAACTTTAATTTCCATTACAAACTAGAATAATAACAAAAGTCATCAGTCTTCTCAAATAGAATTTTTACAAATATCTTCACATATACAATAAACATAATACATTTTCACTTCTAGATGACCAAGAACGCCCTTAAACATCTATTAAATTAGATAATGCAACCACAGAATGGGTCATTCAGTCTTACAAACCACATGAAATACTAAAGCATTTTTTTATAGTATAAGTGACAAACGAGCAGTCGGAGCGATTTTCATGACTATCAAAGCTCATAGACATAGAGATAAACGGATGCGTTGTCCTCCTATCTTCTCCCACGCCCATGGGCCACCGGCTATTTACCCACCTCACGAAACGCGACAGCACAGCTATGACTGTAAGCGAGTGTCGTGTAAGCGAGAGGCACCTCCCTGGTCATGGCCCAATTCAGCTACAAGCATGCATGCAGCATGGCACTACCTCTTCCTAATACATAGATATAACTCTATTTAGATCTTATTTGGACTAGAAGAGGCAAAAAACCAGGCCTTTATTATAAATGGGACAAACAAGCAGGACTTTGGTGACTATTAACACCGATGATCATGATTCATATAAGGTTGGTACAAGCGAGAGGCATTAAATAAAACCACATATTTAGTGTATCATTTCCGGGCTGCACAACAAAAATCAGATCAATCGGAGCAATAGTTTATCCACAGGAATTTTTTAAAGTTTTTTCTCACTTCGTACACTCTGTACCTATTACGTCAGCTGACTGCCGGCCGGCCGACGGGGTCATTACCCCGTGTGAGATTGACGCTAGCTGCCGCCGTGACTTCAAAGGCTGTTTACGTTTTTTCTTAATTAGTAAGCTATTCATTTTGTTTGAAAAAAAGTGTTTTGAAAGAAATTATGCATGTAGACAATAATAATTTCTGTTACATTGCTCTCATTTAAAAATCTTAAAAACAATATATGTTCTTAGTGAGACTCCAAGGAAACAATTGTGAATTACAGAATAGTAACTTAATATTATGACTTAGCATGTAATTGTTTCTGTATGTTCTCCAAATAAATAAAATAAAATAAAAATAGATAGGCCACTGGAAAGACAAAAACAGCATGCAATATGATAGCGTACCTATTAGTTTCCAGTGGTATCATGTGAACAAGATATACCTTACAGGTTGTGCAGCCCTATTGGTGCTTGGGCCACAGCACTACCTCTTACTATTCAGTCTTGTCCTAGTTTTAGGATAATTTTGATATCACAATAAACAGGTTACAGATTTCCACGGCCAAGAGTAACAAACAGATATGATTATTGTTATGATAATGATAGTGTTTCCCCCATAATTCCTCCTTAGAGCCACAAACCTCCTGCCCTCTCAAAAGCCATATTAACATCACAATTATTTGAGAAACTGCAACTTCTGACCATGCACAACATCATTGTGGAACCTACTGCCACAATCGGTATTTCCGAATAAGACCTGGAGTTCTTCAAGAAATGAGCTTACTCATATTTAAATGACCAGCAACATACCTGCAAAGCTTTGAGTTTTGCGGATGTCTATGGGCAGCGGTCGTAATCTATCATCTGCTCGTTTGAAAAAAAAAAGGTCATTGGACTAGAAGGCACTTCTTCATTGGAATAATTGAATACTGTAGTTAATTATTTACATAATATATTCAAGTATGAACGGATTTAACATGCCTTAACAACTCTTTTTTCATGCCAAATTTCTTATCACAGAACACACAGCATTCAGTTTTCTCCAGATGATTCCGTTTCATATGGTCCAGCCTACGACCAGAATTTACAAAGTACTTATCACATACGTCACATTTATACCGTCTATCGTTTGTGTGCAGCTTTAAATGATCGACCAATGATTTTCTCCTTCCAAATACATCTCCGCACACATCACATATTTCCCCCACTTTGCTGTGTTTTTGCGAATGTTCTGTTAAATTACTTTTAGTATAAAAGCCCTTGTAGCATATGCCACAGACGTAAGGACGGACTTGAATGTGGTGCCTATTTATGTGCCCTTGTAGTGTTCCCTTGCATAAGCTTCTGTAAGAACAATCACTGCAATTATAATACTTTTTAATTCGTTTATTCTTATGTATATGAGGTAAACTCTTCACATGACATTCAAGCTCTTCGACTCTTTCAGCAGTATTGTCAATTTGTTTAAATAAATTTGCATTTGATTTATTTTCATTTGTTGGTTCATAATTGCCTCCATCGGAAGGCAATATTAGATTAACTGTTAATTCGTTTTCACAATTAGATTGCATTACACATCTATAAAATTTATTTGTAAGGATGCCAACTACATTTGTGATAAATTTGTTTTTGATTATACTGACGTACATTTTAATTAGCATGTCGGAACAGTTTTTGCAAGCTTGTGAACATGTCATATTCTGAAAAGGAAATGTACTTTATTAGTATGAGAATTATAAGTAATACGATTACAGATAATGATATACATGTTTTGTAATAAGCTCTGTAGAAATTAATTTATTTTTAGTTGCTGCATCATGGTCTAGTGGTAAGCAAGTTCAACCACAGATTGTGAGGTCCTGGGTTCAAATTCTGGTTTGAAATGGAAAGAAGTTTTATTGGCAATGTTAAAATTTTCACACTTCTGTATCAGGGAACATATTAAGGTGTTCTGTGCATGATTTTTCACTGGTCTTGTTGGATTTCTATCTTACAGGAATACAACTGCAACGGTTACCATAAATATTGGCACAGAAAAGTAATTTTTATGTCATTCCACTTGCAATTTATACTCAATAACATCTCAAAAAATTTATGGGATGACTGCAATTAAAATTTGAAATTGATTGCACAAAGTAAGACTATTTCCTCGGGGTATTTAGGGTCAAAAGGATTTTTTTACACTGGTGTACCCAGTGCTGGAATATCAATGTGAAAGAAACAGTTGCCAGGCCCCATGCTTCAGAATTGAAGCCGTCTACATGGCCAGGACCTACAGCAATCGTAACGTTCAAAAAAATTGCTAATCAAGGGCAACAGAAAAGAACTTGCAACAAGCCCTGTGCTAGCTTCCATCTATGAACAGACTAATATAGATATTCATTTGTTTCATTCATGTATATTATAAACAAAAACATTGCTGCCACTTTTGAAAATCCTGCTAGACTAAGATCTTTATTGGCCTATACGCCTGTCAAGACAAAGGTAGCAGTACAACAGTAAAGTAGTACAGCAATTTGGAGCAGGTAGTGCCATGGAACATTGCAATGAGGTAGTTCAAAAAAAAAAATGAGTTAGCTCTCATTCACACACAGACTACACACTACGCATTCACATGATACCGTGTAAGTAGCAGCTACACTGACGCGTCTCGTGCGGTTTGTCAGTAGCCGGTGTCTCACGGGTGGAGACCGTGGAAAGCAGGGTAACGCATCTGCGTAACAATCATGCCGATGTACATAGGCGTAGTCATTAAAAATCTTCGACTGCATGTTTGCCCCCTTAAACTGTAAATAATTAATATATACTTACGTAAGATGGGAATAAATACTGCATGATATCGGTCAAACTGAGAACATTCGTTGAGCAAGCTTCGTGTATTTCTATAACCTCAGTAATACTGGTCATGTTGAAGCCTATTTTGTAACATAGAAAGCAGGCCTTATTGTAAATTATGTTAAGAAATATTTCTCCTGTTTCCATTGTATTGAGCATTACTCTATCTTAATATATTATAGTTAAGAATAAATAAAATTTCCTACGAATTTGATATTTTGAATTCAGTTCACATGTCACAACAACAAATACCAATGCCTTCTTCTTTTAATTTGGTTTACTACAACAGGATTTGCCAGTCTTGTGCTACCTTACTTTATTATTCTGTCAATTTGAAAGTAAATTTTATAATATGTACGAAAAAATATAAATTGCATATGCTAATAAACCTGATTGTTAGTCGCAAGTTAGGTTGACCGTCCGCAACTTCGCAAGGGGGCAGGTATTAATGATATGAGGGCCTCGAAGTAGTGTGACAATTGGTAAAACTTTTAGTATCCCATGATAGTAAGTTACACGACTAGTTGTAAGCGTTAGTAGGAGGTAGTGCCACGCTGCTTGCATGCGTGTAGCCCAATTAGGCTGGCACGACCGAGGAGGTACTTCTCGCTAATACACAACACCGCCGTAAAGTAAAAGCTGTGCTGTAGCGTTTCGTGCGCTATGTAAGTAGCCGATGACCTAAAGGTACGTCTATGGGCGTCGGTAGTCATAAAAATTGCTCCGATTGGAGCCCTGGAAGTAAAAATCATTTAAATAGTATATATGGTTATTAAAACCGAAAGGCAATGCAACCACACATTTAGTGTATCATTTCCAGGCTACACAACAAAAATCAGATCAATCGGAGCAATAGCTTAGCCACAGGATTTTTTTTCTCACTTCGTACACGCTGTAACGTTAGCTGATCGTGAGGCCGGCTGACTTGGGGGAACGTGGTTATTCACCCCGTGAGGTTGCCACTCGCTTCCGCCTTCAGTCCATAGGATATTTAGGTTTTTTCTTATTATTAGATTAGCTATATAACATCGTTAAAAAAAGTATTTTCGTATACTTCTCGTAAACTTGTTTTTAATAAGTTTAGATTAACAGTAAGCACTTATAGTATACGTAGTTTCATTTAGTGCCTTTCGCTTTTATCAACGTTGCTTATTTTTATAGTACAAAAGGGCAAACGAGCTGACAGCCATTTGATGACTGCCAACGCCCATAGCCATCCGCCTGATTATTACGCAGATCCTTTTCTCCAATGTGCAAATGCGGTTACAGCCTGGCAACACCTTCCGGGTAACTACGGCTACGGTCCTACTAAAGTCTAGTAATATTATAAATGCGAAAGTTTGTATGTTTGTTACTCCTTCACGCAAAAACTGCTGAACCGATTTTCATGAAATTTGGCACACACATAGAAGGTAACTTGAGTTAACACATACGTAGGATAGTTTTATCCCGAAAAAATATTTCTGTGGGATGCCATGGTATGTTTTTCTAGTTTTTCCACGGGAACGAAATTTATGCGGGTGAAACCGCTTGGCGCAGCCAGTCATTGTCAACATTTATTAAGTATAGACAAAGCACCTATACCACCTCTACCCATAATTAAGTTCGAAAAATTTAAGTAGTAGGTATAATTATTATTTATTGCTTCAACATGTCAGATATATGCATGAGTTACTCATATTGTGTATATATGTGCGTGTGCGTGCGTGTGTGTGTGAGAAAGAGAGAGAAAGAGTACCTTTTTATACTTTAAATTTTTTTATTGTCATCATACAAAAGTAGATAATCTTTAAATGTACTTTAAAGTTCGGTCGGCTACTCAATTACATTAAATTCGCCAACTGACCTTTCTTAGATAATTAATTAACAAAAAAAAGCATAATTAACTAAACTCATATATGTATGTATATCAATACAAAATCTCATAAAATAACTAAACAAAATAAGAGATTTTTTATAAAATATAAGTTTTCAAAAATCTTTCGATTTTTAATATATTCAAACAGTTTTTAAATTATTAAATTAAACTTTATGTTCACAAATTTGGACAGCAAATTCTATTTAACAATATAAATAATTGTTATATTTTATACAGGATTATCTTTAAAACAGATAAAGCTAGCATCTTTTACAACAATATTTGTTTTACGACTTTACATAATTTGTCAATTTTTCTTTATATAAAAGTAACGATAAAATATGAATAAATTTTTTCAAGTGTGTCGCATAAATACGTAAGATAAGGTTAAGAAACCCGCAGCCCTAGTCCCGTTTCACACTAATGAAACATAGACCTACACACATGTTCATCACCATAGTACATTAAAAACATAAAAAAATCATTTGAAAGTAATTTATCAAGTTATGGCAAAAGTCGTAGAGCAAATGTTGTTCTTTATATCTGAGACCATGCTGGTGTTTTAAAAATAAAAAAAAATCTTAACAATGCATGTTCCATACTAAATAAAAGCTGCTGAATAAATTTGATGATTTCTCCTAATCCATGGTAGAGAAGCAACAAAAGATGAGCAGAATTTTTGCATTAACAAAATAGCTTAATAATTTTAATATTTGTAAAAAAAATATTACATGTCAATCTTTTATTTATCTTATTGTAATAAAATAAATAATATAGTATGCCTACACCATTTATTTTATTTGTAAAGTTGAAAAGTTTATTCAATATTTAGATGTATTGTAAGTACCAATTTTCCTAGCTAGCAATGTCACATTGCACTATGAGCTACACTGATATGGGCTTTCAGATCAATACTCGTTTTAAGAACTGCCTTACACAAACGGCACCAGTACCGTCCACCATGGAACACTTTCATATGTTTCTTCATGAGATTGTCAGAGTAGAAGGCTTGTCTGCAGGCAGGACACTGGTGTGGCTTGATACCTATATGCTTCCTCACATGCACAACCAAATTCCTGCGACACTTAAATGTCCTACTGCAAAACGTACACTTCTCTATAGAGAATAAACTATGCAACTGTTTATGACTGTTTAAATTATATTCCGTATAATAACTCTTTTCGCACATATCACAATTGTATGGTTTCATTTGAAGATGCACTTTATTCACGTGCAGTGACAGTTCGTTTTCATTTGTACAAGATTTCTCACAGAAACTACAAGTTTGCTTATTATCGTTACTGAATAACCTCACTTTCACCATATGCCTCTGTATGTGTACGTCATAAGTTTTTTGATTCTTAAAAACTTTGTTACACAAATGGCATTCTTTTACACGGTGTGTTTTATAATGTAACTTTAACTTGTTAACACTTGTGAATGTCCGTTTGCAGACGTTACAAGAGTAATAGGATTTCTTTTTCAATATATGAACCATTTTTGTATGCTCAAACAAATGGAATTTAGATACAAATTGCATAGAACATTTACTACACTTGGAGGTTCTGTAAACATGTTTCAATAAATGTTTCTTCATGAAGTAGTCCGAGATAAAGAGCTTATTACACAACGGGCATGTAAACAAGATTTTCCTGGGCCTTTTGAACTCTCTCTTCATTTCTTTTTTTGTGAATGTTAAAAATTCATCACACACATTATTTATTTTCACACTGTTCTTGTATCCGTTTACCAATGGCCTACTATATGTTTTGGTAACATTTTTAGCTGGATTCTCCTCCTCACTTTCTGATGTATCAGATTTAATTTCCTCTCTAAATTCGTCTTCTAATACTTCCATGCTAGGCTGATTTTCATCTCCGTTATAATCATAATCACCATAATTAATCATTGGTAGAACCACATTATTTGATATTTCTATCATAACAGTCTTCTTAATTCCTTTCAAGCTATCTAAATTATATATAAGTTGGGTTACACATGTATTAAATCTATTATTGACATGGTCTATTTTACTTGTGAATATATAAGAGTTAATAGAATGCTTAAGGCAAGTTTCACATACTCTTGTTCCAATATCAATAAATGGAACCTGCAAAAAAAAAATAATTAAAATAAATAAGTAACAAATAATTTTGATTAAAAAAATAAATTGAAGGCATTTATTATGACTACTATCTCTCGTAAACATCCACATAACTTTAAGCAGAAGCTTTGCCCTGCTTTAGGTCTAGTGGGCCAACACAGATGTCGCTGAAGCTTATTGCTAACTTAACAGGTAGATATGACGACATTACCGAAGCCGACTGTACCGTCATAAGTCGCAGCACACTTATCAAATCACTTGGAAAGGGATCGTAACCGTATCACCTCTTGCCGGTCAGTATTCTTTGTATGAAAATTCATACTGCAACGCAATGTGCGTTGGAAAACGTAACGTAATGGGAAACGTAACGTAATCGTATCGTCTTCGCTTTTCTAGGCGAGGCGTTTACGATCCCTTTCCGAGTTGATAAGTGTGCTGCGACCATTATGGTCACCGCAAACTTATCAACTCGGAAGGGATCGGCAACATATCGCCTACGTTTTTCGAGGCGAGGTGATTACGTTACGGTTCCCATTAATGTGCGTTGCAGTATGGAGTTTCATATAAATAATACTGAACGGCTCGAGGTGATACGGTTATGATTCCTTTCCGAGTTGATAAGTTTGCGGTGACCATTAGGTGTTCAAATTTTATTCGTATCAAATGACACTGATATTATACACATGCTTCAATGTTTTCTTAGAGTAAAAATATTTCTGTGTATTTAATTATGTTTTTTTTAATCACCGATCGTTGCAAGAGCAGGCCAGTTCTCAAAAAAATTGCAAAGCCTCATATTTAGATTAAGTTTAATTACCTATCAATTTACTGCATAGTAATAAGGCAGCTTTTCTGGACATTTATGTATTTAATTGTTCTTGTGTATTGTTAAAACTTTGTATAGTATAATTAGTATAAAGAATAATACATTAATTCATTCAAAGCCATAACTTTTGAAAGAATTTTGAAATTTGACGCATATGTTCTCTGTATGTATCTAAAGTAGCCCAGCAACTAAAGTACGAACTACTGAGCTAAGACTAGAAACAATTTTTTTTCTATTTTTGACTGTACTAAGACACGTTATACCTTCAAACACCTGTAACTTTTGAACGCGTTGATTTTATTATTCGACGCGTTGATTTATATCACAAAATATGTTTTTTGTATGTATTTAAAGCCTAGGATATCAAAAGTACGGCACAGATTACTTATGCCTGTACAGTCGGCCACGGAAATATCGACGCTACAGTTACAGCTAGTAGTTAACAGCGTACAGTTATTTATTTTATTGTATACGGGAACAAATGAGAAACCATCTTGATGACTACCGACGCCCATAGACATCCGCACAAAGGCTATACAGATGCGTTGCCCTCCTTCCTTCTCTCACCTCCATGGCCCACCACTTATACACTGCACGAAACGCGACGGCACGGCTGTCACTTACGCCGGTAGGGTGTAAGCGAGAGGTACCTACACGGTCTTGCCGGCCCAATTCGACTATATGCATGCATGCAGCGTGGCACTACCTCTTACTATTTCTGTCGGATAGTTTCAGTGACATCTTCACAAACAAAAGTAAGTACAACTTCAAAAATTATAATATTTATTAATTATGAATAGTGTCACCCGAGCTTTTTTTTGTGGGGTACGAGGAGGGATTGACCCCAAAGCAGTGCTGGATTTACGCATAGGCCCGTGAGGGGAAGATTTTGGGGCGGCAAAATTTAAGAACGATGCGAAGAAACGTGGCGTGTGTTTAGAGGCACAGTCCTAATACTGCATTGCTAACACAGAACAATGTAGAAGTCGAAATAACAATAAGAATTTTAATGGTGATATTTTCAGTGTAAGAATATTAATGAGATCGAAAGATAATCTGCACAATCACCTTCAAGGCAAGCGTGCTCCATCGTCGGCCAAGTCTACACTTTCCACCAGGTAAGGCATTGGCCAATCGCAAGCCTATCCATTATATAAAAAAAAATCAGAACATAGGAGCACTATTAAATATATTACTCACATTACTAAACACCGACGTCAGAATAGCTTTGACAGAGTATTCACCATCCAAACCTGGATAACCTCCACATAAATAAAGAATCTCACTAAAGTCTGTCATTCTTGTCCCATTCTCAAGACATAAAACACATAATCTATCCACTTTTCTCTCCATTATGTGACGTAACATAGTTTTAAACTTGTGCTTTTCCATATGTTGAAAATGCTCACCCAAGCTCTTGCTATAGCTACCGCACTCCTTGCACTGAAATCCAAATATTTCTTCTTTTGTTTCTTCAAAATTGTGCGCCTTTTTTATATGTTGTCTAAGATGAAATCGCTTTACAAATGATTTTCCGCACTGCTTACAATTGTACCACATAGACTTAGGATGAGCCTCTTCATGATTAACCAAGGATTCGGGGCTCGGTAATATTTGCCAGCATTTCAAACATTCCAAAGCATTAATTTGGACATCATCAGTGATAACAGATTTCGTATTGATAATATTTATTACAGGTTGTGCGTAGTCCATGACATTTTGATTTTCGACATATAAAATGTTACTATTTGGATGAAGTTTTCGTTTGCCACGTTTCTTTACTGGTTCCACAGGGTCCAATTTCTCAAATTTATCGTTAATATCATCAAAGCAGTTACGTATTGCACGCTCAGCTCTTTCACATTGTTGGGTAAACAAGTAAGCTTTCATTGCACAATTGAGACAATCTTGGCAAATTTTATTTGGATAACTTGTATTGTCTTCAACCTGTAATGATTTATAAAAATTTGTTATAATATATCACTTCATCTTATATATAAAAATATAAAATTCTCGTGTTACAATGTTAGTGACCATAATCCTCCAAAAACTTTTGGGTGCATATCTGGTAGGTACTGAAATTAGGCCAAGATCTCGATATTTCCATGAGATCGAAACTTATGGTAAAAAGGAAGGTGAAACTGCGGAACGCAGCAAGTTTCTTTTAGAATTTTATGGGAGAAGTAAGAAACAAGCATTCAAAACCATTTCTCATTCATTGATTCATTAATATCAAATGATATTGGATCATTACTCATACACAACACAAAATGCAATGCACAATAGTTTTTTTATGGTATAGGGGGCCAAGCGAGCATTCGGTGCCATTTTCACGACTACCGACGCCCATAGACATCCGTATAAGCAGATGTATTGCCCTCCTTCCTCCTCCCACCTCCATGGGTCATAGTTATAGTATAAGCCAATTAAGCCATAAGATGACTATCAATACCCATACATATCAACATAATTGTTATAAGAGTGAATTGTCCTCCTTCTCTCTCAAAAAACTCGGAAACTCACAAAATGTACAAATGTGATAGCTTAAAGTTCACTCGGCTGTATTTGATGACCCAGAGGTCTCTTCTCACTGATATCAGCTCAATTTGGTTGCAATGCAACACGGCACTGCCTCTTACCTGTTTAGTCTATTTTGAAGATATTCAAATCAATCTAGAGGGCTATTATTTCATGTTTTTTTTTTAATGAAACCTTAATTTACACTTATTATCTGTGATACAATAAAAAGTCATTCATACAATACAAGTCTCCATTTGATTCAATGTTAATCTATGTCTATCAAAGGCAAAACTGACTTGACTATGACACACGGCCAAAACTACTGTATCAAGAAACTTCAAATTTGGTACAAGGGTTTCTTTCATGATGTGAACACTATGAAATGGTTTACAAAAACTTACCTCTTAAAGGTGTAAAGTAGGGGGAAAGTTATGAAGTTATAGTTATTTTAATTACTAGCGTACACCCGCAATTTTGTTTACGTGAATCCTTCTTTTTACCTCAGTCAACTAAAATAGCCTATAGCCAAATATACAGGGTTAAATGTAATTAACGCAAGACTTCTTGCAGGCAGCATGTCTACATCAATACCAACAACATTTGTTCTACGACTTTTTACGAATCTAGATAAATAGCACAAAAAAAATAAAAACAAAAAATGTTTGCATCCTCTGTTATTTATTACTCTGTTACCTTGTAAGACTGACGCGCGGGAGCCCCTATCTCGCCGCGCGCGTTTCCCGCGCTATTTTCTTAGCCTCACACAGACTAAATGATAGTTCAGAGGCAATATATTAATTTTGTATGGGAATATTAAAATTTTAAAAACTATTAATTTTCAAAAGTCGTAGAACAAATGTTGTTGGTATTGATGTAGACATGCTGCCTGCAAGAAGTCTTGCGATAATTACATTTAACCCTGTATAATCCTCTCTAAATGGACTAACAAATACTGAAAGAATTTTTCAAATCAAACCAGTAGTTCCAGAGATTAGTACATTCAAACAAACAAAAAAAGTCGTTCATGACTTTCCCGTTTGTTACACAAATTATACTTTACCGGTTTTAACATGATAAGATATTAAAGGTACTAGTTAAAACATATACCTTTGCTTGACGTTGCCACTGGGTTACACCAACGGTGGGCCCAAGCCAACTGATGTGAAGTAGTGTAGTGGAACCCAGTCGAAATGTAGAGCAAAGGTAAATGTTTTGACAAGTACAACATCTTCAAGCTATTTGACACACAGGCAACAGCTTATTAGCTGCTAGTATGGTTTAAGAATAATAATAGTACCTTTAATATGTTATCATGTTAAAACCCATAAAGTACAATATAAAGCAAGCAGTCTTTATCTTGTGTAAGTTAGTTATTACATCAATTCTCAATTACATGAGCTCCTAGCAGCATCAAGTTAGTTTTAACAATACATTCTCCTAGCAGTATCGAGAATGTACTGCATATTATTTGCTATATATAAATATTTAAATATATGCATTCAATAATTGTACCTACATTTTCATAATGAATTATTGTAATGTTTAAGTTGTTTCTATTACAACAACAGCAATTAGAAGACATAAATAACCCATTTATAAAGATAAAAGTGTATGTAACCCATACATCATAAATTAAAATAAAATACCTGAAAGGGATGAAAACTAGCGACCATGTCCTTAATCGTAACCTCGTGTAGGCCCCCATCGATACCGATCTCGAGTATTTCCTCCAATTCCGTTAGATTGGAACAAATTTTAAGGCAGTACCTACAGACCCTTAACCTCAAAGTGCCATCTAATAGAAACTTTACTGCATTCTTCGTCGTAAGGGGTTCAGATTCCATTTTTTCTGATTCATACATCTTGCACTTTAAAATTGTAACATTAGTTATAATAAAAATTTAATATTTGTCCAACCTACGACATTGAGACAGCGTTCTAGTATTATTTTAGACTATCGAATACGTAATATTGACTACTACTTGAAAATCTATAGCGTTCAATACAAATTTCAGATGTGATAAATTATAACTTAAGATAAATTATTTATTACAGATAGATAAATTAATAATAATGCTAAATAATGCATTTCAAAGTAGGTAAGCAAACGATACGCCAAATTCCAAACCACCAGTGACAGATGCCATTAGCCAACAGGTTTGTCTTTTTCCGTCTCATAAGGGCATGAAATTCAGCCATTCAGACTTATGCCTGATACGCCTTCTTATCAAAAACTAAATGATCTAAGACAAGCTGTCCAATTTTAGCATCTCACGTTTAAACTATTGCTACAATCAAACGAGCTTAGATTAAGGTACGACATTCGAGTGGGCTTGGCAGTGGGGCCGCTCAGGAAGAGTTCGAATTCCGATGTGGTTACCGGGAACAGAATTTTCTGGCCTCGCAGCCAGTTCTCTCACGGGCGGAGAGGTGTCTCGGTGTGTTGTTGCCGTGCGCCATATCTCCTATCCGCGACCGAACGGAAGCGCACCGTCAGATACGTTGTCAGTAGAGCCGCATAAGAAGAAGAGATACGGTGTCTCGTTGCTGTCTTCCCTATCCTCTGCAGCCGTTCGGTGGTTTGCGGCGGAACTAAAGATCGTATCCCCCGCTGAGATATAGATGCATGAGGGGTGTGGAAGGCTTTGCAAACTTCTGTTACGGGCCCTAGACCAAGAAGTTATATTTAATACAATATTATTATAAATTTATCCTTTAAGTACACGCGTACTTTATGGTAACGTTCCGTCACGGGTGGGGTCCATAAGTACCCCCACAAAAAAATGCGTTTATATTCAAGAGTTTTGTATATTTTTTTTAAATTAATGAATTTTTTAATGAAATACATATTATTATACAAGAAAAGTATTTATTGTTCTTAAACTAATCAGTCTTTTAACCACTAGACACTTAAACAAAATTAACACCTTGTAAATAGTTTTTTTCTACTTACATAACAAATGTGCTAAAATTTAACAAAAATGTCTACTTCCGATAAACTTAATTATAAATTTCTAATAGAATATAAATGAAAAACAAATAATAATAAGAAATATAAACCATAACTAAAAAATAAAAAAAATGACAACGCCTAAATGTTACTAATAGGGTGTAAGAAAAATTACTTATTACTCATTAATTAAAAATTAGAAAAAGAAAAATTAATTGAAATTACTATTGGTTGCTTCTTCTGTAGATTCATTGTCAGAGAAGTCATCGCTGTACTCTATCTCAGATGTAGAATTATGTTCAGTACATATTGTTTCACTATCACTTATGTCGGATACATCTTCTAAAATATTTTCTTGAGGTGTGACGAGTATTTCTTCACATTCTGAGTCACAAATACCTGTAGAATTTGTGCGATGGCGTTATCTGTTAGTTGGCGACCTATTTTTAAGACTAGGTATAAATAAGTCTGAAAAAGAAATAAAGTAAAATATGTTAAATGTGTAAAAATATACGACATAAAATCACGGGTGGGGTCCACAGGTATCCCCATATACGTAAAAAATGTATTTACCTTAGCGTAAGCGCGACGCACGTCCGTCCGTTGAAAGTCTCCGCTGCGCAGTGAGAATAGCCGAAAGCGCGCGTCCGTGGCTTGTTAATTACAAAAAATACTGTTAAAAATCGACGCGTGGGGTCTGCTTAGACCCCGCCCGTGATGTTAAAGGTTATGAAACTTTATGTATTTAAGTTTTTATTATAAAAAGGGCTTTCCATTATGTTCTGGTCTTATACGTCTGTCTGAACATAGTACAGGGGTAGTGGCAGGACAAAATGATTAAAAAAAATAACAAATTAAATTAATTTTGATTATAATACATACATTTAAATAGACATTTTTGAGATTCCTTGCTTATATTTAACAATATTTAAATTAAAAATGTCAACTGAGTTACAACATTTGTTATATGTGAAGCAAGCTCTACTTATAAATGCATTTTTAAAATAACTGCTTTTACATTTTGGTACATAAAAGAGATAGAGAGATTTTCTTGCGCATAATCTTGGTCAATTATAATATATATTACATATTAGATACGGTGAATCAACTATATTGTAAATGATTTTGTACAGAAAAATTAGATCTCGTTGAGGGCACCAACTAATTAATTATGGCAAATTGTTCTCAGAAAATCCTATTTTGTGTTGTTTCTTTTTTACAAATTAATTCTGCAAGACTTCAATAGAATCAACGTGGACTATATATTGCGGATTCCCATTCTTAGCCACTGTACCACTATGGGAACACTTAATAAATGAGGGTATACAGAAATAAAACTGATAATACTATTGTGGTACTTTATAGTGCAATCGAGATTCTGTTCATTACGTTATAGCACCGGATGATAGTAAGTTATTAAAAAATAGTTGTTTTGGAAGCCACTTAATTCCGTTACATGAAAGTCCCTATAGGTAAGGATACTTGTCTAATAATTATTACATACAGATAAAGTGCGTTTTGTTTAAATTTTCATAAATTTGATACCTAATCTAACGTGTATTGTTATTTTATCCCAGATATTCTTAGAATATTTAAAAATATACTCGTGTACATATTGTTGTGCCAATTTGGGTACAGTGGCTACAAGAATACTACAAATATTCAATTTACTTACAGAACCAGTATGAATGGTCAGCTTTGTTTTACTGGCTTCAATTAATTTATAGGCTTGGAGGAAACTATCAACACAATAGCAGAGGATGGTGATTATGGTTTGGAATATGATTTTGCCATCATTCTACCAGAGTCAAGCAATGTGTCTGACTAAGACTGTGATGATGGTGATAAAGCGCCTCGTAGAGATCAAATAATGTACCAGTTCATATTGAAGTATTTGTTTACAACGAGGGTCTCTTTCAGAATCTGACTATAGCAGCGATGATGAACCTTTGGCAGCTAAAAGATCAAAATCTTCTATTACGTCTGTCCAATCAGAACAGTCCACTAACTCTATGTACCTATATTCTAGTCTACCCTTTTGATAAAATGGTAACAAAATTATTCCATTTTTCCGTCTTAGGACTAACTGATTACCTATTAGTTTGCGAAAATCACGCGAAGCGCGAACTATTTTTAAAGATTTCGCATCAGTTGAAATTTTTGAGAAGCTTGAGAACGTTTTCACAGTGATATAATAACTTACTAGCTGCGCTCCACGGTTTCACCGGCATAAGTTTTGATGCCGTGGACATATGGGGATGAAAAATTAAACAAAATCAAAATATTTTTATTCAAAATAGAATTAAAAATTTGCTTTTTGAACGTCAAAATTTTCATCTACCACCGGTTCAACCCTAGTCCTGTCCTGAGAAGTACCGGCGAAACAAACTCAGAGGGCCTCATTAATTTCTTCATTATTCATACATATATGTATACAATTATATACAATAAAAAATATAATTTACATTTATTTTTGTATAGAAGTTGTTGGCCGATTCACTGACCTACCCGATATGCATACAAAATTTCATGAGAATATGTCTAGCCGTTTCGAAGGCGTATGGTTAATCAACATAATGTCACTGTTTCATGGAACATATGTACCAGTATATCCTAAGATGAGGATATTGGATTTGTGGTGGTGTAGAATAACAATGTAGAGAAATTAAACAGAATTTGCATCTCGTGGATAATAATGATACTCCGAATAGGTAGAAAAAAAACATACAAGATTGAGAATTTACACTAAGATGGTGTTGATCATGTCCCCGAAAGCTTCCAAACCGAATGCCGGAACGTGCGCGAAACATAGAGGCAGCACTTTCGCCGCCCTAGTGATCATTTTAGGAATCGGTGCTAGCAAAACACTAAGCAAAAAACAAAGACAATGACATGTTGATATAATATGTCAAATCATAACAAACGAAACTTTGCTAGCATTCGGTTCATATTTCAGCCACTAGTTAGCGTGGCAGTATAGAAGCTTGTTCCCTGTACTTATCTTCCGTAGACAGTGGAAACTTTCTATTCTCTGTCTACGTTATCTTCACAATTTTTTAGGGTTCCGTATCTCAAAGAGACAAAA
>LUGF01005996.1:0-10208 GCA_001625245.1 Calycopis cecrops
GCAGGAGATACTCACGTTCTTGTCTATGGCACCCTGCAGCGCTTGGCGCACTATAAACTACGCCAACTTCTGGCAGGAGATACTCACGTTCTTGTCTATGGCACCCTGCAGCGCTTGGCGCACTATAAACTGCGCCAACTTCTGGCGGGAGATACTCACGTTCTTGTCTATGGCACCCTGCAGCGCTTGGCGCACTATAAACTGCGCCAACTTCTGGCAGGAGATACTCACGATCTTGTCTATGGCACCCTGCAGCGCTTGGCGCACTATAAACTGCGCCAACTTCTGGCGGGAGATACTCACGTTCTTGTCTATGGCACCCTGCAGCGCTTGGCGCACTATAAACTGCGCCAACTTCTGGCGGGAGGTACTCACGTTCTTGCCTATGGCACCCTGCAGCACCTGGCGCGCTATGAACTGCGCCAACTTCTGGCGGGAGATACTCACGTTCTTGTCTATGGCACCCTGCAGCGCTTGGCGCACTATAAACTGCGCCAACTTCTGGCAGGAGATACTCACGTTCTTGTCTATGGCACCCTGCAGCGCTTGGCGCACTATAAACTGCGCCAACTTCTGGCAGGGGATACTCACGTTCTTGTCTATGGCACCCTGCAGCGCTTGGCGCACTATAAACTGCGCCAACTTCTGGCAGGAGATACTCACGTTCTTGTCTATGGCACCCTGCAGCGCCTGGCGCGCTATGAACTGCGCCTTAAACTTCTCCATCTCCTTGTGCGCGTCCGCTTTGATCACGTCCACCTCGTTCTTGTACGCCTCCAGTTGGAACTGGAGACTCTCGTTTTCACGCTGAAAATGTAAATACCAATTATATTGCATTATAGTATAGTAGGGTGTAAATACAAGCTGTGTCCTGATTATAGAGTTGCTGATAGAACCGGGACACTCCAACATGGCGGCCGAAAGCTCTCGCAGTGATTTTAGTCGGTAGCGGTTTTACACCGAATCCGACACACCCTCCCCGCCGACCCAGTAACCGATTGGACGGTGCATAAAGCATTTTCCCTGCGTAAAAAAAATGGTGTAATACAAGCTAACAAGTTGTTGTACTGGCAATAAATGATTGTTTTGTGATTCAATAATCCGCCACCGCAGTAGCCCCCAATGTAAACCTAAACCCTAATTAATATTAATTTTTACCGGTAATTTTATTTCCATGAAGACTGGAAAAAAATCGTAAGGTAAATACATATATCTTGATTAATTATTATATATTTTTATACCTGATAATGAGTTATCGAAACTGGTAGTATTTTAAGTAATTTAAATTAAAAATAAGTGGAAATATAAAAAATATATATTATTTAGTCAATATATAATAATAATATAACTTTATTTGCAAAAAACACATAAGTATAAATTCCACCGAACAGTCGTTTCAGCCAGTAGTCAGCTCTTTGATGGCCGGAATCTGCCATACTCCATCAGTGTCAACCCAGGCCTCCTCGAAGCCCATGGGTTTTCCCGCAAATACAAAAAAAATCACATAATCTCACCTTCAACATCTGCACTTCTTCGTTATCTCCCTCGAACACTGTCATAGACCTATTGCTGTATCCGTTCGCATCTGCGTCTTCGATCATAAACTTCTCGTTAAATTCCTCTTTCAACGAGTTGAATTCCTAAAATAACGTACAAAATGTATACTCCTCTAAAATATTCTAAAGTTTATTTAGTTTATTAAATTGAAACTAAACACGTAATTCCAGTGGCGTAGCTAGGGCGAGTTGGGGGAAAATTTTATTCGGCAGTGTCACCTATTTTGAGGTGCCACTGGCAACAGTGTGAAATTTACAATTAAACTACTTATACTTTAATGAATTCTATTATAAGCCCGTTTCAGATGCTTTAATCGTGTCCATGGTGCTTTACAGCACCATCAAAGTAGTTTTATTGTAATAACTAAATGCGTAAACTTCAGACATCATAGTGTGAGATTTATCATGCCATTCTATGTTTAACAAGACCGCATTAGAAGCAGTGTACTGTATTTCTATTGTATGTATGTATGTATGTATGTATGTATGTATGTATGTTTCTGTACCCCGCCTTGCTACAGCTTGAACTGTTCCACGGATTTAGACGTATGAGACGTTGTTAGATTCGTCGAGACGCGGTCGATATTAAGTATGTTTTGATATTAAGTACATTAGAATATACTTCAAGCAGTTGGGTTACATGTTTTTCCATAGAACGTCATGTTACTTCTTTTTATTCGAAATTAATTTCACTTAACTACAGGATCACCGTATTTCCATAGGGTGACACCCCACACCGCTATATTCCTCACTGGATAGCACTCCAGGAACTACGCCACTGAATACAGTACAAATAAAACTAAATAATATTAAGTAACTACGATCATAAATAAATATTATAAAATATGTGTTATATGCCATTATCTTCTAATAATTTATATTTTATACATTACCTGAATTTTTAAGTTTATAAACATAATAATAATAATAATAATAATACAATATATTTATACAGAGATATAAAAATTTATAATTTATTTTGCATGTCAATGGTGTTTAATAAATATTTATTTGTAATACATATACAGAGTGTCCCAAAAATCTACGATAAGCCTAAAACTAGGCCAAGTGCTGAAGGATACTAGAAAAAGTTTAAAAATATCTAAATATTTGTCTAAGTACTTTTCAAATTATAGATTCTCTCAGAAAAATAAATTCTGTATTGTTCTTTCGAGTACTATAATTCCTTGATTTTCGCAAACAACATTTTTTGTGTAATATCAGCCTGAATATCCCTCTATTCAAACGAAATCGTTTTAATTTTTAAAGAAACTAAGGTGGATAGCACAGCATAAAATGTTTCCGATGATTTTTGGTATAACCCGTTAGTATGTATGTAAACAGTTTAAAGCCGTAGCTAAAATGCTTATATTATATTTGTTGTAACAGATAATGTTACAACCATTTACATGCAAAATAAAAACTTTACAATTGTTCACAAAATATACGTAATTAAAAACTAGACAACATGAGTTAACAAGACAAAGACAAAACGTATAAATTTAAAACATAGCTAAGTTGAAATAACCAACACTGATATGATATGAATGTATTGACACAAATGTAATACTCCCCCATCCCTTGTGACGTAGCTCTGTGAGCAGCACACGGCGGAAGCCTCAGTCCGGCATTGTACAGATGGCTGGTAAATCATGTTAGTGCAAGTAAGATGGCCGACCTACCTGGGTCATTTTCTGCCAGGTCTCGATGTTCTTTCGCTGTGGCTTGGTAAAATGATCCCAAACTCGCTGGTGGGTGGCTGCAGTGAACACTTTCTCGACCTGTTCGACTGAGGTTCACAAAAGTTATGTTAAGAGCACAGGAAAATCCGCTCGAGCAACATACCCTTGGAATATCGTGATACGCCCGCATCAAGTGGAGTGGGTACTCCGTACCGCACAAATCATATCTACCTAGGCCCGGTCGAGAAGGACAGAGAGCACGAACACTGCGGCAAATACTTCTCTTGTGGGGCACAGAGAATCCATGCTTTGACAATTTACCAATTCCATATGATTTCCGAACTGCTGATAGATGTTTAAATATGATTTTATATTTACAAAATCATAACTAAACATTGGTTCCAAATTTGAATTTGTCAAAGCATTACCAACTTACACACTATTTGAAGTAGTTTAATAATTTGAAGACTGGCTGGAAACTGGCGGCCATTGCTTATCCATACATACGTCTCAGTAGACCAGAGAGTTATACTTGTGTAGTGATTAAGTTTTGTTTGATAATAAGTTACCTCAATGTCATAACATAAGATATTTATTTTTAGTTTTATGGTTTATATTTTTATACATTAAATCCGATCAGGTGAGTAAATAGGTGATAAAAATAAGTGAAAGTGTAAAAAAAACTAATATTTGAATAAACTGAAAACATTCAGGCAGTTAATATTGTGAAATATATAGGTACATTGTACCTACCTACATAATATTTTTCAAAATAGGGTCTCGCAGTTTTCATTTTCGAGAGATCTTTTAATTTAAATTACTGAATACAATGTAAGAAGGAAAATATTCGAATTTATTGAAGATTTAATAAGAACACGGGACATGAACTTATTGACAAATTTAACCACAAGTTAAAAAAAAATTCATTCGGACGTAACGTTCATTTTTAAACCTTATGACTTTAATTGTTTACACAAATTACTACTGTCAAGTTATTCCATCATTATGATTTATACCTTATGGTTTATAGTATCTAAATAATTTGCTATATTCCATTATAACTTACTTTCACTGTATTGAATTAAAATCCAGTGTGCAAGACCCTATTTTTTCTAAGGGATTGGTTTCAATTATTGCATGCCACTTGCTATTACATATTACTGATAAACAAGAAACTAAAGAAAATGATGTGCTGCCAAAATGGCCAGATATTTTAAATAAAATATGTTATGTGGATATTTAAGGTTATCATATATCCTTATGAATATGATACAATAAATTAAAAGAGAAGATGATATTAAAAGTGTCTTCCAAAATATATATTGGGATTATCTTCTATATTCTGTATTGTAAAAAATATGTTCTTTGAATATTAAACTACAATTGCTCATGAAGTGATTGCGTAAAAGCAGGTTTAATTTGTTAAAAATAAAAACTGTCAGATATAATTTAATAATAACACAATACAGCTGGAGCAATGAGTGGAAAATTATTTTATAAAACAAAAAAACAAATGTTATGAAAATATATATAGTTAATATAGTTATAAAAACATTAAAATATAGAACTGTGAATCTTCAATGGCTACTTTACTTAGTGTAGGTATATTATCAGATCACTTTTAAGAATGAATGGCTAGTGAAATGCCTTACCCTACTACCCAAATGCGACTGGGATTTCTTGCAAGATTATATTTTATTATTAATTAATATATACAAGTACCATCAGTCAGCCTTATCCTTTTTCTGTTATAAAAATGTTTACCTATGTAATAAACATATTGATACATAATTAACTATATTGCCTTGCCACCAATACTTGCCAAATTAATCAGCAAATTTTATTAAAAAATATTTTCGGCTGTGGAATAGGAGTAATTAGAAAAAAAAAAAAAATTCTAAAAGGAGTGATTCCTAATTTGTATTAGTAACATTGTTGTATTATAATTTTTATATTTATTCATTGTACTTACATAGCAGGACAAAAAAATGTAAGAGGAATTATACTATGCTTCTTGTATGTATGTTACTTTATTAACATAACTAATATTATCGGTTCTTTTAAGCTTTCCTGCTTGAACGCAATGGATCCAAAGGTGAATCATGCATTGTGAGCAACTGGTACAAAATACGTGTCTTAATTCGAGATTGATACTTAATGAAATTTAGTAAATATTAATCACTCTGTTCATCAATAAAAATAAGAAATTTTAATGTGTTACAATAAATGAATATTATGACCAACTGAATAAATCCCCAAAAATATTTTTTAACATTTACTAAGTTTAATGGTTTTCCTTTTATTAGTTACCTAAATATATTACTATATAATATACTATACACTTTTGTGATTCTTTAATGTTACTCAGATATGAAGGTACGTAATACAAACAGCATTCGGTGGTGCCAAGGCAATGTGTGAAACGAAAATTGGTTATTTGTATTTTGTTATTTGATACTACTTGAAAAAGGTCAATAATAATTATAAATACAAACCTTAGGACGAACATATTGCAGGTACATCTTACCTTTGAGAATATATCACAGAGTTTTAGAGAGAAAAAATTAGATGATTTCTTTGGAGTGAGTTGTTTGAAAGATGATTACACTTACGTTGCTCAATAATATGTTGAATATGGTTCTTGATTCTCTCCCTGCACTCTTGCAATTCCTCTTCACACTGGACCTTCTCGTTGTACAGCCGTCTGATGTGCGAGTTGGTAGCTTGTATCATTGAATAGAACTGGTTTGAGTTTCTCTTCGAGCACTCCCCACGCTCTAGCCAGGCAATTAACGTCTGAAAATTATGTTTTCTCTTTGAAATTATATCACGGCAGAGTCTGGCACAACTGGGATTGTACATTATATGGTAAGCTGTACATATTTATTGCATAACAACTATTTGAGAGATTGTTATGTAGGGTTGAATAGGAATGGTAAAGCATATGTGACCTCAAGTAGGTGACTGAAGTCCATGACCAATACCTTATGGTACGTACTACTATATAAAATATTTGTTGTACAATGAATATAACAAACCATATGTTTTTTTGTCCGTCATTCATTAAGATAACCCATTATGGGTTAACATTAAAAATTTGAAACATCTGCTTCCAGTTATGTTTTGAGACCCTATAAGTTTATCTGTATAAAGAATGTCACACAGCCAAGTAAAAGAAGATAAATTTTAAAAAGGCATTTACCGGTAATGTGTTTGAAAAATTTTCTTCAGTTTTGATTTTCTCAGACATTTGAACAATCGCTGCATTAGAAAATGGTTGTATTCTGGTAGGTGATGGTGATCGTCGAAAGCTATGAGATCGACTTGTTAGAGCTTCTTGTTGTGCGGTTAATTCTTGCATTTGCTGTTGTTGAACCCGTAAAGCTTGCCTTTGGCGTCTTTCATATTCATTTTGATCATCCCGACTCTGAAAATCGGAAATTATAAAGCAATTGTTCCCTTGCAACATTTTTTTTTTATTTAAATAAATAATTAAAAGTTTTACGAGTAGCATTGATTTATATAAAACATCTTAATTCCTCTAAATACACAACCTCAAAGTATTATTCCCAATGAGTTGTTTAACGAAATTGTAAGACAACTTGAAAGTAAATATAAATTTTATCCTTCTTGTGACCAGTGTCTCTCTTATTAAAAATATTAGTTAAGACTAATGACTGATATTTAAATTGCCAGCAACACGTGGCCCAGTTAGCTAATATAATATACATTATTAATACAATCTGTACTTAACTACTTGAGGCTCCAAAATTATTAGACTGACTTTAGTAATTATTCTTTCACTAATGAAAAGCTATACGAGGTTACGTTTTGGTCACCGGCCAAATTTCCAGGTTTGGTTCAGAATCAATAAAACATTTGATTTATGAAATAAAAAAAATACAATTACTTTGTACCATGTTATAAACATATTTCTTGGTCATGAGTCACGAGAGTATCTCACTCTCGAGTCGCGGCCGGCGTCACTGACCTTGAAGCCGATATATTTCGTGTGCGAACAACGATCAATGTATTTTTAGGGACCAATTCAAAATTATTTTTATTAAACAAAATATAACAATTAGACAATAAAATTTAAAACACTCTCTTGGAATAATGTTAAGGTACTTCCTTATTTTAAAATTTTGCCAGTGACCAAAAAGTAACCCTGTTAAGTGACAAAGGCTTATATTTTATAGATTGAAGATTTTGCCCATTGATGCCCATACATAATTTAATTATACAAACCAATGCATAATCAACATGAAGAAAGCCATTTGTAGCATGATTGTCATCATCTTCATCTACTTCATCCTTGTCTTTCTCTTTTAATTTGATTCTGTAGCCTGTAATAGACATTGCCGCATCCACACAGTTTTCTCTGTCAAACCGAATGTGACAAAAGTTTTTCTTTGATAAGCGGAGAATCTGTATCCTCCCAAAACGTTCAAATATCTCACCCAGAGTTTTTTCTCTTATTTTATCTGGGAGCCCACTAACAAATATGGTCCTACAACCTAGTGGTTTTGCTCGCCTCGGTGGTTGATGAGCTCCAGGTAGAGGGGGTAGTAATTTACTGTACTTAAGATTTATCTCTTTTTTCTCAAGAGCCATTTCTGGTGCTATGTTGGGATAAATGGCCATCATGGCAGGATCCATTATTACACCACCCATCATTGTCATATCCATTGATGATCCAGCCGCTGCTATTGGTTGTGCTGCTAAAGCAGTCATATCCATAGATGGCTGAGCAATTACTTCCATTCCAGCAGTTGACATCATATCCATACTATTTGACATCATAGTACCTCCCATCATAGTGTTTGGCATCATCATGTTGTACATACCACCCATCAACATATTTCCAGCTAAAACATAATAATTACATTTTTTCATCATCATCATTATAAAAAATATTTGTTTATTTATGCATTAGTATAAAATATAGTTTGAGTGGTCCAAATCCAAGGTATTTGCCAAATTTTTCCAACATTAATAATACAATACAAATTATATGACTGTAAATTCTAGACAATTTAGGAGTTTATATGTCTCTATTGGGCAGTTTGTGAGTATAAATAAATACAATACATAATAACTTTGCAAGTGTATAACTAAAAATTATATGCTTATAAAATGAAATTGATAAAAATTAAATCAAGCCTCGAATGAAAAATTGTTTTTCAATTTGGCATAAGTAAACATCTGCACAAAATTTAGATTTTGTTGAATTAGTCCTAGTGTAAGAAAATGGTTGGATTTTTAAGGATTCACATTAGAGTATGTCTGAAAATTTGGGGTGTTGGGGTTGCGATTATATGTATAGATTTAGGATTTCTAAGACCGATGAGATGCGGAAATGCTTAGTTTTTTTATATAAAATTGTTAAGTTTTTCCGAAAAATCACATTTATGCTAATAAAGGTGCGTACAAGGCAAATATTTTTCATATTTAATTTATATAAAGATATTTACAAATTTTAATTCTTTTGATATTTTCGGGTGTAATGGATGTAATGGATATGTTCAAACATTCGTGGCTAGGTTATTTTTTTTTATTAGCACTCAAAACACTGAATCATTTTTATTCTTAAGATTGATCACAACTGTTTGTTTTTTATGTATTTCATACATTTTTAGTTTAGGTTGTTGGTTTTTCGGATAGAACTTCATTTTATTCATTTCAGGGGGACTTTAGAGGGGTATGAGGGGACCTTCCCCCTCCTCCTACGTATTCTAATGCAACTTCGTGAATTTTCATTCGTTTTTTCACATTTTCACACATTTTCTCCTATAGTAGTTTGTTTGGCAGCAAAAAAGGTAAGACTCGGGGCTCGCCCCAATATATTGTCAAAATTCGTAATGTATTCTAATGCGGGTTGTACTAGAATACATCTAAGTGGTTATTCATTTTAATTATACTAAGCAAGGGGATTTTATAAATTTTAATACACACCTTGAGGATACATATTTGCCATCATCATTTGATTCATCATATTCGGTATAACTGCATGTTCTGTCTTACTATCAGAATTTTTATGATCCCTTCGTCTGCCGTTATCACCTCTAACTGGTGACCGAGACCTATCTCTTCTGCCTAATAATAAAAATATAAAAGTTATGAAATAACACTTTGCAATGTAGCTTTTAGTATTTTGCAAGTGAAATATAAAAAATAATTTACCGGACATCTTTTACCTAATTACACTTTGGCAACAAGATTGTTTCTTGTTCTGCAAGATTGACACTTAATTATTGTTCTGAATTGGTAAATAGGAAATAATTAAACCCTCGCTGAGCTGAATTCGCTTTAAAATAAATAAAATACCCACAAAAATACCTATTTGACACTTGAGCATACAGTGAGCATAGATAATACAGTATTTACCACAGAGCAAAGTAATATAGTAAACCTATAATAGTGCTATTACACGGGACTCTGGACTCTAGAGTCCAAGGACATATCTGCTGGTTCCGGTTTTTTTTCTATGGAGATGTCACGATCGGAAAGTTTTTTTCGCTTGTCGGATTGTTTTTGAGAATACAGATAATCAATGTCAGTGTTTCATACAACTAAACAAAATTATCTTTAAGATTAAGAATAAATCCTTCATTAACATTGTGTATATTCGAAACTTCTATAAAGAGTCTAAAAAATATAAGTAATGGCTTTAAATTAAATGTTTACTATTTTTAAAATTGTTTTTGAAAGAACATGATAGTATTTCTATTATTATATTATCATCAAACTTTGTATTATATTCGTATTCAGATGCAAAATATATTTGTCTTTAGTCATTTGTTTTTAGATAAGTTTTTAGATTAAATAGTTAAATCACTTGCAGACTTTTACGTGCCAAATGATTTCTTATTTTTCTTAAATTATCACTATTGTAGTAATTTGTTAATAAATAATAATACATAATAATAAATTCGAAATGTAAGTCGAAGGATAACGTGTAATTGTGAAA
>LUGF01005996.1:55984-77320 GCA_001625245.1 Calycopis cecrops
TTTTTTTTTTTTTTTATAGCATAGGAGGCAAACGAGCAGTTAGGTCACCTGATGTAAAGTGAACACCAACGCCCACAGACATCCGTAACACCAGAGGTCTAACAGATGCGTTTGATGTGGTGTGTAAGAAGCCAATGGCTCATTGGATGGTAGGAGTAATACTTTTCGGGCAAGAAATTTGTATGCTCATGGGCGTCGGTAGAAATCAAAAGGCTGCCTGTTTTTACACAAATACTACAAAAAAATAAACTGTTACTACAATAGGAGATGGAGGAAGCCTGGATAACCAGGCCTGAATTATAATTTAACCTTTCGGTTACCGCGGACGTACATTGACGCTTCAAAAACAGGCAGCGAACATGTGGTCGGTACCGGGAGAATTGATATATGTACAGAAATGTTAAAATAGAACATTTTGCTTTCGAAGGTAGTTACAAAAAAATGTAATATCTTCTAAAAACTGCATGAATATGCTGTATAATTGTGTTACTTTATAAAAGCTATTGTGTTAAAAATAATTGTTGTTTGCCTGATTGTACTTACGCCAGGCTCTATTATATCTCTATTTATGTCGTCAAATTTGACTCTTCTATGAAGAGCAGTAGACAAAAAATATAGAAACTGATGCATTACCTTACATGTCAGTACTATAATACAATTTTCGCTCATCTTCTGATGAATATTGTTAGCAAACAGATCAAGCTGTATGGGGCTTCTACACTTCAGGTCCCCCATAACAGTTTTATGTTCTCTTTGATAGTTTCGAATGTATTTGGATTATAAAACATTGACATTCCTTTTCTTCCAAAAGATTGATACAAAAAAATATATTGTAGAGCACATCATTAAATTTGTTATGGTTATGGAATATAAACATAAAAATGTTTATATTGATATATACAACAGACTTAACATTACAATCATTGGCAATCTAAATACAATTTTTAAATAAATAATAATCAATAATAATTAAATACTATATCAAATAAGATGCCTTATTAAGCATATGAGATTATTCTGTAAATTGAATCCTACCAAATATATAAAGTGGGTAAGTAGACAAAGTGTATCCAGTGAATACTATTGCCTATTAACTTTTTGTGGTTAAAGTGTAGATCACATAGTGTATCTTTTTATTATTAATATATTTTGTACTTATTTTTTTATTTTTTTTGTATTTCTTTATGTTCTGCATGGGATTTTATAGCCTATGGGGACATTCAACTATAAGTTTGCTTTAGACTATATAAACTGCCGATGATAGACATGTTCTGCAGTGAATTCATTGGCGATCTTTCACATTTTAACTGTCCTGCGATATCTTTTTAAATGCGTAGTCCAAATAACATTCTCTGTATACTTGTTTTGCAATATTTAATTTGTATACAAGGTAATTAATATACATGGTCATGGTTTGTTTGTTACATTTTTTTTTTTTTAACTATTTATTTCTCTATTTCTATTTATTCAATCTATTCAGTAGATACTGTTCACCTACATACATTGATCTCATTATGGCTTATTTGCCATAAACAAGTACATTTATAATTTTTTTTAAATTTGGTTTTCATGTATTATTCCTGAGTAACAGTAAAGTTACTTTTTGGATGGGTAATCAATTACAATCAACAATTTTTGAAGCAACATTTTTATGTTTCAGTTTCCGACCTCGGTTAGACCGGAATGAACAATTCAATAAAGTGCCATTTTTTAATGGCATGGAATTTGGAGGCCCAAAAAATTTTGCTCCTCGAAATGGAATGGGCAACAAAAATTTCCGGCCTAGAAATGACTTTAATGGCATAAGAAACGATTTTAACCATGGCAAAAATGATAACGGATCCAATGATTTTGGAGGACCTAAAGAATTTAGGCCTAGAAATCAATTTAACAACCAAGGGCAGAAGAAAAATGATTATGAAAATGACAAGCCAGGAAATATGCAATACTTTAATGGCAAAAATGAATTTGGTGGTCCCAGGCAGCAAAATAATTTCCAAAAGAATAATTATGGGCAAAAGAACTTCAACAATCAGAATGGCCAGCAGACATATACTAAAAAGAATTACAATGGTAATATGTCGCAAGGCAATGACTTTAATGACCGCAATATGCAGAGCAGGAAAGCTAAACATCCGGGTGATAGTTTAGTAAAGCCCATGTGGGATATGTCAAGTCTTGATACAATTCAAAAGAATTTTTATAAACCTCATGCCAATGTTGAGGCTCGTTCTGAAGAAGAAGTACAAAGATATAGAGCAGCTAAAGAAATAACTGTAAGTGGTAATAATGTACCACGACCAAACCAAATTTTTGATGAGGGCAATTTCCCTGATCATATTATGACTACAATCAAAGAACAGGGATGGGAGGAACCAACTGGCATTCAGGCTCAAGGTTGGCCAATTGCACTGTCTGGCAGGGATATGGTTGGCATTGCATCAACAGGATCTGGCAAGACTGGTGCCTACATGCTGCCTGCTGCAGTCCACATTGTTCACCAACAGAGAATCCAGAGGGGTGATGGCCCCATTGCACTGATTCTTGCTCCAACCAGGGAATTGGCACAACAGATACAATCTGTAGCTCAAGCCTACAGTGCCCATGGATGTATCAGAAACACTTGTCTCTTTGGTGGCTCACCTAAAGGACCTCAGGCAAGAGACTTAGAAAGGGGTGTAGAAATTGTAATTGCTACTCCAGGACGATTAATAGATTTCTTGGAAAGGGGAACCACTAACTTGCGTCGTTGCACGTATTTGGTATTAGATGAAGCTGATAGAATGCTTGATATGGGTTTTGAACCACAAATTCGGAAAATCATAGAACAAATCCGCCCAGATCGTCAAGTTCTTATGTGGTCTGCAACATGGCCTAAAGAAATTCAAGCTCTTGCTGAAGACTTCCTAACAGACTATATTAAAGTCAATATTGGTTCCTTGAATCTCTCTGCTAACAATAATATCAAGCAAATAGTTGAACTTTGTGAAGAACATGAAAAAGAAAACAAGCTTACTAATCTACTTAAAGAAATTTCTTCTGAGAAGGACAACAAAGTTATTGTTTTTGTTGAGACAAAGAAAAAAGTATGTTTAAATAATTTTATAATATTTTTTCTTGTATTGTGTTTTCAGGGTTTCGCACCCAAAGGGTAAAACGGGACCCTATGAATAAGACTGCTATCCATCTGTCTCCAGACTGGATCTTGAACTGTGATAATAAGACAATTGACTTTGTCACAGATGATGTATTTCTAAATATTTAAGAGGACTCCCGCACCACTAACAATTTTTTGCTCAATATTTATATATGATTCAGAGAATATTAATTTTAAAGATAAATGATGATAAGGAATATATAATTTAATGATATGAGCAAGCTTTTGTGTGCAAAACCTACTCATACGTGACATCTTTTTTTATTTATATATTATCTTAAAAAATATAACTTTTTAATTGTGAGTTATACTTGCAGGTTGATGACATTGCACGTGTGATGAGAAATAATGGACACAAAGCTTTAGCTATTCATGGTGATAAGTCTCAGCCTGAACGTGATGCTGTATTAACTGAATTCCGAAATGGTTCCACAACAATTTTGATAGCTACCGATGTAGCTGCCAGAGGGCTTGATGTTGAGGATGTTAAATTTGTTGTCAACTTTGACTATCCAAATTCTTCAGAAGATTACATACACAGAATTGGTACTTAATTAATACTATTTTAAAATTACTATTGTTAAATGATATTTTAAATACTAATAACATTATTATTTATAGGTCGTACTGGACGTTGTCAGCAATCTGGCACTGCATATACCTACTTTACTAGTGGTGATTCCCGTCAAGCTCGTGCTCTAGTTGCTGTATTGCGTGAAACGGGACAGAACCCACCTGCAAAACTAGTAGATATGGCTAGGAACAACAACAATAACTCTGGTAAGTATATTAAATATTCAAATATTAGTTGGTCTAAAAAAATATTTTTTTCAATGATAATATAATTTTTTTTTAAATTTCAGGTCGTAACCGATGGCAACAACGTAAGGAAAATAACAGTGGCGCCAGTTCACCTCGCCAAAAGAATAACAACCAATGGAGTAATAAAATGGCTATGACTGGAAATGATGAAAATTCCTCCTATCAAAATCAAAATTCAAATCAACAATCACCACGTTACAATAATCAGAACCAGATGCAAAACTACAGGCAAAATAACTATCAAAAACAAGTGCCTTTCCCCACACCCAATGTATTTGAGTCAATGGGTAGCTACCAAGGTGGTTATAACAATGGGTATCAAAATACTTACAATAATCAGAATGGATATGGCCAGCGGCCATACAATAGTAAGGACATTTTAGTTAAAAATGCTTACTAAAAATATAATATCAGCATTGTTACAATTTTTATTTCGTTTTACAGATACACGCAATGGAGGGCAGCAATACCGTACTGGAAATAATGCCATTAATAAGCCTAATGGAAATGGATCGTCATATGGATCCCCACCACCTCATTTCACAGCAGCACCACCTCACTTCTCGCAAATTCATCCCCATCACCAGGAGATGCTAGGTTTGTACAAATTAAAATTTTTATGCTGAAACTAAAACAATGATTTATATTTTTCTTCGGTTTGGCCATTGTCAATGTTGTTTTTATTTTTAGATAAGTGTAATAAGTTTTCACATAATGTATTATGTTGTGTGAAGGAGAAATATTAATTTAAACCAAAAAAAAATATTTAATTTCCTACTAAAAATAAAAAATGTTAGAAGGGAACATTTATATATTATTAGCTGCATCCCCACAGTTGAATTTGATTATACAAATTATTGAAATTGAAAATATTTACATAATATTTTTTTTTAATTGTTGTGTGCATGTATATAATATGTAATATTTCATAAATATGTTATTTGCTTTTTTATCAGGAGGAAAATTCTATGGTGGTGGTGTCGGTGGAGGCGGTCCTTGTGGCTATCAAGCTGCAGTGGGAGCCGGTGTTCCATACCCACACTTGCCCCCTGGTCCACTGCTCTATGCTGCACCAGTACAACAGTAATTTCCCCACAACATCTTAGTGAGACCCTTTTTTTTATTAATCTGCAACATTGTAAATGTTGCAATGAGGGTTTCAATATTATAAAAGCACTCAAGATTTTTCATGGTATATCTTTACTGTCCTTAATATAAAATTGTTATTTCTGTACTTAGCTTTAAATTTTGGATAGGGATTTATGTGTCACTTGCTTAATATGAAGCAGTGTTTTCTCTCGTGAGTTTAATTAATGTGAGATCTGAATGAAAACAGAGACAAAGAAATTTTATGTTCCTTGAGATCATTTTTTTTGGTCTTTACTTGCGATAAAATTACATAGGATTGCAAAGATAACTATATTTTTAATAACATCTAATGTTTTGTTTGTTTTTTTCTTTCTTCAGATCGTTTAGGTATTAAAAATATACTAAATATGGTAAGTGTGTTAGTTATAAAAAACTTGTTTTTCTTTTGGCCACATTGCATAACTGCAAAAACGGGTGAATTATATAAAACTGACAGATAGTCAATTTTTTTGAATTTTTAACAAGCCTGCTACAGGCTTTTTTAAATGTTTTATAGTATGGTATAATTTTAAACCAACATGATTAAGTTAATTGAATTGTGGTCAACAGAATAAAACAAGTGAGTGGAACTATTGGGCAACTCTTGTTTCACTAGTAGAGTTAATCATTATATTATCCATTAGAGTAGTTGATGTGGGTACCCACTTATGTAATCTCGGGGTGCCTTTCGTTTTAATGTGTCTGTATGATGTACGAAATGCACGAAACATATAGAAGATGATTGAAATTATAGGGATGAATAATAAAAGGCAAAAAGAATATTTTATATAAATTATTTTTATTGTTAATGATGATCTTATCCAGTGAAGATATGGGACAACTTAGAGTAAGAAATTGATATATTTCAAAACCATCTGTATTGCCAGATAAAATTGTGAATATTTTTCTTACTTATTGTGATGTCAATGACATTTAAAGTCATATTGCAAGTTTTATTTTTATTGATAATTACTAGATCTTTATATTATAACCTAGGAATGTTGTTTGTCAACGACAGTTTAACATAAACAATAGCTAGGGCCTAGGATTCAAATCAAAAGTAATGTCATTCTCTACTCTCAGGAAGAGTGTAAATATGTGCATTTAACTTAGACATATTCATGATTTGATTGTTACAAATCTGACAATGATTACTTTCTATCTTCTAGTAAAGTAAGTGATTTCTCATACTTGTTTTTGAGTTTTTTATATAAAAGATAAATATTCACATTGTTTGTCTAGTTTTGTACTGGACATTCTTTGTACGTAAAGGGGTTTCTCAGGGCTAAACATAGGTGTCAATTGGTACAAAATATACTTAAATCAGGTATTAAAGTATTAAGTTAGAAGCCCATTACTGTCCAAAGAGAAAAAAAATCTGTGATATTTCATTACTTGTAACCTGTCGTTGCGTTCGTCAATTGTTAATGCATAAGAGCACTTTTGTTTGGAAAGTGTTATCTAGACAAAAATATATTTTTTGACTATTTGAGCGAATTTCAAGAAGAATGTTTGAGACTACATAGTTTGGAAGTCCTTCACAGATATTTTGTATGGTAGATATAAGATTTAATATTTTATTGTTATTCAGTTTTATTTCGAGTTTACTGTAAGGTGACAAAATTGTACCAGTATAAGATGGGACGTAATAGTTATTATCTAGGAATCCGTTAATATGTTAAGTAAAAAGCATCTGAAAAGTTATGATGTAGTTTAACAGACGGGTTTTAATAATTAAAGGGGTGAACAACTAACTGTGGATCTTGCTATAGACGCACTAAATTGCGAGATTTGCTTCGTTATTTATGTACATTATAAGAGAAAGACTGCATAGAGAAAATATTGTATATTTGCATATAATCATCTCAAAGATGATTTCCTAAGCGAAGCTGTCCTCGGTATCATCGTTAGTTTTATGCAAGTTATTTATACAAGAAGTTAATCAGGCGTAGATAGTTATACTGAAGGCGGTAGTCGGCGGTCGGTAGGACGGAATAGATATACGCAATGTGGTCGTGTGTCGGGCAGCGGCTGTATTATTATGTACAAAGTACTGCACCCACCTCTTCTAAACAACTGTGATAATAACACTAAGTAGCATAGCAGGCGATTTGTATACTAGTTACGTCCAGGAGAAGGAATGACATCATATCTGACATATTGTATTGTGATAATAAATCAACACGTGTTACCTTATTTTGAAACACGTAATGATTATTGTACGTTTTCTCTTTAAACAAGACTGATTATAATTATTTCTAATTAAATATTTTATACATGTTCCACTTCGACTGAATGAATTAAGATATGTCTGTATTGGTAGTTCTTGTGCTGTGTTTCACCAAAATTTATTATTCACTATGTTGGATATGTGTCAAAACGCCTTTCTACGGGGTCACCATATAAAATTGTATTTGATATTGTTTTCTTTTCATTTATCGTGATTGCAAATGTTGTTGACAAATTTGCGGCAGCGACAGTCTGATAACTAAACGTTGTTAAAATGTTTTAATTGTTGTTGTTTATTTGCAAAATTTTATTTATTACATCGAGATTATCTCAGATAACCGTAGAGTCATGCTTTTACTATAAATAATGTTAAGGTTATGTTCGAAAAATTCATTTTTGTGAAAAATATACATAGATTTTTAAGTATGTGGCAATGCAGATCTTCATAAATATTGATAGTATAAAAACCTATATCAAAGTAGTTCGTATTTATTTTTTTAGTAAATGGGAAGAAGTTCTGTTAAAAACTGTCCCAAAGGGAAGTCTTCTGAATGTTTCTGAGAAGTGCATTTCTTCTATGTAATACAGTATTAAATTCCGATTAATAAATTGATGTGTAAAATTAAGTTTTATTAAATAAACCTTTGCTCACACGCACCTTGTTATGGTTAGATAACACTTCAGTGGAGATGACAACTGCCGAGTGCAGGCACATAGCGCCTGCATTCACTACCAGCCTTTGCTCACATGTTCGGCAGTTGACGGATTTGTGGAAATACTTATCCATGAGATTATCGGCAATCTCAGCTTAAATTTAATTCATAAGACTGGAATAGCTGGCGGATTGCTACTGCAGATATTTTAACGTGAGGTCCAGCCACCCTTTGAACAAATATTGGAATTAACACAAATAGCACGAAAAGATGAGTTGTGACTGTCTTATTAGCAAGACAACATTTAGCTTACTCTCACTACACAAGCTCATCAATATAAGATCAGACTTCAGTGTTTCAAAATTTTCACTGTTCATGACTACTGAGTCTCAATCAGAAATTGAAATCTAAGATAAGCGAAGCCACGTTAATAGTGTCTTCAAAACAATATGCTGATCTCGTACATAATATATCTCGTATTACACCACCCATTAAAAATACTCAAGGATATTGTGTAGGCCCTATAAAGTTGTATAAGATGATGACTACGTAGAATCTACCTATCAACAGATTAGGATAAACAAATATAATTACTTTATTTAAAGCCAATTGCCATAAAAGAAGGTTTACTGCTGATCTTCCTATTCCTTTTAAAATATTACACATTAATACCTACACATTAGTACCTACTCTTTAAATTAAATTTTAAACGGATAATTAATATGTACAAAGCTATGCCATCTATGTGTCCACTAAATATCTTAATATAACTTACATATTTCATTTCCTAATCAGGGAAATGCTTCCATTATAAAATTATAGATGGCGTAACACGTACTTTGAGCGATGCGTTTTGACGTTTACGTACGAAGTATGTCTGGATAATGATAACGGATGTTATTTTTGGACAAAAAAAGCAAATCTGTGAAAACTTTAGTGTTTAAAAACCTGTGAACTTTTGTAATAATCTTAGTGTTGTATCAATTTAATGCAAAGGGTTTTATACAAATTACACACGTTTCCTGTGACAAATTTGGCAATAGTTTAAATAACAACCATGAAATTCAACGCTGAAGCTGTAATGGTATGAATTTGTTATATATTTTATGTGTACTGATTATTTTAATATATCTTTAGTTGATTATTGAGAAAATAATAAGAATATATACTATCTAATTTAATATAACCACACTTTCACTATTTGGGCTAGACGGCCTTGAATCTAATCTTGTCAAGTCAATGTCGGTTGTTTATCAAAATAGGTAGGTTTTCTATACCTACCTAATTGCTTCAAAAGTGGCTATGAAAAACGATTTTGAGATTCTCTTGTTGAATTAAATGTTATCACATAAATATTGCTACGAATGTAGTGAACTTTTTCAGCTTCATTATTAAGACATTTGAAACATTTAAGGAAACCAAAATTTACTATCTTCATTTGACATGTAACAAATTGAGGATCACGAAACTACAAATAACCTCAATTTGTTTAGTAGCACATTCTAGATAGGTGACCTATCGTAGACGATCTGTTTCACCCCGTTTGTAATAGAGTGCTTATTTCGCACATTACAATACAATGTTTACAACAAAAAATTGTCATTACTGTCAATTGTCTTATTAGAAATTAGATAATACCCATCATTTATTTCTGATATCTATGGTAATACCTATCCGACTACCAATTTAGCAAAGTTTAGATGCCTAAAGACAGGTATAATAAGTAAGTACCTACGATTTATCGGATTAGTACTAAGTACAGAGTCATTAAGGATATTATATTAAATGACTGTAGTTACTTATTACATTACTGTGACACATCTGCAAACTTCTAATTATGCAAATGCCTGTGGGCATCGCGTCGGTACTAGTTTACCATCTGGTGAACCGCCAGCTAATTTGCCCTTGCTGCTTAAAAAAAATGAGAATAATCAAGGTCAACTCTTTTTTTTTATGAACAAAGATATATCGTATATACATATATAATCTATTTACCATAATACACATTGGTACCTGTATAAAACGTCCTAGTTATTTCTGAAGTGAATAATACCATTGATTTAAAAAATAAATTAGTCCAGAGTCGTTTCTGTAAAGATTTGTAGCGGGCAAACAGGCACGAAGTTTGCCAAGTGGGTCAGGACTCAGGTCACTAGTGCTTTCATCGTCAAAACTACCAGCTTCAACTAAGGAACACTTATCAGTTGTGTGTTCGCTTTTCATTGATCTATTTTCAATATATTCTTTTACGAATTATGTTTCTTTGTTAATAATGTAACAGGTTCTCTGGAAGTAGGTACAAATATTGTTATCGCGGCATTACGTATTTCATAACTGTTTTGAAAGTGCCCCAACGTTATGTTTGTTTATGCACAGGCCTGACACGTGTGTACGGTCATCAGGAGCTCAACTAGGTTAAGGCACCGAGTAAGTAACCAGTTCGTGGTGACGAGGTAAGGAACGTCGCTCACTATCTCGGCCAGTAAACTGCGACGCAAACTATTTGCAGCTGGCTCTGAGTTGTACTTATCTATACTATCTATTTGTAATTCGGGGCATTTGTTCAGGGACTTTGACAAAATGGGCCCCTAAACAACGTTACTTCATCATCCACATTGCATAATTTGCAGATTTTTTAGTTTGTAATTTGAATGACATTAAGGAGTTCAGGACTCCAGATTCCTGTTCCGTTAAATAGCAGAACGTCCAGCTGCACTGGACGGATCTGCTATTTAACGGAACATGACAAATTGTAGCTTCAGTAATTGCATTCTTTCACAAAACAGACCCCATGGCTTTAATATACTATTATTGCACCCTCTGTAAATAATCATGGCGGTTTCCATGGTTGTATCTAAAACAGGTTTAGCCTTACTAAACGATTCACTCAGGAAGAAGAATCCTTCAACGAAGAATAAGTCAATAAATTGTTTTAAAAATGAAATAACATTATTAAAAAACGGTAAACCCTTTGTATTTACCGTTGATGCATTGTGCCGCATAACTATCGGTAAATACAGTTTCAATGCCAGTCCTAATTACGTAGCCAACCTCCCGAATGTGTTGCCGGCAAACAAATACGCCGAACTCACACGGCGTGAATGCCACGATAATTATTGTGATAGCGACTTGCTCAAAGTTTATACGATTATCTATAAAAATAAAAATAGGTGTACTGAGGTATTATGGGCGGGCTGCCCGAGATCGGGAAGGTGCCAACCTTCTCCATCTCTTCTCTAGCTCTAGCAGGAAGGCCTACGTTCAGCAGTGGACTGCTATAAGGTGATTTCAAGATATTGATTCGTATTGTATAGTGTCATTTCTTGCTAAATTTCATGATCTTCACCGGGAAGAAAGTTCAAGTACTCTTTAGGTTTTCTTGAGTAGGCGTACTGACAAACTAACAACAATGGGTTCCTATAATGATTCCGTTTTCTTTTGTGTACCTACTTTGAATTTTTGTTTTCTAAAATTCACATCAAATTAGCACAAAATCTTCGTACAGTAATCGGTCGATTAGACTTTTATTCTAGGATCGTGTGTACGGTTTAGCAGTTGAGAAATGTGAAATTTCCAAAAATAACGCACCTTCATCAATAACAAAAAAATCTTGGTTGAGCATAAAAAAACCGTGTAGGTACCAAAAGTTTGTTTTCGTTATACTTTGAAACGTAGACAGAGCATATCTCTGTCTAGGCTTTGAAATAATCTACGTGTCGGACAACTCACAACAGACAAGTCTGCCAAAGTTAAAAATTACAAATATTCTTATATTTATAATTTGTTACTTTGGCTGACTTGTTTCGTGTCGTGAAAATCTCGTGTCACTGTGTTTGTGGTTGAATTCCGTAACGGCTCGACCAATTTTTATGCAATTTTCTGTATGTTTCAAAACTAACGCGGTCTACTACGCGGGGCCAACCACAGGGCGTAGCTAGTATAATATAAGTTATTACGATCGTGAAGCAGAGGTCATCAAAACAATTTGATAATGGGAAATTACGAGTGCAATTCAAACTTTTCCTGTTTATATCCTCGAAATAAATCAATCTTTTGTGTAAATAAAGATTTAAAGAGTATCAAAAACAGTAGCACTTTTTATAATACTAGCTGTGTCCCGATATTTCACATGCGTACAATCTCACCCAAAGGCGTCATTTATATTTTTGAGGTAAAAATATTTTCATGTTGCCCATAAAATACAATATGGCAAATATTGTATTCTATGGGCAACATAAATCCTTTAGTATTTGTGGGAAATCTATACTTATATCATAAAGAGGAAAGATTTGTTAATGTGCGTGTGTGTGTGTGTTTGTATGTAATAATGAATTATGAATACATTCGGAGCCATGAATAGGCTCCGAATGTACTGGACCGATTTCGAAAATTCTTTTACCATTTGAAACATTGCAGATTAAATACAAACAACACAGATTAACATAAGCTATTTTTTACCACGAGAAAATGCTTCTAAATAGATGCTGAAAAATACAATTGGATCCGGTAAGTGGCGCTGCTGTCGGTAACTAATGTTTAAACTAATGTTTGTCTGTATGTCCTTTATAGAATCATAAGCATTTAAGAATGTGATGATCTTTAGTAAACTTGTTCTGAATGCGGTCACGAAGTTTTCTATGTTAGTACAACCAATTTTCGACAGATGGCGCCACTGTCGTTTCAATGAATTTTATATATTGCTACAACTATACATATTACATTTTGCTACAATTATAGATGAGTCCCTGCTGACGTATCTGTTGGTACAAGGCGCGTACCGTACAGCTAATATAAAATATAATAACAAACACCCAGAATATTTTCGCATTTATATATTTGTAGGAAATAGGATAGTATGGGATAGGATTAATAGAAAATATGTATCAAGGAAAATAGGGCTGATTCTGATATTATATTTGAGCTGGAGTGGGTTGAAAGGAGAAAATTTCTTAACATCAAGCCTTATAAGAAATATTTATTCAGTCCAAGTATTTATTCAACGAGGAAAACTTAAACAATTCCACAGTGACCTTTAGGAATTTCTTTCTTGTGTGAACATGATGTAAACAATGCGTTTATATAACGCTTTGTTATTGTTACAGTACTGAGGCAATAACACAGGTTCGCGTCTAACTCCACCGAGACAGGCTGAACTCGCTACTTTCTAAATTACGTAATTGTTTTGTGTCATAATCACGAACATGTTTACAAAGGACACCGACATCGACTGCAGTTGCAATAAAAGTACAGTAATACCCCGCTTTACGCGAGGGATACGTTCCAAAAAAAATCGCGTTAACTGAAATTCGCGTGTAACGAGGTTTATGATTAAACATAGTCAAAAATTATTACAAAAAAATACAAATCATTTTAATCAATCACTTTAATTCTAGGAACACTTTATGCAATACATACTCTTATTTTTTACGGAAAAATACATCTACCTATTGTCTTTTGGGTAACGCACTCTTTCGCGTAATTCGAGGCATTTGAGCGCGAAATTTAAAATTCGCGTTATAGTGAAACCGCGTATAACGGGGTCGCGTAAAGCGGGGTATTACTGTACTGCACTTGGAAGAAGACACAATATGTGTCGAGAATAGGTTATTTGATATTTTTTTGATTTTTTTGTATTTCATACTTTATGACCTGTTAACACGTTACATAAATATTTCCAGAAAATAAGCAGTATTAACAACAAAAATAATGTTATAGCTTGAGTTATTACACTTGCGCCTAAAACAGTGCAAACTGTCATGGCGGCGCAATATGATTAGATTTACGTGAAACGCAAGTAAATGAAGTGTCAAACACTAGGCAATTCGGCTAGTGTTTACTTGCCGGTGACGTCATCTGAGTTTCAACCGATCACAAAACGTTTTTGACGTTGACAAATAATTGCTACTTTATTTCGCAATTTTTTAAAAAAATATGCATTATTTTGCATAAAATAGACATGTAATATGGTTTATTATAATATTATCTAATAGGATGACAACAATTCGTAGCATATTTTTAATAGTGTAGAATACCCTATTATATGCAGATACGATTAGGAATGGTATCATGATTTAGATTTAAGTACGCCAGGCTAGACTTAAAACAAATTCATAAAAGATAAGTTATTTGATATACGCCTGTAAATTTCATTTAGACACTGGTTGGGCACTTGTAATGATTGCTTGAAAAGCTTATAAAAATGACTACGCCTTATAGGATCCTAACGACCTACATATTATAACTATTGCGGCATTTTAATAACTGTCGGTGTGATTTTCAGGAAATTTTTAGACAACTTTAGAAATAGCTCAACCCGTGATCCATCGAAAGAATTATTTTTGTAAATTGAATTGTTGGTGCACCTACTTTTTAAATTACAAGATCATGTGACTGTTCAGTTGCTATATTATTTTAAGCATTTTATTTAGTTATTTTCCTTTGTCTTTTACCTTTAAGGCAACAATTATTTATTGGCCATTTCAGTCCTCCCCTCATCAGTTATTTATAAACTGTAAAGTAATCAACACCTCTTGGGTGTTACGAGGAAATCGAACAGAAAAAATAAGTCAAAAGCAATTTTATAACAATTTAGAAAATTCAAACTTAGCAAAGTCGTGTCAAATCAAAAATCATGCTAATGAGACCAAAGGTTGTCTATTAAATTGGATTTAGACGTTGAAAGATTTGGAAGGTTCTGGCCATTTCTGTTGTAATCGTTGTAGGTATTGATTTCATCTGCCAACTACACTATTTTGGATGATTGACAGTAACGATCGGTGTTGTTGCGTTTGTTACATATGAATTTAGATTGTATTAATTGAGGAGCGATGGTTCACGCATCGATTCGTATTACGGTTGTTCGTATGTATGCACCTCATTGTGCCAAAATATATGCTGTGATAAAACAAAGAAAACGATATATCTTGGAGCGCTGATTTGACAAGAAATATAGAAGTAAGATTAAATTATACTGATCAAAATTACTATGTATATAGTAGGGAATAGTAAAAAATTATGTGGTATACATAGGTATGACTACATAATATTATATTTTTAACTTTAAAGAGTAGAAATTGTGTTGACCTACTTCATACTGAATATAGGTTTTTAAAGAAAACCGTGTATTCTAAATCGATAATAATACATGGATTTTCTTTAAACCTCTGATATTAAATGAATGAATGAGTTTCTATTTTATATCACCAAAAAGATAAGTACATGATATTTAAAGAATGCATGCTCAATATTTTGAGATCCTATAACCTTTGTAAGAGATTTGGTGTAACAGCTAATAACATGTAAACAGCCTGAGGCCGTTGGTGTTACATTAGCCGTTTCACATTCACATGAATCAAAGTGCAAGTAGTACTTGTACGTTACGTGTACACCGTGTCGGTCCAGCGCGACTGGCTCGTGGAATGCGTTGCGCAATTTGTTTTGACGGCGGAGATTCAATGTTCGGTTGCCACATACCTCGGGGAATCTCGGCAATGTTTGTGTTACAACTTTCAACACTATGCCATCTTTATTCTAAATCGTTTTATGGTACAGCCTCTTTTATCCTTGTTTTGTTTTCGGATCACGATAATGTTGGTCCAGTTTTCGTAGTTTCTCTAACGTATAGGTAAAAAAGCGTAATAGTTACAGAAATATTGTTATACAGTTGTTTTGTTGTGTGTTGCTGAGATAATAAAGAAAATTGGATATAATTTAGAGGCTAGAGAGAATTGTTGATTTGTCGTAAAAACATTTCCCTTTCATAATTTATTTATTGCAGACTTTTGTCATAAAAAAACATTTCATTTCTCTTTTCTAAGAGCAAGACAATTATTTTTATAAAAAAGCCCATAAAATTAAAGTATTACAATCTACTATTCTACTAAGTCTAGTCTACTAAACGATTTTATTAAAGTCACAATACTTTAATGATTAATCCACGTGCAATATATTTCTATGTACTTTCACAGCATTATCTTTTGTTTATTGGACAAATGCATACAACGTGTGATAGTAAACGTTAGTAATAAATACTTGTAGGTTGTAAACAGTAAACAGGATGCGGCGGTGCTGTGTCGACAGCCTTGTCTGAGACGGCCTTTTTGCAAAACAACAGCATTGCAACATCTAGCCGGTCGGCTCTCTCTTTCTTGCCGCGATCCGAGAGTAACTGGCGACTGGCTATTAATAAATATAACCGCTGAAATGGGAACGAATGCGATGCACTTTAGTGAAATCGGATAGCGGGTATGTGCTTATGAAAGTCAACTGTGTGCAATTCATTTCGCATTGCGCTATTTTTGATGTTGTCTGTGATGTACTTTGTTATTTTATAATGTCTATTAGGCGACATGCTCGCAAGACTGTAGGTACTGCATACTTTTTAATTTTTAAGACAATAGCACTAACTTTGGGGATTATTTCGGTTTGGATTTTATGTGGACTGACATTGATCAGCTTTTAACCATGACCTCTGGGATTTTCTGGGTGAAGCCTATCTCTAGCACTGGACGTCGCGTCGTCTGCTGCCAATGATTATAGAAATGACGATATTGTCCATGACGTCGACCTTGTTCGACAACTGTTTACAATTGGCTTTGCCGCCGACGTAGCATTGTTTAGAGACAGTTTAAATCTGCTAAGCCTGTTAAAGTCGCATCAATTTTTTTAGAGACGTATTGTAATTTACGTATCTCGATTAGCGTCGACCTTCGCAGAAACTGTAATTTTCAGTTTCAAATGCTTCCTGGTTATCGTCTGTAATATATTTGTCTGCGTAAACATCTGCAGTCTTGAATATATTATGTAGCGTACATAAAATAACAATACTACTTGTTTTCATGTTCCCAAATATCAGTTTGAATGCACTGGTCTCACAGCTTCACAAGATTGAAAAGAGTATCTCAGTTATAGATTAATATAAGACTCTGCTACAATTTGTACCACTTAACCGAGTCGATACCAAATGAACCTATAAAAAAACAGTAGATGTACCCAAATTAGAAAGAAAATTTTGAAAAGAACAGCAACACTACTTCAGACCTGATCCATAACGGGAATGTTACCACATGTCACGACCCTTACATGTTTATCTTACTTCTTCCACATTATCCTTTTTATACAAACACGCCGTCGCGTCGGTACGAATACTCCCGAAACCAAACAATCTGAAATTAATAATTATAAAAAAATAGCTACAATCTACCCGGATTTCGGAGATTCCACAGAACAAGGAAACGAAAGACACAGAAGTTAAGTATTTTTAAAGGGCAATAATAATTAAGAGTATTCATGGAATGTACTAATCCTTAGCTCCACCAAGGCTGTTGTAACGTAATCCTAATTAAGACATTCTAGCATATTTTGTTATGTTACGGAAAGTTATCTTTTCGGATACATAATATGAATTGTTTAGATTTTATTGTATTCATTTTAAAGCGAGTTTTGTATTGTTGTTGTTACATCCGTCTGTCTGTCTGTGTTTGTTGCGGTGACGTGTATCTTGTTGCTCAATTCAGGAGGCCGTGACAAGGTCGTCCACGCTGTCACTCGCGTGCACTAGTGCCACTGATCTCAATACAATATATGGATAGGTTTCGAAAGCATGGAGCAGGACTGGAGAAATTAACGCCACTGTAGGTATATTATCTAAAAACATTTAATTTCCAACATTTAGAGCATTGAAATTGGGCCATATTTTAGTTCTGTCGTCTAGAACGATAGAGCTGATGTCTGTCCAAATGGTGTCAATGGCGGTTTATAGGCTGCTGCAGCTGTCCATTTTTATTCGCATCGGTGACTAATGTGAGAGGCGCATGACTATGATGATGGCTCCCTTACTACGCGATGGAATTCAACGCTTGTCTTTGTACGGCTTCTACTATTTTCAAATGTTATCTGCCAATGCCAATAGTTTATGTAACTATAATGTTTTGTATACATTGGTTGTTAGGATTGTTAAGTCGCATTCTAATACATTGAAATATTTTTTATTGTTTATGTACATGACCTGGTTTTCTATCGACATATTACACAAGTTTAATACGAATATTGAGCGAAAAAAATGTTTGAATACCACACATTATGTTGCAAATTTCTAGTTTTTCAGGCTCGTCACTTACTGCCTCTTTCACTTCATCCACATATATAATCTCACCTAATAATCCTATTTCATATTTAATATAGGACACTGCTAGTCTTTTAAGACCTTGTTAATGCCCTGAACTTATGCTGTGGAAACGAAACGAAGCCACGTACAGCTTCATCTGATTGCTGAGTGCTTTTCAGGCGATGACACGGCTTGAGGTCGAAAAGAGGCCGATCCCCCTTTTTTGAAGACCGCAATGGAGTATGCAGACATAAAATTTGTAACGAAATTCAGTAGATAAGCACAATATACGTAATTAACTGCAATTCATGTCAACTGCGTACGTTGTGAAATCATGTCACAAGACTTATTTATTAGCGAGGTTTGAGGTTGCCGTGTGTGTGTGTGTGTTGTGTGCGTGTGTTGTGTGTGTGTGTTGTGTGTGTGTGTACATACGACAGCCCGAAGGTAACTAGTGTACGTACGATATAACGAGGAACGTGCGCCAACTTCTATGACCGTTAATTGTTACTTCCTACTTGCTCGTCCCTTATAACGGCCTTAACTATAGGAAGTGTATATTTCTTTATATTGCACTAGAGAGCTTTCCTGGCCCGGGCAGCAGAATTGTGGTACCTAATAACGATACAATACTAGTCTTCTAAAAGTCTTTTAAAAGTAAAAAAATTTACGTCCTATATAACCACAAATATGAAATTGGTAAATCTAGCCCGATTCTATATCCTCTATACTAATCTGCAAATTAGCGTCTAGAAAGTCCACATTTTAGTATCACTACCTAAAACCTGCGTTTTCCTTGAGGCAAAACGTTATATTTCCTGATATTTTTTTTCTTCCTCAGCCAAGCTCAGTCATAACTGCACGGTAACTATGACTAATTACCCTAAACTAAGCTAAAAATAAAAATATCCATTCATATGTCATCGCATATGTAACGAAGACAATTTTAAAAATCCGCGTGGGAGATTCATTCAAGCGACAAACTCTTTTGCTTTTATTGACGTAAGTAGTACACATTGTAAGAACGTGAAAGTCGTTCTATGAAGCATGCACTTGATTTTCAATGAAACGTAATTGCTTATTCTTTCCCTTCGTGTCGTTTTCAACTCTATTCTGCCTGCATAACGTTTGTGTACGCCGTTAGTGGGTTAAGGCCGCGAATGCATTCTTCATCGCACCTACTAGTTCGTGTACAAATTGTTTAGCCGTTTGACCTAGTATCACTTATTGCACTCACGAATTTCGCAGGGCCGGCGAAGGTTAAATAAAATTAGCACACATTTTTGTTTGTGCCAGTTTCTTCGTCGTTTTCTCGGTTTTGAGCAAGAATAAGTGTAGTGTTATGTAATTGGTCCAAAAAGTTATTGAAATTGCTTTACTTGTCGACTGTAACCGGGAAAGTACGTAGCAAACGCCGGCTATGCGGTCACGTTTTGTGGTGTTTTATTTTTGTATTTGCATGTGCGTCATTTGGGGTCATTTGCATCATGTTGCCATCGAAAAGTTGATCCTTTGCCCTTCGTACTTTCAAAACAAAAAAAAACATTTACATGTTGATATCTAACAAGTAAATTGAAAAACAAAAGCAACATTCTCGTAACAAAACCACAAAGCCATTCTATAGGTATAAGTTATCGGGATAGGCGGGGAGGGACGAGATTGTGAAACACTCGTTCGAAGGTTCGCGGCTGCGTTTTAAAATTTAGGTCAGTCGTAGCGTAGTACTCCGAGCCCGTTGTAAATGAATAACATAGAAGGTGAAAGATACTACTTTTACAATTTTTTATTTAAACAGCAGTGCAGTGCTCTCGCTTTATATAGTTTGGTGTGTTTTATCACAACTTTCACGAGTGATGAAACTGTTTTGTTGCGAGTTGGAGGTCGTAATGAAATTGACTTTTATTGATCTTACATTAGCTAACCCAGGGCTGGACTTACGTATGATGGGGATGAAAGGAATAATGAAAAGATATTACATTTTTGTAGTTGTGAAATGTCTTAGGTGTTTCTAATGGATGTCCATTGAACACGATAAACTTTTACCGACATCACCAACATACACCTGCACTGCTGTCAAGCTCATACTGGTTACTCACTGATAAGTAACTACATACCCGTATGGGTATGATTTATGTGTGTGTGACAAAAAGAAGTGCATTAGCATTTGTTTTATCCTCGTTTCTTCTGTTTTATCCAACTAGAAAACCCCGTTGAGCCTATTCCTTCACCTATACTCTCATAAAGATGCTTTTCACAATCCCTCAACATTGCAACAATCATAGTTCACTACTTAATATTTATTACTTATGATTTATGAACTCTTCTACAACGCGGTAATGTAGAATGTTGTAAACAACTTTGTTGCATTACAAGTCTATATTGAGCTGAACTCAGTCGATTGTTAGTACAATGATTAAGGCTGATACACTTTTGTTCAGCCCACCTCGAGTGGGTGCGTACTTGACGTGTGCGTGTTGAAATTGTTATGAAAGAGTAGACGCCTTGTACTACACGCGTCTCAACTCTCAAGTAGCGGATAAAGGACACACCTTTCAGAATACGGCGAATACCGGCTGTGTTTGGTTTTAGTTGTTGACTATCTCGCGAACTTACAGTTCGCACAACCGCTCATATCGCTAACACGATTAGACTTGTTTATGTTTTAGGGTATGTTGCACGTTGCCCGTTGGACACTTCGTCGAATCCAAATTTACAAGTGTTCGTATCTTTCGGCTTAACAATTAGGCTATTTTACACCCTGGTCGTTTCGCCGAATCTACATTGACAAGTATTCATATCTTTCGTAATATATTTGCCAGTAAAGTGATAATAGCAGTTATTATTTGCACTCCTTTTCGCAGTATAACTGATACAGTTTCCTTAAAGGTGCTGATAGATTTGAGCATTCATCACAACATCGAGCATTCGCCGTTTTTATATTTGTCGAACTGAACAACGAGCCGAGCCAAGCATAGAGCCAAACATAGCTATGAACATTTTCACGAGCATTCTAGTGACGGGGAACGGGGATGGGGAACTATGACCGAAGCTTGGCTCGCCAAAAAACTCGAAGCAATGCTCGCTAGAATGCTCTCGTTTATTTTTCTGTATGTAACATTCGCGTGAATTTTTTTTTATATAGGAGGGCAAACGAGCAGCCGGAGCCATTTTCATGACTACCGACGCCCACAAACATCCGCATAGAGGCTATACAGATGCGCTGCCCTCCTTTCTCCTCCCAC
>LUGF01005996.1:78565-95779 GCA_001625245.1 Calycopis cecrops
TCGCACAACCGCTCATATCGCTAACACGATTAGACTTGTTTATGTTTTAGGGTATGTTGCACGTTGGTCGCTTCGCCGAATCCAAATTTACAAGTGTTCGTATCTTTCGGCTTAACATTTAGGCTATTTTACACCCTGGTCGTTTCGCCGAATCTACATTGACAAGTATTCATATCTTTCGTAATATATTTGCCTGTAAAGTGATAATAGCAGTTATTATTTGCACTCCTTTTCGCAGTATAACTGATACAGTTTCCTTAAAGGTGCTGATAGATTTGAGCATTCATTTGTAACAGAACATCGAGCATTCGCCGTTTTTATATTTGTCCAACTGAACAACGAGCCGAGCCAAGCATAGAGCCAAACATAGCTATGAACATTTTCACGAGCATTCTAGTGCCGGGGAACGGGGACGAGGAACTATGACCGAAGCTAGGCTCGGCAAAAAACGCGAAGCAATGCTCGCTAGAATGCTCTCGTTTATTTTTCTGTATGTAACATTCGCGTGAATTTTTTTTTATATAGGAGGGCAAACGAGCAGCCGGCTGCCGGAGCCATTTTCATGACTACCGACGCCCACAAACATCCGCAAAGAGGCTATACAGATGCGCTGCCCTCCTTTCTCCTCCCACCTCCATGGACCACCGGCTACTTAGACACCGCACGAAACGCGACAGCACACAGCTGTCACTTCACGCCAGTCTCGTGTAAGCGATAGGTACCTCCCCGGTCGTGCCGGCCCAATTCGACTGCATGCAAACATGAAGTGTGGCACTACCTGTGAATGCGCATTACATGTGAATGCTCAAGTTTATCAGCACCTTAAGGTTTGATAACGTATATTCTATTCATTGTCTCCCACAAACAAGCTAGCCATTTACGGATTATTGAAGCCCATTAATATCCACACGAATAATGCTTATACTGATGCGTTGCCCTCGTTCACTTCATCGCCCTCAATGGGCATCCGGTTACCCACGGAACTCGAGGGCAAGCCATCACTTTATTCGCCATACTTATGTGTGCATGACGTAGGTACTTCCCCAGAAACGTCCACCCGTGTCGGCGGAATACAGCACTCCCATTACCTGTTACAATAACCTTAGGACGCAGAAAGATATGACTACTTTTAAAACTAAATATCGGGCTTAGAAAATATCCAAATATACTGAATTAACTAATTGTGCCATATGTGTTTGTTTATGTATACTTATATCTGGCGGTTTGACTATCAGTTTGTTTCCTGTGCTATATCAAAAGAAATTATACATATACATATTAGCCATGTTATGTAAGTATGTACCGAAGTACATGACTAAATAAGAGCCTATTGTGTTGATATTTATGGACTATAACTTTGCTTGTGTCACCTGATTCCACCCAGATACTTAAGCTCTTAAATCCATATGATGAGTACATGAGCCGCGGTTATTCGGTGTCGTTTTGTGGACGCCGCGGGCTGGCGCGGGCGGCGCGGGCGGCGCGCCTACATGATTCATGCCGGCGTCTTGTTACCGCCCTCAGACGGCCGAATGTAGGTCGCGTTTCATGATGGTTTGTTTGGGTCCTCCCGAAATGTATATTTGTATATGTATCAACCTTTTAAAACATTGGTACAATGTTACACTATGCGTTGTTGTAGCTGGTTTGCGGCCAGGGCCGGAATAAGCAAGCGCTAGGCACGTAAATTCTTCCTGGCAACCCTAGGTGTGATGTGTTATGTTTCGTGGTGGTTAGTTTGGGTCATCCCGAAATATATACTATTTATATAAGTAACAACTTTTCAAAACATTTCCACAATGATGCATTATGGCGCTGTAGCTAGTCTGTGTCCAGGGCTGGATGGATTAAGCGCGAACCATGTAAAATGTCCATGACGGCTCTAGATCTGATGCGTCATGTTTCGTAATAGTGTGTTTGGGTCTTCCTGAATTAATGGGTTATTTATATATGTATCAACCTTTTGATACATTGGCACAATGACATACGCGCTGTTGTAGCTGGTTTGCAGCCAGGGTCATATTGAGCAAGCGCTAGGAACGTAAATTCTCCCTAGCTGCACTAGATCTGAAATGCATTGTTTTGTGATGGGCTAACTTTGCTGGGGTCCGCCCAAAATAATGCGTTATATATTATGTAATAACCTATTAAAACATTGGCACAATGATTCATTACGCGCTGTATCTAGTATGTGTGGCCAGGGCCGAATTAGGCAAGCGCGAGGCACGTAAATTCTCCTTAGGTGCCCTAGATCTTCTGATATACGTTGTTATGTGATTGATGTATTGTTTTGGTCCTCCCGTATTAATGCGCTATTTATATTTGTATATACTTTTTAAAAGATTTTCACAATAATACATTACGCGCCACAAACCACCACGAAACATAACGTATAGGGGTAAGTTTTCAAGTATTGAATGTATAATCTTGATAATGTCTAACGGGACAATGGTGTATTGTAGCCCTCTTAAGATCCTTGTCCCACGCTGGGCCCTCTTTTGCTCGTGGTAATCATTGTTATGTGATAATTACTGCTCAGATGAGTCAATTCCAAAGTAAAAGCAAACAATTTATTGACTTTTAGATGTTAATTTAATCAAATTAATTAATGTTAATATAATCCATTTAAAAAGTGGATAACAGGTGTTGCCAAAATGTATTTATAGCGCAATTTCTTTCATCTGCCTTTTACAATAAAAGTAAAAAGTAATCATTGCATGCAGGACTTAATGGATCCTTTCATAATGTACGAGGAACCTTTTGTAGTGATAAAAAGTAAGTGTCATTGTTTGTCCGTTTTCAATAAAATAAAGCTAAGCTTTCAGTCCTTTGCGGGGGTGAGCAAACAAAAAATATCAAAACATCTATGTTATGAATTTTTTTGCTAAATCTTGTTGACTTTGTCATCATCATCATCAAGAGTTTCTATTGGCTTGTTGCTTGAGATGAGCCTTTTTTAGTGAAAAAAAATCGGCTGATGTCGTATTGTCGCATCCATTTTGAGCCCACCACAGCTTACAGCTCGTCTTCCCACCTGACCAAGGATCAAACGAACTTTGCTCTCAAAAAATCTCGCCTCCAGGACCTTATTGATCATCTATCTGTATACTTGTTTGAGACCTTCGCGTTTTTTTACTTTTTGTGGTAACTTTACGGGTTTTAACACGATAAGATATAAAAGGTGCTAGCTAAAATAGAGCAAAGGCATATGTTTTGGCTAGTATCTTTAATATCTTATCGTGTTAAAACGTGTAAAGTAAGTACATCTATATGTGTGTCTGAGTAAGAGGTAGTGCCACGCTGCATGTATGCGTGTAGCCGAATTGGGCCGGCACGACCGGGGAGGTACCTCTCGCTTATTCAAAACCGGTGCAAACATGACAGCTGTGCTGTGGCTTTTGGGGTGTAAGTAGCTGGTGGCACATGGATCCTTCCATGGAAGAGGGAGGAGGCCAACGCATCTATATAACCTCTATGAGGATGTCTATGGGCATCGCTAGTGGTGAAAATTGTTCGTTTGCTCCCGTATATAAAAAATATCTGTCCAGTCCATTTCCTCTTTAATGAGTTTTCTTGTCAGATTATATCTTTATTCAATAAACAACGAGGATGTAATATCGCTAACGAGTCTTCATTCCAGAAACAAAATATAGGTCATAACCTTTAGCCAGGTTGGGGTCGGATCTGTGTTACTGTTACACGGTTCTGTATTTTGTTTCGATGACGTACTGAAAAATAAAAAATAAACATTATTTTAAACTGTCTGTCGTCACGGTTTTACCTGTGTGATTAAAGAAACAACATTTTCTGGGGTTATAAAGTATTTTATGTTATTCTACATATTATGTTGGCACACACAAATTTCAGCTAAATCCGTTTTGCACTTTTCGCGTAAAAGAATAATAAACATACATACCAATTCACGCATTTATGATATTTATAGATATTACTTTTAAACATCTAAATAATCTTGTCCATCATTCTGTATCAAACAGTCCGAGAAAATAAATATTCGAAATATTCATAACCATATCTAATTAGTAAAGCAAAACAGTGATTTTTCAATGACATTGTGTAGGGCAAAAAATACCTGGTAACATTTTATATAAGAAATAAATGATATCCCAATCTGTCCCACGTCACTTACTCCAGTTGGATCGTTATGTGGCCCATTTGTGTTACTTTTATAAGAAAATAACGATAAAACAATCCACCATGCTACTGTGTGGTCAGTGTGTGACCAAATATTTGTCGTCCAAACATTCATACAATGTAATATGAAATCGTTACTATTACTAACCTTGTTCGCCCTCTAGCGAATAGCGATACGAATTAGAACGCAGAGGTTACCAGACGATATCGAATTTCTTCTAAAGGACAACGGAGCTACCGTTTCTCTACGTAAATTCCTCTGGGGGTTAAGTCGTGTACTGTATGTCGACTTCCAGGTGGCTGTTCGCCTAATTAAAAATAAAAGGATAAATACGCTAACTATAAACTAGGTACAAAACTTCTAGGAAATATAGGTCGTTTCTGAGTTAAAAGTGAAAAGTGAGTCAAGGTATGCGAATTATAGGACCTGCCTTCTGGGCCTGCAATAAATACATAGATCATTTTTTCCGATCCGATACGACTTAGGGATCTTCAAGAAAAGAGCATTCCTCTTTCTTAAAGGCCGGCAACGCGTCTGCATGACACCTAGTTTTGCGGATATCTATGGGCGGCGGTAGTCACTTAGCACCTGCTCGTTTGCCCCCTATGTTATAAAAAAAATCATTATAAAATGTTTGGCTGTACTTTAGGGCGACGAATAGTAACTGATATAATGGCATGCTTTTAGTGTTTAATTTACAAGCAGCCTGTATACGACATTTGAGCTTCGATCTCGACCAGTTTCGGCTGTTCGTTGACTCAGTGAATCAGGACTCAGTATATGTATTTATATAACATGCTGATGTTTTGCTGATGCTGATAGTGAATGTAATTGAGCAATTGAGTTTTTACGAACAGTTGACGGGGAAAACCCGCCGTAAATACTGCAGCGCTCATCGTTGACACAATGTTTACAAATGACACGTTTATTGAGTGCGCTCCGACGTGTTTATTTACATCGTGTTTAACGACTTGTGAAGTGCTGTGGGCAATAAAGAACAACAACGGATCACTACAATATCCGCCATTTTGGTTCGTGTCCGGCGATTTTTATTGTTATTTTATTTCTTCAAAGAGGAAGAATATCTGGGGACCGAGCACAGTGGAGTGCTATAAGGAGGTCAATGCCTAGTAGTTGACTACACATTAAAACATATCTATAGTAGAAAGTATTTTTATGATTGTCAGATATGGACTTCAAACGCCTATTTCACAGAGTTTCATAATTATTTCTTCTATAAAAGTTGGAATTGTCGATGTTTTATGATCAGATATGTCAGATTTTCAAAACATTCATAGGCCAAATTCATTTACAGGAATTAAGCAAAAAACTAGTAAATGAAATTTGATGTGCTTTTACAATTATACTATAACTTGAGAATGGCTAACTTGCCTATGTTCAATATAAGCACATCGCTTAGGACTCGAGAGACATACTTGAATATTTCATACTAAAAGAAGACGCAGACAAAAGCTACTTCCATTATAAATATTAAATAAACCATGGCTCCAAGTATACAATAGTATAATATAAATTAATTTAATACTTTCCGCTGAAACACAAGTGTTTTATGGAATCCATTTGTTCACCGTTTAATGGCGTCCATTTGATGCGTTACGTTTGTTAGCAGTTACAATACGGGCGCAGAGTGAAACGCATTAGTTATACGCTAAATGAGTGACATAATGGTGCTACCGGTGGCCCGGTCTGGAAAATAGGTCACTTGCCCACGCCGCGGAAGCGCCAGGTTTGTTTGGGTCCCCCGTATTGATTCTCCAGCAGATGCCAAACTGCGCACGCAGCCTTCCTCGTGTGCCAATGCAGCAGCGGTGTAACGCTAAATGATTAACGATTAACGGTTGTCGCGGGTTCGAAGTCCGCCGGGTCAGGGACGTCTATATAATAAAAAATAGCAATGGTTTTTTTATCTATAGTTATTAATGTATGGTTGTATTAGATGTAGGTAATTGTTTTGTATTCGTAAAACAATATGTACGAGATGTACAAGTTTCAGTTTTTGGGTCTAGAATTGTTAGTAGTAGGTACTGGCATGTCACTTAATGATCCTGCGCTTAGCTCTTATAAATAATACATATTGCATATTGCCATGCACGTACAAAAATAAATGTTTTTGTCTTGCTAATGAAAATTTGTCTGTGAAGCTATAATTAGTGGACATGGTGAGACATCGTGAGATCTGTCTTATCCTTCGTTCGCAAGTTATCTCATGTGATAATGTGATATTTTACAGAAAGTATAATGATAAAAATCTCGTGTCAAGGTGTTTGTGGTTTGAACTCCTCCGAAACTGCTGGAGTTATGTTATGAACTTTTCAGATTTATTCTCAGACAGAGCGAATGGTAGATCTGAAAATAGGTCGTAAAGTATATTTCATCCCAATATTTTCACGGGATTAAAACTTAAGCTCGTGAAACCGCGGGGCGCAGCGAGTATCTTAGTAAAATTAGTTTTCCTCAATCTCAATGGCCACGGATTTTTTAATGCCAAGGGATAAGTATAAGTATTTGTGTAGTTCGTTTGACCCGCACAAAACGCGCCATCGTGACCATTCGCCGATTTTATTTCAGATGGATTTTGTCGTCCATGTCACTCCGCGCCACTGTGCATCCCATTAAAACCACCACATCTTAAATGATGTTTTAATTTTTGCTTGTAACAGTTACAATTCCTTGTTGTCCCTATATTTGGTAAGGCCAAAGAGGGAATGATCAGAATATGAAGGCGATGCCAACTTTTACTACTTGGATGTGTTGATGTGTCATATGACTTATAATTACGGCTGCCAATTGGTAAGTCACGTCGAGTTCCGAAGTTCGTTCATGTTTAGCTCCCTTCCGTTCAAGAGTGACGTCATGAGTGTATACATTGACGATTATTATGTGAAGAATTCGAAAGTATTGTTCCTAAACTGTTGACGCGAATCGTGGGCATTTAATGCGTTAAATTCTTCATAACATAAGTACGCCGTTATCACCAATCAACCCGACTCGTCTTCTCCTATCCTACTAATCCAACTAATATTATAAAGGCGAATGTTTGTGAGAATGTTTGTTACTCTTTAACACAAAAACAACTGAACGGATTTTCATGAAACTTTACAGTAATAGCTTTCATATCAGAATAACATAAGTTGAAAAATATAGGGATTTTTGAAGTCCGAAATTCACGCGGGCGAAGCCGCGGGGGGAAGCTAGTATTTAATATAAAAAAGCTAGCTAAGAATGACTTTGAAATTTTTTTGAAAATTTTTAAAATTACACAGAATTTAGAAGACACAGTACATGTGTCTTATTTATAACCTCGATCATATTAGTTTTTGAACCGGCAAAACACCTACGAAAAGTAAAATGTAATTGAGACGCAAGGTCGTGATCTACGAAACTAGCGTACCTACATCTAGTGCTCTTACGTCACTCGGTGGGATCGTTTGCTCATACAGCACCCACTCACATCTGCCTCCACTTCGGGCTTTACAAAACCTCCAAAGTGTCGCCCACAATCCAACTCATTCATCCTGAGTCGTTACTGATTATACAATCGCCATTCACATGTTAATAAGTTCCTTTCGTCATCAGCCGGACGTAGCCACAGGCAGCGCGCGACTTAAGGGCCTTAAGATCATTTTTGTACCCACAAAAGGGCTCCTTCTCAACTCCAAGATCTCCAAGCCCCGTGAATCCGGCGCTAGCCATAAACCTCCCCTAGGCGCCACTTACGTCAGTGGCTTGCAGTCACCCTTAACCAAGTCGTCAATCTACCAGGTCGTCCAACAGTACCCTTAATAACTTCAAAAATAGAATGAAGTACATTGAGAGTCTAGTCCTGAAACAAATGTCGATTACACGACAGCTGTAGCAGCGATAGAAACGAGAGATAGGCAAAACCAGATTAAAATAAATATAGCCCTTAGAGAAATTAGTAATTAGTGGGAGTATGAATTTACAGATGTCTACACTATTATTTTCATACGTATGTTGTTCCCAGTAGATACGAATTTTCAATTCCAACGTTCCCATTTTTAATTAATTCTGGCCCAAATGTTAATAATCCACGAAAATTAATGTGACACCGGCTGCTAATTAAATTGTGTTTGAAGCCAAAGCGCCTAAATATAGCGGACCATTACCTAGGCGCGACAGGTAAAGGCGTCTAGCGTAGGCAGTACATGTCAGTAGGTTGGCTGGCGTCAGCCTGCGGAGTGCGCCAACAACTAGGCCACGGCTACAAGTTCTTGATAAATGCAGTATTTTTGCTCCATTCCCATTTTAGTATTTCATTTATTCATTGACAATGAATATTCTTTTTACAATGACATTTGTGTCAAGGTTTCTAGCTTGTAAGCGAGTATTAGATTTAAAGACTACACAATGTAGGGCACCGTGCTACGTTCGTTATTTGAGTCGTCGTGGAAAACAATACATCCCCAAACTAACTGGACAAACTTCCGGTAACAGTAGTAGGTCACGTTGGTTAAATTGTGTCCAGATTAAGCTCAAGATAGCGGCTTCGTTTACCTGTTCATTGTAATACATATATCATAATTATGTATTATAATAACAACATCTACATATCTTCACGCCAGCTTCCGATTGGGGATATGGGAACCAAATATATGTATGGCGTCTATCTTACGCATGTTCTGGTTTTAAATTTGATATTAGTTCCAATAACCCCAAGGTTTGAAGGACCTTGGGGGCCATGAAAACTGAAATAAGAGTATTCTCATTGTTCTCTAAAAAGCAGTGGAACCTCTACTCCAGAGTCTAAGATCTCATTGCAAGGTTGTGTTGTAATTGAATTACTTTGTACTGATCGATCCGTGTCACGAATTAGATGGACTGACTGGTTTTAGCGTTTTCCTTTTGCTGTTTCCGATGTTTCATTCAACCCACAATAGGTGGGCACTGTTCATCTGATTAAAAGTCTGGTAAGCTAAGCTCGATAAAATTGGACTGGCTGGTAATAATTAAACAAACCAAACTAGACTTTGTTAAGTAATAAATAATGTAACGACTAGAGTCCGACCTTGTGCGTGCTTCACGCAAAACTATTTGATTTATAGAGGTTAGGGTTAATCTGCAATTAGATTTATCACGCGGTTCCTGCTCGGCGGGCATTAGTCCCGGTCCTGGGACAAATGTCCTGCCTACATAGAAATATTTAGAGCAATTTGGTTAACGATCTACTTATCCGTCCTAACATTATTCATGTAATTGTAACTATTTTCCTTTTAATTTGAGGTCTTAGGTGATAAAATGTATGAATGGACCTAAATAATAAGTATCCATCAAAAGCGAATCGATTGATTGCTTTTTTTGACATCAGGGCATTGCTTGCACCAAAACAAATGAAAAGAAGAATTAGAATATTTCTATTTTGATTTTATTCATTTTTAAGAATTGAAGAAGTCGAAATACTTAATTGACGTGTACCAAGATTTAGGTAGCTGGTGCAAATTCGAACTATAACGACTACTACGACTAGGGAGGTACTAAATATCATATATGCATGATGGGCTATGCCGACGGGCTTTTCTCCGGTGGCCCATTAAAGGGAATAACGTAGAGAAGGGCAACATCAGCATAACCTCTTGTCTTGCGGATGTTTAAGAGCTTCGGTAATCATTAAAAAGCCCCGAACGCACGTCATAAAAAGGGTATAGTTTGTTAACGTGCGTCTCGAACGAGTCTCGATCGCTACCCGCTAATGTGATCAATGCTAGTGTTATTATCTGTGCACGCTCTGTTACGAGATCGACGATTGTTTGCCTTACTCGTTATGAGATGTGCTCGCCGGTGTATTGTCTAGGCGAGTAAGTAGGTCAGTTATAAATTAATGAGACACGGAAAATTTTCACGTTTCTCAAACAGCCAAGGTGACGTTATTGCGCCATTACCGCGTTACACGTTTGACGTTTGCTCTTGTCATGTGTTTTTTTTAATGCATGACAAAGGTCCGTGACGGTACGGTTTTTTTGCCGTTTACTCCTTACTTCCGTCTGCACGCGGTTGACGGCGTGTAGCAAATAGCTTGCGTCATGTAAATAGTCAATAGCTATGTAGTTACGTTGAAAAAACGATATGAAAATGTATTATGCAATAGCGGGAGCTTCGCCAATAATATGTTATTTAATGAATTTTAATTACTAAAAATACTTCCGTTAAATACTTAGTAATGTAAAATGTATTAGGTTTTTGAAATTGATATACTTAGCGACGAAAGTTCTAGATTATAAGTAGCTAACAGATCACATAAAGATTGACAAAACTGCCTAAAAATACAAAATTACAGTGTTCACTACGCTATGGCGTTAAGTTTGTCCAGTGTATATTGTCTTCTAGCCTGTTAAGCTTTAGTAAATTGAAATCTGATCGGTGATTATTGAAATGGACTCGTCAACTTGATGAATATTAAAAACTATAAAAAGTAAGCTAATTTAAGATGCGATGTCTATCAAATATAGACATCTTATAAATGTATAAAATGAATGCAATGATACAAATAAGCAAAGAGAGCATAATGACCAATCTGGCACCGGCATTGGACGCTATTTTGGTCACCGTAATACGATTCGGTTTAAATGAAGGAAGCAGAAGTGGCGCTGAAAGTGGCATGATCCAATTTTCACCTCTGTGCAGTAGGGTGCAGTGAATGAATATTCTATCTGGGGCACGACGCGGGGCCGTCTGCCAAGTTCGCGGCGCGCGCGTGCGCCGAGCGCGCCTTCCGTATCGAGTCCTGACCAGCGTAGGGTTGACATCACATTCCAAAACTGTTGGTACTCTTCATCCGGGATAATTCAGTTAAAACGTGACGTAGTAATATACAGTAGGTATTGTTTAAATATATACTTCAAATAGGTGTAATGAAATACGTAGTAATAATATTATGTATATGATAATGAAAAAGCTGCGTGCGATTTTATCATGATCTTAGCATGTTGCTTCACAATCGAGGACGCTAAAGACTGTCCTGGACATCCAGGGCGCTATGAAAAGAATGATGTATCGTGGGATATGAGGGTTGGTAACCCTAGGCTAGAGTTCGATCGCGTTACGTAGACGCTACGTTAAACGGTAAAACGTAATCGTAAGTAGGTCGGGCGGTGCGCGCGCAGGCGGCCCCCTCCCCACGACGACGTCACTATTGATCGCCCACGTGGCGCCGCGGATGACGTAGCGCTGTCGCGTCGGTACTACACCCCCCCTGTCTCCACCACCCACCACCCACCACCGCCCCCGTTGCATTTTGCAGTTAATAACGCCATACCCACGCGACTGAGCCTAGTTTTGTACGTCATTAATGAACTTATGGTACTCGGGAGCGTAACAAATTTACTACATTTTTATGTGAATTAATTAAGGACGAGTACGTGTACGCGTGTAGTATTCTAGAAAATTCTATACCTACGGGAAATGAAACCGTTAGGGGTTTTTAATTATTAAATCTTACCATTTTTTTGCTGTAGAGAGACTACCCTCTCATGAAGCGTCACTTGTTACGTTTATTTCGAAATGAAAATAAGTATCTAATTAACACCCTTTTTTTATTCGGCCAACCGTAACCATTAAAACATCTAAAAAATTTGATGAGCCCTTGAAATTAATGCAAACAACAATAAATTAGTAGGTACTTTTGTCACCTGTAGTAAAAAAGAACATTTGATCTCAACATTTTGCAATTTAAAGTCGGTAACTACCTCAGTGTATTTGCCTATCTAAATGAAAATTATTTGCACAAACATAATGTTATAACATTAAGCCATTTTACAACTTGAAGGTTATTACTTATTATACAACATATTTTTTTATCACAATTATTTTATTATAATTACTCTTAAAGTAAAGATTGCTGTATAAAACCTTTTTTTACCATACAGACAGTAATGAAATAAATAATTATAATTATACTTAATTAAGCATTGTTAATAAGATTTTTTATGATTGTCTTGTATTGTCGTTTTTTACAAACCGTAGCTCAATAGCTACGGTCAAGCTCATACCCGTAGAAGCCAGAAAACGTGCGAGTAATAATAATTACGTAGGTATTACTGATGAAAAAAACTACACATATAAGTTTATATGATTTTATTTCGTGATATAATTATAATTTATCTGTAGCGGCAACTGGAAATACATCATCTGAAACAATTTGAACTGGCTAGCTCTCACAGTTTTGAGACAGGCGGTGGACAGGCCGAGTCTTAGTAATTGGTTAGGTAAAGTTTTTAGACTGTAGTAACGAAACGATAAAAAGCAGCATTAAAAATCAAATGTTGTCCAATCGCAGTTAAACGCATACTAAACTTCGCAGAGGCTGTCCAGAACTGCTACGGGGACCCAATGCATAATATGTAGTCCATGTAACTATTTTATTGTTATTGTTATCTTAAATTCAATTAAATCTCTCCAGCCGTATTACATAATATATACTATACCTAGTAGAAGTTACGTGATTAATGACTTATAAACAGTATAACCAGATGTAATCAGTTGTAATTTTACTGCTTCTTTCAATCCCCCTCCCACCTCTTCTCACCCTTTCGGCCATTTAGTCTTCGAATACATACACAAATCTATTCACGGCTTTGCACTACGCACCATCTTAGACTCTCATCTCTTGTCCCGTTTTTATAACACTGAATAAACATTCGGAAAGAATGAAGTAATAAAATAGGATTAAATAGATGTGAAGAGGACGCGAGAAGATATGAGGGTTAGAGAGGACGAGCGAATTGGTACAGTGGCGTGAGAGGCGGATGGTACAGTGAACGCGAAAAGCCGCTGTGCAAATACAGAATTAAAAATACGTAAATCTAGAATAAGAACGATCTCCGTGCTGAGGCTGGTCCGTGTTGGATGCGAGTAGCAGGAAATATGTCGTCTTGCAGTTTACTGAATGGTGCGTGTGTCCAGCAGAATACATCGAATTTATTAAAAGCTACAGCCATGTTGTATTGGAGCCGAATAGGACCCACACGGCCTTGGTCACATGCCGAACACATCGACATGACAACACCGTAAAGTGTCAGCTTTGCTATCGCGTCTCAAGTAACTCCGGAGTTTCCAGTAGGCAACTGGAGAAGAAGAGGAAAAGACAGCACTACATAACAACTATGCGAATATCTATGGCCATCGGTAGTCAAAATGCTCCAACTTTTCCTTTGCCCGCCTTACCCTATAAAAATACAAATGTCACTACAGAAGATCAGTGCGAAAGTAAAATGAATATTGAACACCCAAGTTTAATAAAAAATTGAAAAAATACCATATTTCTGTATGTTACACAGCAGTTTTGTAAGTCTAGATCTTACAAGCGACTTTCGGCGGCGACAGTACCACAGCCGAGCGAACAAAGCCTGAAACGGAATCCTTACATCCGCTGAATGACCGACTTCACATGACGTGTGCGCTGCACCAACTGCGTAGTTGTGTATTTGTACACAATATTTACGTAAACACACCGTGTAATTGGATTTTTTACATAATTGTGTGTTTGCTTTATCGTTGTTTACAAAATAACGTGTTTTTGTTGCATTGTTGTGGTGAGAAGTCTGAAAGCTTTTAGTTATTGTATGTTAAATGTTTACGTTGAATTTTGAATGTCATCAGTATCAGACCTTGGTCAACTGAAGCAAACTGGACTGCGAATACATTTAGTTTGTTGTATTTGATTGCCTCTACTAGATTTGTTGTGGTTAGTAATACCTGAGTACTACAACTGGTTTTAATTTTAACCTTTCTAGTGTTCAGATAGTATTTATTACCTAAGTAAAAGTCTTACTTAAATATTACCGAAAGCAAATTCGGAGGATAACGAGCGAATTGTAAATTCTTCAATGATTCTGTAGGCTCTCAGAGAGCAGCATGAGTCGCGGAAGAAGCCCTGTCTCATATAATTCAATGAATACGATAAATCAATTAGGTATATCAATTAAAATTTATTCATAAATTCACAATACATTAAGAAATATTGCGTAATAAGGTGTCTGTTGAAGTAAAAAAAAATACGTTTTCTTAACAAACAGAAGACTTAAATAAATAAACTCTTATTTGTTAATAATGGGGAATATGTGATCTCGTACAATGAATCTCAGTCCGTAGCGATATGCAGGTGGGCCGTCCGGGTCATGAAATGTTGCGCAATTGTATGAAATAGTACCTGGCGGCGCAAGGTGAAGGTTTTTGTTACACGAATTTACGTAAGCGGCTGATTATATTTTATCGACACACGTAGTTATATCAACAGTTTGAAGATAGACTTTTCGATGATAGACCTATTTTGGCCATGTTTGGGGAGACGTGGTGTGGGATAATCGGCCAGGTAGGATAAGGATCTCAGCAATGGATGCAAGTAGTAAAGGATCGCTTATCCTGACGTAATTAAAAGCTCATTCAATGATGACCTTAATTCGCCAGCGCACTGATAGGGGATAGTGATGCTAATGTTTATTAAAATATGATGATAATATGGCTATCTTGAAGGGTGAGCGAATATAGACTGTATTTGTATCGCAGTTGCTTCCAGCTAATCTCTATGGATATAGGAGCTGCACTGTAGCCGAAAATTTGCTGGCATGATATTATTATTGTTGAAACCATCGCCTGCAGTAGCTGGCTTAATATGGCCGCACATAATCCTCCTTTAAGACGACGCCGGGCGAGCTATAAAGGATGAGAAACTGGAGGCGGCTAATGTGTTTTCTCAGTAGTTTTCAAAAAATAAATGGCGTGCCAAATGCCGTTTCTTTGTTACAGCGTAAACACAATGGGCAGGGTAGGCGGAATTCACATAAAACCCGTCCATCCGTCATCGGCGCGTCACCTCGGGATCTGGATCACCTCCCACGTGGTGACCGACGATGGGGTACAGGTATATTTAGATGAATTGCTAATATTTCTGTTAATTATACTTCTAGTATCTGGGTAGTTTTGTTTAAGCTAGTGGGTTGTAGTGAAGTGTCTGACGGATACATTTTCACGCTTAACGCGGCCTTTGAGTATTCTGACCTACGGCGTCATCAAGATTAAAGATGGATGGATGGATTTAGTGGATAGACTTACCTCGATGTGCCGTGGGCATCTTTGCTCTGTTGTCATCCTACCTGTAATAAAAGTATTTGTCTAATACTATTGCTGTTGGACGACGATGTTTAAACAATATATTATAATGTATGCACAGTATTGATAAAAACTTAAATTTATTTAAATTTTTATTAATTTTTATTTATTATTCTGTACGTGGATGCATCTCGCAGATACAATTTATTGAAACTATAGTGATTACTATTTACGCTGTCATACTTTTTAAATGAATTGAGAAATATTTCATCTTTTAATAATATACCTCTTAATATTAATTACATTTACACTTTTCAATCTTACACAAAAAATATGTCGTCATTAACATTACATGCCGGGCGAATTTGAAAACAAAATCTGGCTACTTGATAGTATACGATGGGAAAACCTACGAGTGATGCCCTCAAGTGATAAAATATGATAATCCAGCATGATTCATAGTTGTATCAAAACATAGAGCCGTGAATCATCCGCTGCTCCCAAGTACACGCGCCTAATCAATATTGAGAACAGCTCGATGCTAAACCAATTAGTCCAGACAACACAAAACACCGACAGAATATTAGCGACGTACACACAAGTGCTATCGAAGACGGCTGACCTTGTAGCCCTTCCGCCCGAGTACAGTACATTATAATATGCTGCATTCATAAAAACCCACTTATATTGGGTATATTTTAAGTGGGTTTTATGTCACCAAAGATCTTAAACGATCTTGTCATGAAGGCTCAACTGGCAGAGATTTGGCTGAGATAAGTCTAAATGGTAATATGGATAATTAAATTTGATCCCGCTGATTAACTCAACGCTCAATGTTCAAAACATGTTTGTTATTTTGACCTTTTCCAACCGCAATGCGCAAGATTTGAAGGACCTTCGTGCATTTCGTTAATTGAGGCATAAAAATACTATTGCCATATCTGCTTGATGTACTTAATACAGGTAGTTATAAAATTACTCATGTCATATTCCAAGTTGACCTGATCAATATCCGAGACTACTTATAATGAAACTAATCTACGTCTGTAATCTATAGATATTTAGGAAGTTGGAAAGGTAGGAAAGGATTAAGGAAAGAAAGTATGAGGGTTTTATAGGTTAAATAGTTGCTAATGTTATTTTTAAAACCTTTATCCGCCTTTGCACAAAAATAGACGATGGAAAATGACGTTGTTTTCAGTCATATTGCTGGAGGTGTGGTTTCAAACTGACGCATTCTGTCGTGAGTAGATATAGGTAGGTTATGTCTCTTAGAACCTGAGATATACAACACGAGTCGCGTTCAAAAGCTAGTGATAAATAAAACTACTTCTTATACTTAACTATACGATATTTGTTACGTATTAAGTATAATAATATTTGTTTATAAATATACATATGTGTTATAGGTCATTTTCAACATGTAATCTGGTGATAAAAGAGTTACGTAATACATTATCGACTTTGATGACGTTCTATACATGTGTAGAGCACAAACTTATGTAACTTTTGTTTACCTAGGACGTTAAAAAATCTTTATAGGTATAATAAACATAATTTAGTACTTTTCTCTTGATTTACTGAGTAGAATTATAATTAGTTTTTAGTTTTCACATAATTGTTATAGGGTTTACTCTACAGGTCTTGTAGCCTGACACGCACGTCATGGAGGTCGCCCTGTGTCCCATCACTTATGACTTATGAGTTTTACAGTCTGCATGACCTCGACCTAAGAAAAATAAAAGCTTCCCGACCATGTTATAGTTGATGGAATATATAGCCATTTCTTGATGGAAATTCGTATTATATCACTATTTCCACTTTTTATTAATCTAAATTACATAAAATACGACCTGTTTCGACAGATCAGGTATGCCAATCATTCCAAGTCGTAGATAAAACTATTGAGAATATACTGCATTTAAAACGCACGTTCGCCGGCGTTTCAAATGGCAGAGGTCGTGGTGCAGTGCAGCTGT
>LUGF01005996.1:119345-161973 GCA_001625245.1 Calycopis cecrops
TATACAGATACTAGCTGCGCCCCGCGGTTTCACCCGCATAACTTTCTATCCCGTGGGAATATCGGGATGAAAAATAGATGTTGGCCGATTCTCAGACCTACTCAATATGCTCACAAAATTTCATGAGAATCGGTCAAGCCGTTTCGGAGGAGTATGGCAACGAAAAACTGTGACACGAGAATTTTATATATTAGATATACAGATAAATTTCAATAGGAAATAATCGAAGCAAAACGGTGCCCATGGAATTGATTTTATGCATGTGAAACCGCGGAGCACTAATTATGTAGGAAAACGGTAAAAATAACAATTTACTTTTAATGTCAGTGTATTCTATTAATATCCACATTCTACGTAACTCTGCGTTGAATAATTGTATATTTAATATTTTTGATAATTTGTTACTACATTAATTAAATTTACGACTACATAGTTTAAAATACAGGTTTTAATTGTATATAAATAACCGCGTAAGTTTCGATCACGTGAAAATATCGAGATGAAAAATAAATGTTGGTCGACCTACCCGATATACCCACAAAATTTCATGAGAATCGGTCAAGCTGTATCGGAGTAGTATGGGTAACATTGTGACACGAGAAATCTATATCTAAGATGTTTATCAACTTTGCATTATACAATACTAGCTGCACCCCGCGGCTTCACCAGCGTAAATTTCGATCCCGTGGAAATTCATCCCATAGCATCCCAAAGGAGCATTTTGTTCGGGATAAAAACTATCCTGTGTTAATCCGAGTTACTCTCACGTGTATGCCAAATTTTATGAAAATCGGTTCAGTAGTTTTTGCGTGAAGAAGTACAAACAAACATACAAACTTTCGCATTTATAATATTAACTAGCTGGGCCCTGCGGTTTCACCCGCGTAAATTTCGATATCATGGAAAAACATTCCACATATCGTGAACTGAACGTGTATGCCAAGTTTTATGAAAATCGGTTCAGTAGTTTTTGCGCGAAGAAGTACAAGCAAACAAACATACAAACTTTCGCATTTATAATATTAATAAGATGTAACAATATACCCAGACGGAGCGGGGCGGGTCGCTAGTGTGAGCGTGTAAACACGACCGTATATATCGTCTGCCCAACAACCTCCCGGGCTGGAGTCAGCGACCGTCTGCGGCTGTACAAATTTAAATTTGCCCTTGTCTGAGTGCGCCAGACACAATACAAGAGATCACCTGCTCGCTCGTATACCACACCCGAATTTATTATTATAATATACAGCGCCCCGTCGCGCTAGCAACACGCAACTACCGGGTTATGAATAGACAATACTACTGGCGCTTATTTTAAAAATATTAAACTGATTAGTGGAAGTTATTTCGATGTTTTTATAACACATACCTAACACATCTTCACGCTATTTTTAAAAAGGCTTTTTCTGTTTTGATTGCTCGTGACTCACTCGTCACTCACCGTGAAAACATCTTAAACAAAAATTTAATGGACTTGGCCCACTCGCTGCCACCGCTGCTACTCCTGTGTCGCCAGGATCAACAGCGGCAACCACAACGACCTTTTGATATGATCTCAGGGAGCCCGAGGGAAAAGCTGAAACTGTCTTGGGATCTGTAACGAAATTAATCAGAAGAAAATAGGAGATGAAAACATATTTGTCTAAGTTTTTCCATAAATACGTTCTGTAAAAAACATATTATAATTAATTCTTTGAAAAAAGGGACCTTTACGGGAACACTCAAGAATAAATTTAAAAAATGAGTATATGCATACGAAGACATTAAACCACGTTGTGTCAATTATTGGCGAATTCCATTCAATTGATGTTAATTATAAGACACCAAAGGTCTGGCTGGTAACATAATTAGTGTTTTGAAGGTCACCGAAAGAGTTCAGTAGATAGAACTGGCCAGGTGCGATGTACCACAATTTTATTATTTTCAAGTTTTATAAATTCTATCTCAGGTTACATTCGTCCTTGGCGTGTATTTTAGAAACGACGGATAAACTTTTGTATTTTTTACATATGCATTTGTACATTATAAAACGTTGATTAAATTTGTATTTCTTGGCAGTCTATTCGAAGTTTGGATTATTGTTTATCGTTGTTAAATAATAATAGTAGTACGCAGAGGCGGTGAGCAAATGAGTTTCTCTTTCATGTTAAGAGCCCGGAGCTTGGAGATGTTGGATTTGAGAAGGGGCTCTTAAACGGGGTCCGGGGTTGTAGCTCCCATAAGCCGGCGTTCTCTGTTTGTTAGACTTTCTCGTTTAAACTTCTAATGAGCAATTTCGATAGAAACTGGAGATTTACAGAACCTTAGAAAGAACGAAATTTGTTATTAAAAGAGAAAGAAAAATAATAAGACATTTCCTATGCTTTTATTATTTGCCTCTAGATTTTATTATGAATTACATAAATTAGAGTATTACGAATGCGTTCACAACTTCGTTGACTGCCTCCGCGTTATTAAATATTCAAAGAATTTGACATTGACTTTGAGAATATGGACTTGGTGAATGTCTGTACTGTGTACTCACTGAATCAGCTATGTTTTATATTGCGGAAATTGTATCATGTGATTCAAAATAAAGGATTTCATTTCTAATGAAGGCAGTCGTTTTATACTTAGATTGAGTAAATAAAGTTGAATATTAAAATACAAGGGTTCAGAAGTATGCTATTATTATACTCCAATAACTTGTTATTACATAAGTTGTTTATAAAAAGTAAAATACATCGCTAAGCATGAAGTTTTCATGCAAGGCAGTTTTATATTTGCGAATGAGGTGTCTATTATGTATATTTAAATATATATTATGTAATTCAGTTTAAAACCACACATTTTTGGAACAGTACTTTAACTTGCAAGTATATTTCGTTACGCGCAACGCACAGGTGACCAATGCCAATGCGTTGCCTTTATTATAAACTCATCCAAACTCCTTCCAACCCGTAGAGCGTAAAAAAAAAACTACAAAAAAACATGTATCCCCAGATTTGCCAGTTCGATTTAATTGCTGTACAACAATCTTAATAAATCACCTATCTGTTTTGACTGTAATAGAGTCCCATTTACAAGGCCCGACAGTGGGTTTGGCCAAAATTGCACCAAAATTAAATAAAAAAAATATTTTACGGTCAGCAGTAATAAAAAATATTTTAAAATTTATTTTTTAATTATTTGCTTATAATAAACGTTATCTAAAACAAAAGTCATGGCGATATTTAATATAATCGTCTGGTCACCGGACAAGGCGATTATCAGCTAGTTACATTGTATGAGAGACATTTATGCAAATTGCCAAGGACGTACGGGACGCTGTTGCTATCTGAACGCATATCTTTGCGGTAATAATAGTGTACGGATTTGACCGATACTGCGTGAGTCAATGTGATTATTTTATTTTTTATTTTAGAACCGAACTTTATAATAAATTCATTTCGATCAGGGTTTAGGAATAGATATAACCGTTTATATTACGCATTATTTGATCACTAGCTTCGCCCCGCGATTGCAACCGCGTAAATTTCGTCCCGTGGAAAATAGAAAATCATCCTAGGGCATCCCATAGGAACATTTTTTCGAGAAAATAACTATCCTCTGTGGTAATCCAAGTTACCCTCTATGTGTGTGCCAAATTTCATATAAATCAGTTCAGCAGTTTTACGTGAAGGAGTAACAAACAAACAAATAAACATATTCACACTTTCGCATTTATAATATTAGTAGGATAAACATAACTTTTTAATGCGAAGAATAAGGAATTGTAAGTGGCAGTGCCATGTTGCATTGCATTCGATTTGGGCCGCACTACCGGGGAAGTACCTCTCGCTGACATTTGTACCCTAATACCGTTAAAAAAAACGCAAATGAAATCTATGGACAGTATAATTATCGTCGGCTTACTTCTAAAAACTCATTAATTGACATTTACAAAATTTTGATAAATCAATTGTTTATTAATAACATTATAATATTATAGTGTTATTAATGAAACCAAAACTAATCAGTTTTGGTGTCATTAATAACAATTTTTCAGTCAAAAAAAAAACATTTTTTCAGTTAATGAGTTCTTGCAGTAAGCCGACGATATACGGACATTTATTTATTTACTTTAATCCAAGCTACTGAAAAAGACATATTATTAGGGCACGGGCAGCCAGTAATAAATTTGTTATAATTAATCTTTCAAAAGCATCAAACACTTAATAGCAGTTTTTAAGGACATCTGTGTAAAAAAAGCTAACAAAAAATACACGCGTAGCGTATATAAATCAACGAAGCTCGTACATATACATTATATATGTTAGGGTCAATGTACATTGTACATGATATTTCGTATGTCTAAATATAGAGGTGACTTGTAATTTTTTACTTAAAACTGCTATTTTTGTCGTGTGATACCAAGAACATCAGCGTAAGTGTTCAATGTTTGGATTGTGTCTGTCGCGTCATAAATCCCATTGTAAACTTTTATTTTGTGATATTGAGATGAAAGTGGATGGAGTATATGAAATTCGTGTCTGTTACTTTTTCTGTTGTTTAGTCTCCATTCCTTCCTCCTCACCAATGGACCATCGGAAATGCATAAATCGTAATAAAAACTAAAGCTGTCATTTTGCGGCGGTATTATAATTTATATTGCACTAGCTGCGGTTTCACCCGCGTAAATTTCGATCCCGTGGAAAATAGAAAATTATCCCATGGCATCCCATAGAAATTATTTTTCAGGATAAAAATTATACCATGTGTTAATCCAAGTTCATAAAAATCATAAAAATCGGTTCAGCAGTTTTTGCGTGAAGGAATAACAAACAAACAAGCAAACAAACAAACATACAAACTTTCGCATTTATAATATTAATAAGATGAGCGAGAGGCATCGCCTTCGCGCCAGGCAAAATGGCTACAATGCAGCATGGGATAAATATATTCTCCAAGTGATAACCCTTGTACAGATTGCGAAACATGGATGTCTAAAATCCGATAGGATATGTTAAAATGTAATAATACTGGTAACATAGCCAATTTTCGTAATTTTCCGAAACTTTGTCCTTGTTTTTCGCGCCTCGTAACAGAGTACTAAACTTTTGTTTATTTATATTATGGTCGTTCCCCGACAACCTCGTTATCTGCAACACCCACTACATCTATAATGCTATTGAGAAAAAGAGAAAAGTTTGAATGTAATTGTAGGCAGACCTTTCGTACCACTCATCCTGTTATAGAACCTCTTTCGCTAACAGCCTTTCTTCAGGGAATATATTTTCATATTATCAACGGGTTGCTAACATTTTTGGTCCAAATCTTGTTAGAAGTTAGGATATAGGATTTTTAATCTCTGTTATTATTTTTTCTTCATTTTACTATAATAATATAATGTACTCATAGATTATTTAAATGATTGGTTTAGAGTTACTATCTACAATATAATTAGTTTAGTAACATAGTTACTAAACAAAAAAAATAGTTTAGTAGAGTAGTCCTTGGTTACATTTTGCAATTAGGTTTTTATCATATTTATAATGAATGAATATGAATATGATTATAATGAATGAAACTGAATATTTTCATAACATATTTTTCTTTTTTCACTTTCCCATCTAAAGTACTCAAAATAGGTACATAAACAAAATATGTTTATGCCAAAACTGTCAAATAAATGAAAATAATAAAAAAAATAGACAGACGCCAAGCATAAAAACAAGTCGTACCACATGATGCGAATTGAAACCTGACCTATCTCAGGTATAACTATAGGCATTTATCCAAGTTGTTTTTACGGTCTAAACTGTTAGGTCTGAAAGACTATCCTTTTTGAGGGGTCTGGCAGACACCACGCCCTGTCTAACTCGCGAGACTTGCAAAAAATAAAGGCGAAGGTCGGCTTGGGTCAAGCCGACGGTCTTGTATGCTTCTGGTGTAATTATACTGATTGTGTTGTTGTTCTCTCGTCAATAACGACCGTAAATAAATCAAGAGCGCCTCCGAGACCGGTCGAGACGTGTCCACAAAAAGTAAAAAGAACGGTATATTTGCTCCAAATGAACTCCTTTAATGTATTTCATATCAAAGACCTGTACAGAAGATTGGAGTGCGCATTGTGAATACCAGACGGTATTGAATTTCTATAAAGAATGAGAACGGTGATTTTAAATTTAAAAAAAACTAGTAAATCAACCATAGAGGTCGCGACTCGACGCCGCGCCGTCTGCTTGCCTTGGGACTCGGCATCCGGTGTATCACATAATATGCGTTTGTCTATGGCCGCCGATGAAATGAGCAAATACCGTTTATACTTTCACTGTAGCATGGAACGGGTTTAACGGACAATAACTCAGCTTTGCAAACATGAGGACTTCATTTTGAAACAAAATTAACTGTTAAATATAGTTTGTGTTTTTTGATTGTTTTGGCGTGATGTAGCTCTGAACGGAGAAAATTGAAAAAAAGGGGGGGAGGCCTTTGCCCAACAATGGGACACATAATGGGCTTGATATAACATAATAATAATAATAATATAATAATTATTTGATTACTTAATACAGGTATCAATCAAAATAAGAATTATGGAAGCGATTTATATTAGCTGAGTAGGGTTGCGTCGCCGTCCGGGTAAAGGCAGACATAATTATTTAGGCTTTTTGAATGAGTGTTCCAAATTAGACACATTTTATTACTTACACACCATGGAATAATCAAATCATCAATGAATAATCTAAAAGTAAATATATAGAAATAGAAATTGTTTATCGCATTAATACAAAAACATAAGATACTTGTTTAAAAATTTCAGAGCAAATTGGTTATTAGACGAACCTATAATTTAAAAGTAAAATAAAACGATAGTGGTAAGTGTTGACGTTGTACAGTACGATTCTTGCAAGTCGACGGGCACTAAGTAACTAATAAAATTTCAGATCAATAAAGTACGCAGCGGCCGCGGCGTCACGGCTAATATATATCAATCGTTGAACCCCTGAGTGGCGATTAAGGGCAGAAGTAACCGAATATCCTAATTGTCCCCTATTGTACCGGTCAATCATCATTACAACACAAAGGGAACGAACGGACCGACTTTGATATTTAATAAAAAAAACCCACATGAACAATCTAACGTCATTAAATTTGATTTATATCACACAATAGTATTTTATTTGACGTTGTAAATGTTTCCACGCTTGTGGCGAATCGATGCGTTATTTGAACCATCGCATAATTCGTTGCATAGTAAAGCCTGCCACGTGTAAGCCAACTATGTGTATGTTATTATTTTCAAACATTCTCATACAATGTATGTGAACTGTTATAGTATAGAGTAACTAAGCGGAATCGGTGCATCGCTCATTAGAATAGCAAATGTGTGTTGAGGGCGGGCACATAGTATTATACATAGATTTGCTGACTTTTTTTGTTTGGGACTGCGCACTGCCGGATCAGTCTTGGGTAAGATTTGAGGGATGTGGGGCTCGCGGTTATGCTGAATGTCCACTGAAACCTCGCGGGTGCCGTAGCCCGCCTAAATTGAGGTGCCCCGGATCTATCAGGAACAGGGCACAAGTTATACAGTACAGAATCTTAAAGTCTGTAAAACTCAGGAGTTTGCACTGTCTACATACCAGTTCCATACAACGCTGGATCTTTACGACACAAAAGCTTAGAACTTTCATTAACATAAATATATTACATCTTTTCTATTTATTATACTCTTATCAATAACGTGGAACATCCACGAACATTTTGACAAACCAAACATCCTGAACCATGAATCAAGTTGATGTAAAACAATTTAGATTAAATAAATTTAAATTAGATTTGTAAATCGTATTGTGTGGAATGTATTGAAAATGTTTGCACTTGTTATGCATTGTATTATAATATAAATAAAGTACAATATTTTCCTGTACAGATGATATTATGACTTTTCCTTCCTAAACCGCCGACTATTAACCGCAATTACCACAAAAATATAATTAATGATTCTTATGACATCTTTACGCACGTGCGGTGACTAGTAACTGAAGTATTTTGCCTGCTTGTCCGCGTTCAGGGATCGAAAATAGGCGCGAATGCTCGGCGCGAATCCTGAACAATAGATTTTTGGATACATTTTATATCGAAGTATAATAACAGGTATAATAATAGGTATTATAGCAGTGATTATAACAGAAACTTCATTAATATTAGATTTAAATCTCTCGTCTTCGTACTTTTGAAATCCCGTAGCAGCTAATTATGTCTCACTGTTTATTTTAAATCCAGCCAATTTGTATTTACTATCTTATCCATTTCTCACATATTTTGTACAGAATTGATCTCAAAATCCTATATATCCAGTAGCCAAAATCATAATGGATACTATGTCGAAAATATGAGCTTCTTGCTCGGTCGTCCTGTTCACGCGCGAAAATTATTCACGCTTTATATGTATGTTTGTTTCTCGCAAGCAATTACGCAAGCACGCGCGTGACCCGCACTATCTGATCAAGGTTTGAGTCTTGTGCAGCGTTGTTCTATTTTCGACCATCCGATTCGACGTGGTAATTCCATTTTCCATCGTAAACAACTAGATCAACCCTGACCTTATCCAAAAGAAGCGAATTTTCCACGAACCGTTTCGCGCGTAATTGCGCTTGCATTGCTGATTGCATCCATAACAGTCGATGACGGATTCGTGTCCTAGATCTGCGCCATTCAGAATACATATTTACTTGTACTCCTACGGGTGTGAACTATGAACTATATTGGATAGTTTAAATGTTGCTTTAGAAATTATTTCTTTTGCTAGTAAGTACATAAATTAGGTCAACATTTTGGGGTGATCAATAAAATAATAGTTACGTCCCTCGCTTCCAGGTGCGTAAATTTTGATTCATTCTAAAGTTTGGAGTTGACAGTTAAAATAATCTTTGCTCGCAATTACTACGATTTTTATTTAAATTGAGTTAATTATTGTGTAAAGAAAACAATTATCCCTAATAAATGCAACGTATTTATATAATTCGGGACATACTTTCGTCTTCATTTAATTTAGAACTTGGCTTCATCCCTAGGCCGCTACAAAGACAACCAACGCAATGACTCTAGGCTTGTTTTCATGTTTTGAACAAAAACAGTAAATGTAAAGGAAAAAGCAGCGCAATGTGGCGCATGCTATTTTATGGCAACGTACTTTCCCGCTGGTGTTTACTTAGTGTAATAATAGTAAGTTTGTGCAGCTATTGTGTTGTAAGCCAGCGGTTCCTTAACGTTACGGCACTCATTTTTAATTGGTTATGTAAGAGTTTGTTTGTGCACTTTGATGCCAGATTGCTCCATTTTATAGTTTTTTAAACGGTTTTATTTTAAGAAGCAAATAAACAACTATGGATCCTTTTGTTAACTACCAATACCTATAATATTTTCTTGTGCTCCGCTTATTGTTATGAATCTTTACACGCACATCGATCCCGTGACAATACCACATTGATATTTTATACTTGGTCACATGAAACTGGTGATAGAGTGAGGGTGTTCTCTATTTTTGTAATATAGATTATAAGCACTCATTTTAAGTATACTTATACCACGATTGGAGATAATGCTTAAGAGCTTATAAAAAAATTTATGCGGAAAAATTATTTATTCTATTCAGCGCTCCTTTATAATAATAGTTAGAAAATTTGTTGCAAAATGCCCCGAATTCAACTCCGATAATGTTAGTTAGAAATAGAATCTGGTTTAACATGCGGAAAACGACAGTACAAATTAAAATTAGCATTGTTCTGGTCATAAGGAGAACTGAGCAAACTTAATCTGTTCTCTGGATTTGAGGAGGAAGAACTCAATTTTAATTATCGATGGGCAAAACTCCGAATCATATTCGACCATTGTAGCCTTCTTTAAAATATTGGAAGCCCTGGAAGATTACATAAACATTAAAAAAGTTTTGTATCTCCAACCCCCCCAAACACACATAGGTACCTAAATCCTTGTCATTCATGCGCGTAATGTTCGCAATATAGTATTTTTGTTTCTTTTTTCCTGTCAAAATTTCGTACGGATCCCTAATGTTTATAAAAATATTCTTCGCCTCGCATTGTTCTCCTAAGATCATCAGTTATTATGTAGGAATTAGGATTCTAATGGCGAAAAAATTATTAAAATCGGTCCAGTACTTTCGGATCAAATAAATGCAACCAACCAAATATGTAATCGAATCCTCTATGATATTCGTATAGATAAGTAGACGTTCCTAATATATTTTAATCAAGTATTGACCATTGAGAATGTTCATCAAAACAAACCTAGATTTTGTTGTAGTACGTGAAACAATCGCCATTGATGTGGTTGTACGGTACGTACGCCACGTTGACACAGCTCGTATAGCGCAGTTCTTACACGTGGAGTACGCTACAGTGCATTTGACGATATTACCTCCTTATCGTCGACAAGAAACAATATTGGTGAGCACGAAAAACTAATAAAATTTCCATTATCGCCATGAACTCGAATGAAAACAAACAAACTGCGTACTACGGCACGTGGAAAGGACTTACACGGGATGATCGTAAACGCCGTTCGTGTTATTACCTATTAAATGTTGGAGAGAAAATTTACTAGCATCATCACGAGTACCTGTGCGCTTGGAAAATACGATACATTTGTATAATCATTTACAGCCATATTAATCTCGATATATATAAAATTCTCGTGTCAAAATGTTACTTACCTCCTCCGAAACGGATAGACCGATTCTCGTGAAATTTTGTATTCATATCGGGTAGGTCTGAGAATCAGCCATCCGTTTTTATCTCGATATTTCAACGATATCGAAACTTGCGTGTGCGCGGAGCGCAGCTAGTAAACATATACCTAATGTTAACTATACTCCAAGTATTAAACTAGAATTTGTTAAATTCGTTAGCAATGAACACGAACAATAACGACAATCTGACAGATTCTAGCTTAATAATTGGAGTAACGTTTATGAATAAAGGGCTAATTAGGTCTGAATGTCATTACAAATGATTTTTAGTATGTAATCTGCAAAGTTTTTGGCGGTTTAGTAAATATGCTGTTATTTTGTTGTAACTACTAGAACAAAATATCATAATAATACACTTAATATTGTCGTCAGAACTTGAGAGTACATACACAGAAGAAAAGCAGAAAAGTGTATATTCAGGGGTTTTATGTGGATCAAATGACCGTTTAATATGTATTTTATTACACATGACCTAGACCTAGAGACCTAGAAATAAGACATATTAAATAATACTCATGTCCAGGGTCTGATTTCATGTACATCATAGTAGCAGTGCATACTGATAAAAATCATGATCAAAATATTTTTATTCAAAATAGAATTTAGAAAATTGCTTTTTGAAAGTCAAAAATTTCATCTACCACCGGTTCAAGCCTAGCCATGTCCTGATAAGAACCGGCGAAACAAACTCAGCACCGATACTCCGTGGTTCGTCAGATAATAAACACGCATGTTTATCATGAAAGTTGGAATCGAAGGAATGACGAATTATTTCAATCCACACACATCGTGATATTAAACAGTAATAGTTTGTGCTATTGCTGCAATACTTATTTTAGCTGGCTTGATCCAAGTGGGTAGATCTGCTACGTGAAAAAGAAGAGCATTTTTACAATTGCTATATAAATGTTAATGGCTCCTGAAAATAAAAATATTCTAAAATCTATGTTATATTATCGCCAGCACTTGTCATTCAGGATTTTTTTGTAGTATGAGGTGGACAAACGAACAATCGGAGCCATTTTCATAGTTACCGATGCCCATAGACATCCGCATAGAGACTATACAGAATACAGATGCGTTGCCCTCTTTCCTCCTCTTCTCTCCGTGTCCACAGGCTAAAAAACGCTACAGCACACCTGTCATATAACGCCGGTTTCGTATAATCGAGAGGTACCTCGCCGGTCGTGCCAGCCCAATTCGGCTACATGGCACTACCAATTTCCATTAATCTTCACGAATCAGGATGACTATAATATCTCGCAAGAAATACTTTTAAGAATTTACATACCCTTGGCGTACCTCATCGTATTAGCAGGGTGTCTGCGTCATCAACATTACACTAATTATCCTAGTAATTGAATCGGTTAAATTGGTACACAGCCTAACTATTTTTAGCGAGAGTCGTCTCGATAAAAAAAGACACTCGAATTATGCAATTTGGCACGGTCCCCATTTATTTTCGTTAACAATGGTATTTATATTGTTTAAAGTAGTAGTACAGTTGTATAAATAGGCTCGTGTGCTCCACTAATAGGCGCCAAGCTTGGACCAGGCCAGCATCTGGGGTGACGCGATGATGTCGCTATAGGTGCAGTCGCTCAAGGGCGTCGCATGTGCGCCGAGAGAACTGGAGCATACAGTTCGGTAACGTCTGTGGCCGTTAACGCCAATTGCCGTTTGCTTCAGCCACCTTTGCAATAACATACTTTAAATAATAATTATTGTATACTAGCTGCGCCCCGCGGTTTCACCCGCGTAAATTTCGATCCCGTGAAAAATAGAAAATCATCCCATGGCATCCTATAGGAACACTTATTCGGGATAAAAACTATCCTATGTGTTAATTCAACTTACTCTCTATGTGTGTGTCAAATTTCATGAAAATCGTTGCAAATAAACAAACAAACAGACAAACTTTTGCATTTATAATATTAGTAGGATTCATAAAAAGAAAATCAAATAAAAAAAAAAAAAATCTGCAAATTCAAAGTAACTGTTTCCTTAAATGCTTATTGCGAAGTAATATATGCGTCTAACTATTTATATGCGTAAAAAGAATAATTTTTTACATTTTTTTATCATAGTATAAAGGGGCAAACGAGCAGTCATAGCCATTTGCACGAGTACCAACCCCCATAGACACACGCATACAGTTTATGCAAATGCGTTGCCCTCCCTCCTCCTCCCACCTCCATGGGCCATGTAGTCGTTACATCTTAGCTATAGCATAAGGGGGCAAACGAGAAATCCTAGCCATTTTCATGACTACCGACGCCCATAGACATCCTCATAGATGCTATACAGATGCGTTGCCCCCTTTCCTCCTACCGCCGTAGTCCACCGGCTACTTACACACCGCACGAACGCGACTTTTCCGACTTATCTTGACGGGGGGCGATACATTGCCACGGAATGTGTCGTGTAATCTCGGCGCTCGTCTGCGGGACTGTAGGATGTAATCTCCGTGATCAGCAGACGGCGATGGCGGCACCGATCATCCGATAGCGGATCATTTTTGAGAGACCCACTTTTATGTACGTAGACAGTTACTGTTTTATACTACTACTCGGACGCGGTGAGTTCGAACCTTGCAAAAATGCCATTCCCCGCTCTCTACCCACTCACCACCCCCGATGTCGCCGTTTTAGGACGATATCGGGGGAAGTGCGGGGGTAGAGAGCATTCTTCGCATTCTAGCCAGGTCCCAACTTATCGTGTTCGAGTAGTACCGTATTTAAATTTTTTATTATATAAATAATTTCGATATGGTTTTATTAACATAATTGTCTGATATAATGTTTTTATAGTACTTAATTAAATGTAAAAAGAAACGTAAATATATTTTTATTTGATCTCTCTGCCTAGTCCTTTAGGTTAGGTTTTCGTATAAACAAAGAATATTGAGAGAAATAGCAATGACGTATATTTCATGCCGGTAACACCAACTCATAAATCCTTACTTTTACCCCTACCAAGATTCGGTCCCTGTTAGACGTCCTACTAAACGACGTTTTTCTTGAAAAACTTGAAATCCAATTTGACAAAGAATCAAGATCGAGAAACGGAAGTTAACAACGCATTTAGTCAGGGACCGGTAACGCAACGGACGCAGATCGTGTTAGAACAATCGATGGCATTGTTCCGATAAGAGCCTTTGTAATGGTCGGCCATTGACGCAGTTTTACATATAAATGACGCGGCTCATATCTGATAATCTAATATTTATTTGCATATCTGATGTGCGTTCGTCACTGAGATGAACTTTGACGTTCACGAGAAAGTATTTCTTTGTCGTCTTTAGCTTCAACATCAGTTGGATGAAGAAAATTTTAACTTGAAACAATCGAATCAGCTAAAAGATGTCCATTGCTGAACTGAAGCCTCCCTTATGGGTCAATTCACACCAAAAGCGCGGCGAAGGGCAGCGAAGCGGAGCGCAGTTTATGTGTCATATGAATTTCATCTTTATAATAATTACAATAATACTTATTATCGCATGAGAAACTCGAACGAGACGCGCAGATTCCCGCGGATGCTCGAGCAGTCGCTGGAATCCGCGCGGAAGTCGCGAGAATTTGATAATTAGTACTGATACTGATAAGTAGTAATGAAAATAAAGTTTAAATTCATATGATGCTGAAAGTGCGCTCCGCTTCGCTGCTCTTCGCCGCGCTTTTGGTGTGAATTGACCCTATAGAGCTCCAACCATCCCGATCTTGGGCAGCCCGCATCTGTCCGCGGCCCCTGCCCGCCACCTTTCTTATGTCGTCACACCACCGTGCTGCAGGGCGTCCTACAGCACGCTTGCCCAGTCGCTTGAAACAATAACAAACACAAACTTTCGCTCTAATATTAGCGAGATTTAACATCTTTGAATTGACTTTAATTTTTAGTTTTACTAATTTGCTTTATAATTTCAATAAATTGTTAGTGTTTTCATCTCGCAAAGGCCGGCAACGCATCTGCTAGACCTCTGGTTTTGCGAATGTCTGTGGGTGCAGGTGATGACATAACATCAGGCTCTACTGCTCGTTTGCCCCCTATAATGTTTCGTCAGCCGCACAGCCGTCAAGTGACACGAGTGTTTGCTGCGGTATTCAGGTATTCAGGTACTTCCCCGCACGTGCCAGCCGGATGCGGTTGCGATGCACCAATGACGGTACATCGTAAAAATGTTAAACAAACGTCAACGCGTGCGCCGCTCATTGTTCGCGCTTAACAATAGATGATAACATTGATAGTGATTAGGTGAGTGCATGCTCTAGAATAACAACGAAATATTTTAATATGACACGTATTTGGTACCCATCTGGCGATATCGCTTACGACAAGCCCACAGGGACGATGGAGATAGAATATGGATAGATCTGTTCATCCGTCTACTGTGCTGTTGTAGTTTTAGGATAAAGAAATGGAATGAGTGAGCCAGCTCCTATGCAAATTTTACTTACCTTTATACTAAGGGCGTAGGCATGTAAGCGAATTGGCCGGCACGACCGGGGAGGTGACTCGCTTACACGATACAGGCGTAAAGTAATAGCTGTGCTGTCGCGTTTCGTGCGGTGTGTAAGTAACTGGTGGCCCATGGAGGTGGACGTAGAAAAAAGGCATTAGTATAACCTCTGCGGATATCTATGGGCGACGGTAGTCATTAAAACGGCCAACTGCTCGTTTGCACTCTGTGGTATACACGCAGTACGTCGTACAAGTCACTTGCTTGTCAGCTACGGACAGGTACGCACGTATATCAAGTGTGCATATTTTAATTTTCAGAATATTTATATAATATTGTTTTATTCAATACCACAAGTACCACTTACTTCGTTAAGTAATATTATGCTATCGGCTAGATAGCACGACACAACACACCCTGACACCATAAAAAACAACTAATGTTGTTTTAACAAACAAAAAAAAACACCATTAGTTGTTTTTTATGGTCTCGATATGAATGTGAACGAATAAGGGGTATTTTTTAATTTTGAAAATAAATATATTTTATTTTATAATGCTGATGATGATGATAGTGTCTATGTTTGTTTTATTTTTACGACCCAGAGAAGCAAAAAATTGTGTTTCTAATGAAATTAATCGCGACAAATGTCAAATGACTGACGGGTTTCGCTTTATTCCACTTTAGGGTTATTCGATTGTGTGATGTTTGGTATTTTTTTTATCAAATCCTGGTTGTGTAAGTTCTGGTCCGGTCGTTTCGCTCGCTAATCGATTTCAAACCCGTTCTCGCCACTAGATCAGGGCTATGTTTTGTCTTGTACCTGTTTTTGAATAAAATTTTGTACACTTTTTTGGATTGATACACCTCCTATTGGCCGTCGACACGTTTAATGTGAATGTTTTTGGTAAAAGAAAGGTCGTTTTTTTTTAATTTTAATTTGATCTCGCACGCTCCATCCTATTCGACATGCGTCGGAAACTACCCTGATTGTTTCTTTTTATGCCATTCTCTGTTTTAGTTTTTTTTCTTTTACATAAAAAGAAGTAAGTTTTATGTATTCTGCTTTATCTTTCTGAGGAGCATTAAACACAAACTTATTACTATTTTTCTCCCAGTAGCTGGGAAAGAAGGGGGGGGTCTGCCCCTCCATCGACCACAAATACAGAGGCTTGAGATCCCCAGTGTGCTCGCCTCTCATATCGATGAAGCTGCACTGACTTTCTGTCTTAGCATAGTTCACCTAAAAAAAAAAAATATTACTATTTTATTCTATAGTTTAAGGTTGACGTTGAAACCAGAGCTCTCTTGTGATGCGAGTAAATAGTAAACACAGGCTCGTATTCAAAAGCAACAATGTGTTACAAATTCAAGCAAATTACGTCGGTTACTCTGCGAGTTTTACAACCACACATACGGAAGCCACTTACTACTACTACGACTAGTCATACTACTACTCCTACTACTACTACTGCTGCTATAGCTACTACTACTACTACTACTACTACTACTACTACTACTACTACTACTACTACTACTACTACTACTACTACTAATACTACCACTCCTACTACTACTAGTAGTACCTACTAGTGCTACTACTATTAATAATACTACACGAAATCTTTATATCTAGGAAGGAACGTTCTCTAAATTTAAAAATACACACTCCTAATGCCAGTGATAAGATGATCACGGGCTACGTTTATAGGTACCTCCCCGGTCGTGCCAACCCAATTTGGTTACGTACATGCAGCGTGGCACTACCTCTTACTGAATTTGCTCGGTATAATTACTCGATAATGTTTTCAATATATCATTTGCAATGCCATTTATTCTTTACTCAAAAACGAATGGGGACTGAAATATGACTATTATTCGACATATTTATATCGCTATAATATAAATTATAAATTAAGTAAGCAAAACAAATCTCTACTTACCAATAGTATAAATCCGAAAGCATGTCTGTCTGTTACGACTTGCGATCGATGTAACTTGTACCTATTTGTAACTGCGATGTAACTACATCGAATTTTATAAAAAAGGTAATATGTATGCTATATTACATTTCAAATGCAACCCTCAAATACCTTTAAAATAATATTTTACACTAGCTTCGCCCCGCGGCTTCACCCTCGTAAATTTCCATCCCGTGGAAAATAGAAAATCATCCCATGGCATCCCATAGGAACATTTTGCCGGGATGAAAACTATACTGTGTTAATTCAAGTTACTCTATAGAGAGTATATTGCCTCTGTGCCAAATTTCTAGTTTTTGCGTGACGGAGTTACAAACAAACAAATAAACAGACATACAAACAATCGCATTTATAATATTAGTATTTTGCATTGAATTATAACTCGAACAGTTTCGCAGGAACTACTCATTCAATATCGTTCAAAACAACGCAGCAAATCGTTTGATAAACTCGTAAAATGCGATTGTTTACGCGGTTTATGCACAGCCTGAACTACGAAATGCAGCCGCGAGGAATTTGTAACGTATTACTAACTACATTGGGCTTCGTGGAAAGGAAAACAGATCAGCAGGGCACGGCGTCTGCGCTTTATTTATATTTTCATTGAGTCGCCAGCGGGCCCACCGGCGCCGGCAACCCGACACGCTCGGCCACGTGATATTATAATAGCTGGCCGACATTTTAAACTACGAGCGCCTTTTTATACAGTATAAGGTGGCGACTGGCAAGCAATAGGAGACTGTTGATGAGCACCGACGACTAGACGACTAAGGGCCGATTTTTCAGTCCTCAGATAAAAGATAACCCTGGGAATAAACTATCTCTGTTTCATTTTTTATTTGGTGTGTAAGTGCGATGAGTATAATTTATTCCTAGAGTTAATTTTTATTTGACGATTGAAAAACCGCCCCTAATTGTTATGTGGATACGTTGCCCTTTCGTCCGCGGCCCAAAGGGCCACGTTATAGAAGATTGGAAATGCTTTTGCTAGTTAAATGTATAAAAAACGTTTATCGAGCGTCAAGCTTTTTACCTCGATTCTTTTGCGTTTGAAAGTATCAAAAGCCTGACTGCGTGTCCTTTAGCAAGAATTATACGACTGTTTATACTTTATAGATTTAGCTAACAAATGTTTGTAGAACCTTCCTCGAGCGCCATAGAGCTGTAACATTTCTACCAGCTCACGTACTGTTGTAGTACGGGGCCTGGTAGAGACCTACTTATTAACCGTGACTTTACGTGGAGCTTGGGAAACTATAGTAAGGGACGAAGCATAAATGTATGCGTCTAAATTCATACTTTCCGAGATTGTATATATTGTTGTATATGAGAATAAACAAGGCCAAGACTGAAATGTACTTACTATATGGTCATATTCAGTCAGATGACATGGAAGCAACAGAAGTATCTTGGCATTCAGGAAATGGGCCTTCGCAAAGACGAGGCAGAGGAGCTCACGTCGAGTTGACAACAATAACAAGGTTGAACAATTGAACGTGTTTTATGAATATTTTTTAGTCTTCGAGAGGAATACTCGAGTTTGTTATTAAATTACAGGCGGTATTTTAATAATATTTACACACGTCACCTTGAAAACATATCCACAGAGAACCGGAAACGGAAAGGAAATATGTTATTAGAGTCGTGTTTCAGATACCGAGCGCACCGGGGACATTCGCGCCAAATTAAATCACGGATTCCGTTTTCTATCGGCATTTTAATAAACATTTCTCAACGGATGCCGGCGTGTAAGAACTATCACGCCAAGCACAAACAATGCTGAGAGTTTGGAATATTAGTGAGACTTTCGTGATAGCACGTCCTTGTGTTTTATTGAAAGAAATCTGGACAGACAGATTTTTAATCGTTCATTTTTATGATCCAAACCTTTTTACGCTATAAAATATACTTAAAAATTCATTTAGAAAAATATCTTGGCATGGTTTGTGAAAATTCTAGAGTTTATCGAGTGAAATCGGTATTGAATGTTTGTATCGAAGTCTATTTACAAACTTGAAGCTTTATAATGCTAATGCTTTAAAATTACTACATACCTGTTTCAGCGTTTTTGAAAACTCCGTCTCTAAGAGGGTCAAATAGGGATGAAAAATACGTGGAGGAACTTTACACCGGGGCAGCTATTATTAAGAATACATATTAATGAGGTTGATCGTAATAAATACAACTGTATGTTTCTACCTTGTCTCTACTCTCTACCTTTTCTTCTGGCTGTATGGTTATATATTTTTTTCCAATTAATCTTATTTATATAGTACAGAAAAACGTAGTTTTAAATTATTGTGTACTTTAGAAGAGAAAGAAAGAAAGAAAGAAAGAAAATATTCTTTATTGTGCACATAAACAAACATAGACAAAAGTATAGGTAAAAATTTCCATACAATGTTCATAATATGTTCATGTACACAAAAGGCGGTCTTATTGCTTTAAAGCAATTTCTTCCAGAGAACCTTACTACATTACAGTACTACCAGTACTACATTCTACCGGACAAAATGTAGTGAGGAGCAGCCCTAGGCGTGGAATGTAAAACAAGAATATTCTCATGGCGGCCGTCGTATTGTTGGCACGATGCAGCTACGTGTCGGCGCAGCAGATCATGTTGCGAGCACTAAATGCGGACTCCTGGCGCCTGCGGAAATACCGGGAGTTGGTCATACACTTCAAACGCAACATGTGTGTATTGTCTTTGTGCCGTTATTTATTGCTAACTCCTGACTCAGAATCCGCGTGATGTGTTTGACTATGTCTAAGGTTCTGATTTCTAAAGGGTGTATATGCGCCAGTTTCTAAGTTGGGTCTTAAATTTAATTCAGTTATTTGTGTTTGATGCTCGTCCAGAATAACATTGTGACAAAATGTTGAAATAACGAATGGGCTAATTTTACCTTTCTAGTTCTGCTACTAGTTTCTGAGTATTAACGTGAGCAGTTGAATTTTATTAGAGCTGAGACCACGATATAAAAAAAATATAACATTATTCTAGAACGGAATTATTCTAGGAATCTATATTTGTATAACATTTCAACCAAATCTATTTCGTACTGTTTGTGTTAAAGAAAAACAAACAAACTTACGCATTTATAATATCAGTATTGTTATCACTGAAGCTCTGACTCTCACCGTGTGCAAGGCTTGCACACGAACCTCGTCTCTCGTGTTTTTTTTTCATTTACCACAAAAAGATAAGATAAACGTGAAGATAGAAAAAAATGTGTGAAACATTTACACATTTCAAGTTAATTGACAAGCGGATAAGGTTCTTCGAAATATTGATTTAAACATCGACCATTAGATTGTTTAATTATCTGTATTTTTAGTGATAAAGAATGTTCTTTTATTGTTTTTTTAATAAACAATTGCTAAAAGCATTTTATGACAGACAGATAAATGAATTTGTGAATTTGTCGTTATTTTCCATACATCACTATAATTAAACAAACTACATATAATACTTTGAATTTAATTTGTTTAACTATCGTGACATATGAAAAATAAATAGTTTGAAACAATTAATAAACTTGTTCCACGTAAATTAAATAAATTAAAATCCATGCAGATCCTAATTAGAATAGTCGTAAATTTTATTGCTGCATAATTACAATACAGGAACAAGTAGTTATTAGCTGCCGTTTTATCACGTTATCAAATATCAACATTCTGAAATTACATCTATTAATAAATCGAATATTTTTAGGAAGAGGTAGTGCTACTCTGCATACATGCATAGGCCGAATGGGCACGACCGGGGATGTACCTCTCGCTTACTCGAGATCGGCGTGAAGTGACAATTGTGCTGCCTGTGTAAACTCTTGCGGATGTCTGTGGGCGTCGGCATTCATAAAATGGCTCCGATGGCTCGTTTGCCTGATACTAAAAAAAAATCAAATGTCCGTGTCTTTTAAAACCATTTTATAAACTTATATGTATTTATATATTTTTATAAACTGTATACTATAAATCTGTTGGCAAATAAATAAGGGAATTAAAGTTTAGAAATAAAGACAATTATTGAAACTGGTTTTATTTGAACAAACAAAACGACACTAGTCTAGACAAAAGCAAGTAGCTGCTTCGAGAGCGTCTAGACAAATGAATGTACCGCATTTGAATACGGTTTTGTCCGCATTATGAAAGTACTTTGAGACATTGATTCTATTTGTGTTTACTTTTAGAATATTACTATCGAAGTCTCGTCTTGTTTTCATGGTACTGGAGGATTTTCCCAAGATAGTAGTCTATGTTCTTTAGTTATAATGTCGGCTCCTTTTTTCGGATCGGTCCAGTAGTTTCGGAGCCCATTCAATACAAACAAAAAAACAAATGATTTGTTACGATCATTATTGAATATTCTGCATATATTTTAAAGTCCTTTTACTAATATGATTTCAATATCTTCAATAAGTGGAATGGAGTAAATAAGGGATGTAATTGGGGTAAATGTCATGTTATGACTCCTGGCCCGCATAGTTGGAAAGGTCTTTAACAAAATTTACTAAATTTTGTTAGTATTCGGTAATTCCAAAACTTGATATGTCCTACACGAAGGAACTGGTTAGTATTCGACTATTATACCTATTACTAGCAGAACCTTGCAAATTAATATTTTTTGCCAGGAGACAATGTATTGTAGTCAAGTCGCATTTCGTGCCGCTTATGAGTTTGCAATGGCCTATTGGGTGTAAAGGGGGTACACCAATCTATGGAAGTCGTTATTATCAAAAGACCACTATGAGTTTGTGTACCCTTACAACATAAAATCAGTGTTTATCTATTTCCGGTGTAGATAGTGCCGAAACCCAATCATTTCCACCAACCATTTAATATACGACCGGATGAGATATTGTCTAAACTCCAAAGGATACAGAACGGAATAACGGATATAAACGATCAAAATTCGCGAGTACACAGGAAAAAACATTCAAAATATCGCGATGTACATTGACAAAATTGCCGTGCAGTTTGATGACTAAGAGATAATGGATGTGACTTTGAAACGCCGGTCTTTTGTCTGAATGTCTGTAGTCTTGGTCATATTAACTGGGCTTGATTGGAATTAACTGTACAGGCCGAAATTGGTACATATGTCTACATCTGATAAATATCTCGCATCTAAATCTGACAAGACTTTAATCTATAATTTTGGGGTAACTGTACTTTTGAGGTGAAATTTTTGTAAATCTTTATTTATAGCTATAAATAGATCATTTTTTTTCAGTTTTCACTAAATATTTCTATTGCAGATCTTGACTTGAAAAGTTAATCAACTAAAAATCAACATTTCAACCAGTATCCAAGGTTTTTATGTTTACAAAGAAAACCATCCAAATTTGACAGGGCTAGAATACTATTTCTAAGTTAGAAAAGATTTTGTTTCGAAGTAGGGAAGTAGGGATTGCGTTCATTAAAAAAAGTACTGGGATGATAAATGGTCGACTGTCTACAGACTCGCATAGAAGACTATCTCCATGCAATATTATCTGTAGCCAACTAGAAGTCAACTACTATTGACTATTGTGAACTATCGCAAACTAGTGCAAGCTGCGACTGGAGCGTTCTTACTCATAAAAGGAAGCGCGACACTTTCTGCCTAACGCCGGCAGCGCTGGGTCCACGTGTGGGCTTAACTGGGCTGCAGCCCTGGTCTCCGAAAGGCTTAGGGCCTTAAGATAATTTTTCGCTTATAAAAGAGGCCCCTTCTCATGTCCAAGGTTTGGAGACCTTGGACAAGAGAAGGGGCCTCTTTTATAAGCTAGTAAGCTAGTAGTAGCCAATACCCCGGGCTCCGCCAGAAAGTAATCCGGCGCTGATCGCAGGTGTGAGTTATTGTGATAGCGTGCTACGTTTACATTTGAGAGCCGAGCCCTAAGCAAACTCTCGAGATAGATATCACTTGATGTAACATATAAATACATCTGAAATTGCATTGGAACATCTAAGACCGTCTGAAATAGATATCGTGTGTTGTGTGCAAACTGTAGATAAAAGTAATACTGTCAAAACAAACCAGTTACGCGACCGTGACGGTTTGCAATCGTGTAGTGTAATTAGGGTAATGTTTACCGTTGGCCGGCCAAACGAATGAATCACGTGCGGCGTGGGCGCAGTGCGTCGGTGACCAAATCCGTCCCGTCCTAACTCCCAACTGACTCGGTCCTATTTAAACCTGACGAACCTATAAATATTATCATTGACACGAAAAACTGTGACGTCAAACTGCGAGAAATTTGCTGAAAACATCAACAACGTCATCCGTTTCCGACGCCCCGTATACAATACTGGCTTCATCTCAAAAGAATTTAACAATGGAAATGAAAATTGATCACATCTTCTGATTCATATCACATACATATGTTGCTATGGTGCTTCTTGTAATTATTTTGCAAATGCTGTGGCTAGTGATGTCAGTGGGCCATTTGAATTGATAATGAATACGAGCGATCATCTGTCAATTACATCATCGCTAGCGTCATCTCGTGAGGTAGATCTTACTTCTAGCATAGGAATTTATAGCCGAGCTAAATATAGACTGCTGTCTAGTTATACGGTTGTAGGGACTTGTCTCGTGACCAGCGATGCTCCGGCTCCGAGCCAAGCGCCTTGGTGCATTACGCTGTGTGTATCGAAATCGAGTTTCTTTTGTTTTTTTAAATAAAGTTGTTTCGCAACTGTATTTAAGTGTGGATGTTATTTATGGTTCTACAGATTTCAAACGTTTATACTTCATTAGTTTCTCCTGTATTTTTGGATGTTGATATGTGTAACATTTTTATAATATGATAATTTATTTATTTCATTTTATAAATTAGTTATAGTAATTGAAACATCTTTTTAAGCTTATAGTCAACATTTTGTATTATTAGGTAAGTCGAAGTTTTCATATATCTATAAAACTTTGGACTTTTCGTTTTATCAGGTCTTTAAGTGAGGTCTTGTCGTTCAAGAGACAAGAGTAACAAAGCTGTATTATGAGTCGTCTAAGATCATTGACAAATTCTGCTACATGATCGATAAATTTAGACAATTTCTTACACTATTTAGAAGTCAACTTTCCTCGAATCAACCTATAAGAGTTGTCGTTGCACGAATAACACGATCAATTTGGATAGTAATAAAGACGTTTTTGAGCCGCGGGCTTGACGCGAGGCCGCGTCATTCACCGATCGCATCGCTCATCGTTTGCTAAGAATAGAACAACATGCCTAGTGTTTCATTCCTTAAATTCCACTCTACATAAACAATTCTGTCATGCTCGCCGAACGGTATAAGATACATTTTTATATGTCCATACTGTACGGACGGAGATAACCTTATATCTGAGGTCGTGTTAGTAAACATCGATGTAATTTTGTGTTTTGAATGTTTTATGCATGAAGGTAATGTGTTATGTGTATCGAATTTTAATATTTACGTAATATTTTTAATTGGGATACGAAATTGAGGTCACGTATAGACGCAATTGTGGCAAGTAGATCATTTGATAGCCGTGCTGGCGTTTTGTATAATTAACACATATTTGATACCGGGAGCGGAAATTTTGTACTAATTGAGGGATATTGCGATTTGAAATTTGGCGTAAACGAAGAAAGGGAAGGAACGTGTAACCTACCCTCATGTTTACGTATATTATAGCATCTGAATGCATAAAAACATCCATTGTTTGCGTTATTACTAACAATAGCAAACAACATCTGACGTAATTAATTGAAACTATAAATTATTATTTTATTATTAACCGTTTGATAATGTTATTAAATATGGCCAAGAAATATGAATTATGTTCGAAATACCAGAAATTATGAATGAGATAAATTATTTATGTTTTGGTGAAATGAATAAGTGCTTTTAGTGATCTGTGTGTCATCTTGTTGTGCAAGCGTTTCGATGTTGTGTTTATCACACTGACACAGAAATAGTTTTACTATGAATTATGAAGTTATATATGATACAAAAATAACGAAGTAAACAATCTTATACATGTATTAATAGTATTAGCCGAAATTTTCCTCTTATACTGGGATGATGTTGCACAAAAAAAAATCGGTTATACCTTCATTTCTAAGAGCTGTTTTTTGCACTTTATCTTCTTATGATTTTGCACTTCTACAGCTGGAGAGCTGTAAAAGTGCAAGAACATAAAGAGGATGAAAAATTAAAAAAAAATATTAAATTAATAAACTCAAGTGAATTGATACGACAAACAACTGTACACTTCTTAACATTATCTTTTTTTAATGAAAGGTTCGTTGAATAAATGCGCGAAATGAAATGAAATTTTGAGTCCTTATTACGTGCAAAATGAGACGGGATTTATGTTCATTATTACGTTGTCTTCATTAAAATGTACATTGCATAAGCATCGTTGACGTACAAAACAATCTTAACAAACCAAACTACGTAGTATTAGGTATGCTGAAAACAATCTTATTTACATTAATACAGTGTACACAAAGTGAATTGCATATTTAAATTTGAACTGACTACAAGAAATTCGAATAAATTACATAAATATTCATTAATTATGTGTCAGTGTGATGCAAATTGAAGTGCAAAATAAATATCTGTGAACTTATTACACCACGTTAGCCTAGCCCCGTGCTAAGTACTGTAAGGACTTGTGTTACGGGTAGGTAGACAACGGACAATACTTATATTTAAGATTTTTATTATAGAAATACATATAATCTATACTTCTATACTAATATTATAAAGAGCAAACCTTTGTATTTTTGTATGTTTGTATTGAATAGGGTCAAAAACTACTGGACCGATTTCAAAATTTTCTTTTACCATTACTTAGAGGGATTCTTCCGAATTCGTATAGGCTATATTTTATCCCAAAAAATGTTCCTATGGGATGCTATAGGATGTTTTTCACGGGATCGTAATTTGCGCGGGTGAAACCGCGGAGCGCAGCTAGTACATAGATAAACAGTAAACATCCAAGCGGGATTCAAACCCGCGACCCCTGGCGCAACATACGCTTACCCGAGCTCTGTACCACTGCGCCAGCAACGCAAGTAAACAACGATTCTTGTAAATATACGCGCCAAGTGGCAAGACGTAAACAAGCGGCGTCAGGAGAACATTCCGCTGGACTCTGACTGCCGCGCTGCCCTATCTGCACACGCACACATCACACACTGCACCGGAAATACCCGGCCGATGCGTGTGCCGTGTACCCCACATAACATTACTACGGCACGGAATAATATAGGGGCGCCGTTGTTTTGACAAGCTGACTGGAGATAGATAACGTTCACTTTCTCTTGTTTTTATAACTGTATCCTCGGTACCAGGATAACATAGGATTTGTGTAGGAAACACAAATAAAATAGATTATTTTATGTGATGGAAACATACAGCAATGTGTTTTTTGTTTTAATTTTTATTTAACACTTTTCGACAATCGAATAGGTGATAAGATCTTCGTGCTATGTATCGAATAATATATAATTGATCCCGGATGGTAGCTGATCCGGGATGGAAATATTAGAGGGAGAATGGCATATAATATGAAGACGATGATGATGAAGTGGCAGAATTGTTTCTAGCAAAATAAACCTAAATAAACAGTCATGGGTTTAACGGTGACTTGGTAAGAAATCCGATAAACAAAATTAAAAACCAATTATTATTGTGTTTTTCCGTTTTGGAAACCGTTATTTTTTTCATATTATATTTTAATATACCATTATTATGTTCTTCTATTCATATTTTTCATAACTAAAACAACATAAACCACATAACTGATTCTAGATTTTCGGAGGACTTTAATGTTGAGGTCATCCGTCTCGCCGATTCAGAACAGTTTTTTTCTTGTTGTTTTGTATTGGAATTGATATGAATGGTATTGTGAACTTCGATCGTGTGTGAATTATCACAAGCCGTAATGATTGGAGTCACGAGAAAATCATCTGGCGCATGTACTGCGTATCTGGATGAGTCAAAACACAATTGCCAAGTTCGGTGGGATAACACAATCATAGAACGTGATGTAGACTCACGCACGTCTCTACGTCTTATTATCTAATGTTTTTTGTTATTCTATATTGTCGGGGTCGAATAAGTAGGATCACCTTATGATGTGTACTAATTGATATAGAGGATGCCTTGGAAGTGCTGTGATGTAGGCAAAGGCAAGACCCAATATCGCATTGTTCAAAATATCAGGTCTCAAGAAGAGTGAAGGTTTTAATTCTACAATCTCCAACTCCCCTTTATTTCAATAGTTTATTAGGAAATTGACAGATTCTAGTTTTACACTTGGAGTAAAGTTAATCTATGTTTATATTAATAAGACCCTAAAAGTCTTCACTTTACGCACTTTACATCGTAGCTTGACTGTTTTGCAACCGTCACACGGTTGTAAGATGCAAAATTTATTTAAGGTTCGTTTGGAACAATTCTGTAATCTGTATACAATAGTTCTTGTAGCAAGCCGATGTATGACGGTGGCAAAATGGTCGAAACTACGAATTATGACTACACTGTTGAGTTTGGTTTTGCCTTTGCGCTTCATTTGCGCCTTGCCAGGGACATTACCGTGCCAAAGATAAATTATTGTTCTATTCTTAAATCCAAACAATACCGCAGGTGAATTATTCTTATTCCATTCTTTAATATTAATGTTATTTTTTTTTACAAAAGATTGCCATGTTGTCTATTTACCTAGTAATTACCTTTTTTTGCTTCTAGCGAATTGTGTCTTTCTTGGAAATAACATTCTCGATTCTAAAACTGAGAAACTATATTCACGGGACGAGTGAGTCAGACGTCCTGAAGTCGTAAAGACGGGTTGAGCTCCCGCAGGTTCCTCAATTATTTATGTGGTCTATGTAGTCGCGCTCTACTTAAACCTTTGACTTTCAGGTTCTTACATACTTTGGAGTCGGATCACGCTGAATACATTTGTCATATATTAAATTTGATGGTGAAGTTGAGATTTAAGGCATTTTTTTTGTATTTTGCCGTTTGTGATAGCATAAAATTTTTTTTTTTATTGTTAGTAATTGCAGCCGAATCTAGAACAGATCTCCGTCACATGGTACTACTAAAAGTGATGCTATCGCGTTTCGTTCGGTTTGTGAGTAGCCTGTGGCCCATTGTATAACCATTAACCGTGCGAATACCGTTAATGGTAGTAAGCAGGTAACTCTGATTGCTCATTTGTCTCCCTATGCTATATAAAAAGAGACTAATGAAGCGGAGAAATTTAGACCCAGTAGGCGTGTCAATATTTTTCTGAGTCTATTAATTTATAAACTATTGAATACAGTTGCTCTAAATTAACATAAAAGTGTTTAATTAAACTTTAACTAAATTCTTTAATGTTCACGCTTATACCAAGTATATATAATTGCTTTTCATACTAGGCCACTAGGTGTGCTAGTGCACAGAATGGCCTTGTATGTGTTGGTCCTATCCGGAACTTTTACAAGCCGCAAGTATTTTTTGTTCTCAGACAAAAACATTTAATAGGTCACTTGTTTGCGATAGAAACGGTCCCGCCGGAAACCAATTTCTTCGCTTTGTTTCTCGCAATATCTTCACTAACGATAGACACGTCCTATATTATGAGCTTCGGTCTCCGGGCCACCTAGAGCTGAGTACGCGTGCTGAATTTTCTTCGATATTCACAATTTCTTTCATATCTGAGTGAGATTACTCAGATGTGAAAGAAACTGTGTCTTTGTCGTATTGGTGAGATAGTATTAATTGGTAAGATATGTTTTATTACTTTATTTTAATTTCATGGGGTTTACTGCGAACTTTATTTACTAATAATATCAACATATATGGTGATACGTTTGGCTGCTAGAGATAAAAGTTTGACATATTTCGGATTTCAATTTAGATAGGAATATTGAAAGGGACCGTAGTTTAAATCACAGTTATTACTTAGATTAAGATGCATCAATAAATTACAGATAAATGTAATACATCACATATAAATGCACCGTCAAAAAATGTTGACTGTAAGCAACGTAAATCATAATAGCCTTTACACCTGCTACGATCACAGAAAATTTATGCTGTGTCAAACTTCCTGTCGAATTATAGGATACTACTTTCGTCATCATCGTAATTTAGTTGTTCCTAGACATCAATTAGAATGACGACTGTTTTACACTTAATTTTTGTTTCCAAATGATTCAAGTTGTTTTGAAGCGAATAATATTATACAAATCTTAATCCAAACTCATAAATCTCGATCAGCTAATTTTAGTTGACCTTTTTTGATGCAATAAAAGGTCAGGGCGTCCTAAAATACGTTTTTATTATCGCTATCCGCGACTTTGTCTGGTTATTATTGAATGGAAAATCTTGATTGTTTTCGTTTTGCCATAAAGTTTTTGATTAATATTGATCAAATATCTGTCGAGTTCTATTGAGTTTATTAAGGGGTTGCATTCTGCAGAATAAGGCCGGGTCGGTCACTGGATACCGCCTTAAAATTCAGCGATACTCTCGTGCTTCGTGCGGTTTGTGACTTTCCCGTAACCCATTCGAGGGAAGGAGGGCCACACGTCTGCATAACGTTATGCGGATGTTTGTGGGATATTTATGGGTTATTAAAAAAGTCTCCGACTACTCGAAAATAAATGTAAATGAAAAGATGTAAATATGTGATCGAGAATTTTAGCACTTATGTTATATAAAATAATATCAATAAATATATTGAAATTATTTTATTTGTATGTGAAATAGAATTTGGATCCGTTGTGGTACTACACACAACGTGAGAAATTTCTAGCGGCTCGGTATTTCCTTCCCGTTTAGAATGTTATTACGCCGCTACCTCATACATATATTATATTAGTTTCTGTACAATAAAGATAGAGATTTTTCTCATCTCCTTCCTCTGGGAGAATCGGATGGGAATAATTATTTTTGCATTTAATTTTAATATTAGAGGATATATTTACTTTAATGGCGTGTGAATTGTAGAGACTAGTAAATACTCAAGGCTAGAAAATATGCGAGTACACAAGGATTACTGTTTTTTTAAATGAATATTGTTACGTATTCACATACTACATTAGAAGGAGGTGGAAGTGACACTCCGGAGTTGACAGATGCTGCCTAAGATGCCTAGAACATTTTTTTTAAAATTATTTATTGTAAGCAACAGCTATAACATAAAAATATAAAATTTAGTATATAAAGCAATAAGTCAATCAAAGGTTTTAGCAATTACAGCAGAAATGAACATGGTTTGTTTAGCGGTTACAGTTTTAGGAAAAAATATACATGTTTTACAATGACAATTATTTTATGTATTATTTGTTAACCCTCTCCTCACGTCTAGAAGCTGTCACAAGTCATCCATGGGAGTATTGTCACAGTTATCCCTCTCTCAAATCTATGGCTATGAATCTGAAAGTGATGAATTTTTTTATTTTAATTATATGTTCTAATCAGTTAATTTATGTGCCAATTTATGCGCAAAATTGATATTTGAAACCTAATTAATAAATTATTTGTATTCGAAGGCCGAGAATGGAAGTGTTTCCCTCGCAAGGTGTGCTCTAGGTTCAATGACAACCCTCGCGCAAAAAATCATCCACAAAACATCCGGAGGCCAAACTACGGCGTAGTTTGACCGTGAGTGAGTAATGGACTCGCACGGAGGTTACTGTCTGTAGTAGACGGTCAATAACCGAGGTGCTTAGCTGCTCCAAGGCCGGAACAAATATACGTTAAATTCTAAGTCCTGTTTCCGCTTCGTGCCACCGCTTGATAACACGTGGTCGATAAAACAGATGTACTGTGCGAATATGGAAGGAGGGAGGTCGAGGGGAAGACCTAGACAGATACCTTGATCGAATTGAATGGTACAGTACCCAATTGCCCGATGGTGGTTTGTAAAGTCGTCGGAACCAGAACTTCTATGATTATACAGCGTGGCGCCGCAATGGTGACATTAATTTAATATACATATAGGTACGTTTTTGCATTTTCATTTCATTTCCATTAAACATTATTATTTACGGATTAATATTTTTTTTTTTATAAAATAGCATCTTAGAGCAACCTGTACTGAAAGTATATTATGGATACTAACTTTGAAAAGCCTGTAAGGATCGTGTCATATGATAATAATCGGTTCTCTCTACCTAGCAGCAGGCTTGATGACGATTTTATAGTATAAGGGGGCAAACGAGATGTTAGGGTGTTGAGGTGACCTACAGGCTACAACGCCTATAGACAGCCTCACGTTGACTTGCTACTATCCCTTATTCTTTTCTGCAGTTGGCCACCAGAAATTCGTAAACCGCATGAAACACGCAGCACAGCTGTCACTACGGCACTACTATGTGAGTTATTGGGATTTTTCGATTTCTAATAACAGTTCGCAAAGTGGGTATCTACAAGACTTCTATTCGCTCACGCCTCACCTACGCCGCCCCCGCGCGGCACGCGCTAGCCTCACGGACCCAACGGAAGCGGCTGCAAGCGCAACAAAACATAGCCCTAAGTGTTGTGGGGACCGGCCATTACGTCAGGAACAGCACCATCGCGCGTGACTTGGGGATCGAGTCGGTCAGCTTGTCAACTGCCATGTTTAAGAAGGCAGACAGCAGACCGCATGCTTACCTGCACGCTTCGCTCCCCTACACGCGCGTCCCCCTTACGGCCGTGCTTTCTCACGAGAACTCTGTGCTCGCACCATTCCAGCGACCGATGGACAACCCAGTCTGGCTTGCAGGACGAATATTACACCAGCACACACATTCACAAGCACCAAACACACCACACGCACTCCACACCACACCCCGTAGCCAGTAGGCCACTTCAGTAGCCAGGGTCTACCCTTCAGGGCCATAAAGCGCGCAATCGTGCGGATTTAATCCTTCCTGCCAACTGCGCTATTCCTAGCTCAGAGCCCCCATCACCAAGGGTCTAAGTACCCTTGTGAGCAAGCCGATTCCCCTCGGGGCATTAAGTTGGAAGACCACCACATGCCTTGTAATAACAGTCCGGAGTCAGGAAGTTGGCGGTGTGACACCCCCGTGCCTCGGAGAGCACGTTAGCCGTCGGTCCTGCGTCTGATTTCTCACCGGTCGTGTCGGACTGCCGTCCCATCGGAATACGAGAAGGAGGGAGCAGAGAATGCACTTGTGTTTGCGCGCACAGTTGTGCACTATAATATGTATGTGAGCAATCTCCACAGTCCCGCCGCCCCAATTCGTTTGCAATGCAGCAATACCTCTTATCCTACTTAATATTATAAATGCGAAAGTTTGTATGTTTGTTTGTTTGTTGCTCCTTCACGCAAAAACTGCTGAACCGGTTTTCATTAAATTTGGCACACACGTTGAGAGTAACTTGGATTAACACAGGATAGTTTTTATCCTGAAAAATGTTCCTATGGGATGCCATGGGATCATTTTCTATTTTCAACAGGATCGAAATTTACGCGGGTGAAACCGCGGTAACGCTATCGCTCGGACACGCGTGGAACAATTCTCCGCGGATTATGTAAAGTGCGTGTAAAAGTTTGTTCACCTATTTGATACACGTGCGACCCTTGGACGACTTTGCGATGCATGTTGTTACAAATGTGACAAACAACTATGTAACTTGCAGCAGAAATGTGCTCGCTGTGCACCAACACGACATAGATAAGGTCGTGTTTATTTATATGCACTAGGTACGCTAGTTCTTGTAGTAATTGCATTTTTGAAGAAAAACTTCTTTACGCGCGTCTGACTTGGGGGGTAAGCTGATGATTGGATTGGGGGGTAAGATGAAGGCGTGACGAGAGCGTTACGAAAAGTGTGATCGGGCGAGGCGAATCGAAGTTGAGAGGGGGATATAAGGTAGTGAAGACAAAAAGAGAGAGTTCCGTTTCTTATATTACTGTAGGAGCAAGAAAGAGCAGCGCGCTCACATTTTCTTTCTTTCTCCCTCTCATAGCCGTATATATTTCGTGTATGAAGTTTTACTTCAGTCGTGTGATCTAAAGCACACTTTTTTTTTGGCAAACGAGTGAGAGCCTTTTGATGACTAACGACGCGACGTCCATCAACATCCGATTGGATTGTTGTTATTGTGCAAAAGTGTTGCACTTTTACCTCCGTCCCCCCAATGGGAACTGACACACGGCGCGAAACGCAACAGCCATGCCAGCAACGTGACAGAAACATAACTGTCAAACGCAACAGCCATGCCAGCAAAGTGACAGAAACATAACTGTCACTTTTTGACGATGTCGCGTACACGAGAGGCGTACCGGAAGCGGACACAGCTGAAATACAGCAAACCTCGTGCAATTAATTTGCATAAGGGAATTAGTGCGTAAAGGAACAGTATATTTTATTTTTTTTTTATTTTATTTTATTTATTAGAAAAAAATGTTAGTAAGAGACTAACGACGTTTAAATATGCGGGTCAGTAGAGCCTATGCAGATTCTCCCACAGACCGTTCCTACTCTCACAAATGGAATTATATAACGTTAGAGCCGATCCGATACAGCTACATTGTAGCAATTCCTCTACCTCTCATATTTTAGAAGAAATCTAACTATTTCTACATAAACACAATAAGTTATTAGCCTATTCAATACATGACAAACGAACAGAATTGTAGTAAATTGTGCAAAAAAACAAGTCAGCCCAGTTCCAGTGTAGGTTTTTGACGAAATTGTATGCGTATTTAAATTTCAGAGGGTCTTGTCGGCACCGTTCACACAACAGGTAATTTATGAAACTAGTCGTCGCCGCCGGCTCTCGCCTGTTTACATTTCGGCGTATTTCCCTGAATATATTCGTCGGTACAACTATGTAAATATCGTTTGTTTAACGACAAAAAACATCGTGAGAATGTTAGGCGCCTGAGAAGATTCCCAAGGCTTTTAAACGCCATGTGAATTTCGCTGACGCCTAAACGTTCGCGGCCTATTGCCTTACATGCGGCGTTTCCTCGAGGCAAGTCGTTTAATTCGATTAATTGTTTTTAGGGTTCTGTAACTCAAAAAAAAAGGAACCCTTTATAAGGTCTTCTAATATGTTTTTCAGGAACGAGTGAAATAAACAAGTCTAACAGGTCTGTCACCTCTTGGAGTACAGAGAAAAACATATTTCGGAGTCAACGTAATCAGAAACTACTGACGTTTATGCGCATATTTTCTATGCGATCACGCGCTAAAGCCTCCAAGGTTCAGTACCCTGCAGGCTTTAGCGTGCGTCATACAATTTGGAACGAAATGAGAACTTACACAACAACACGACTACATGTAAATTTGAATTATATTATTCAAGGAAACTTTACAAGTTTATATTTGTAGTTTATATCATACAAAATGAGTGTAGGGGCCGCAAACATTAAAGTTGGATCACTTATGAAAGGTAAGGTAAAAAAGGTAAGGTGAATGTAATGTTGATATAGGTATCAATAGTTGGTTGTCCTCGGTGTACGAGTCCGACTCGGACTTGGCTGATTTTGATAAGGTAGAGCCCTGTTGCTGACAATTCCAGCAGTGTGTTCGGTGCCGAGATTTCCTGGTGGTACTGTGCTCCTGTTACCAGCTGAAGGTGACAGCTTTATTGCATTGTGTGCGCCTTGTGGGAGCACAGATAACCCGAGTTCAACGCATCTGCATATCTGTTGATCTCCATGCAATAAACATCATTAAAATTAATTTTATCGCAAACAAAGTCAACCCATCACTAGGTATTTGTTATTTTGTTCTTATACTATATTTTTTCTTACATTATTTATAATAAGGATAATTTTAATACAAGCAATTACAGTAGGTACAATATAACGAAGTACACGAGGAAAGACAAGGACGTACACACACGTGATTTTGTTCATGTTATGATAATATCATGTTGATGCGAGACAACTGTTGGGACTATCAAATAGATTTCTACGTTTAGTCTCTTATGTGAGACACAGCCAACTGGATTCGGGCTATGGTCTGTTTACCCATGAAACCATATGAACCTTTAGCATACTTTTTGAAATTTTTAAATCAACAGTAAAGTTTTGCGCTGATTCTTGCGGTGTTGACTGGCCCCGATTGATTCGACCATAAGTTACGATCGACTAGTTGGCCACTCTGCTATATGCTCTATTCTCCACTGTGGGCGTGAACCGTCAAAGGGACATTAAGGATTCTGGATAAGGACTACGGAAAAATAGGAACTAGCTTTGTTGGCGACGTTGTAGACGACAACCATACTTAAGCTGCTTGTGCTGTACATTGTATACAATTTTGATTTTATTTTGAACTCTCTCAATGCAGAAAAGTTAGAGATTTTAAAATAAATGCCAATTTCACAACGTACTTCTACTAATATTATAAATACGATGTTCTATAAACATGTTTTATCAGATTTGGATAGAATATAGAACTGATATACTAGCTGATGATGTGATACTGTGATACAATGAGGAAAAATATAAAAAAATATATTTCAACACGAGAAAATTTTATGGTATGTACCCATGGGTTAAATGCGTGTGCAACCTCGAGCTAGTTTTTATATTTCTATCAGACTACGAAAACGTTGTATCTCTGATCAATATGTCCGGAGCAACTTGTAGAGAATCGTAATATTTTTGTCATAATAAAAATTTTAATATCTTGTTGAGGTCATTCATATTTTTTTGTTAGATCTCTGAGACGATCTATTAATACCTATATCGTGGTAATATGATTACATAACCCACGACGAAATACCTTTTAGGAATATATTTAAATTTTTTATATCTTGTCTTAATATTAACAGTCTTTTAAAAAGCCTACAATATTTTACGCACTTTTTTTGCGTCGCATGAAATTAACATCACAAATGCTAATACAAATATTTAAAAGATAATATTTTGGTTAGTTGTGTATGAGATAAGAACAGGCAAAATACTAAGACGAAATAACGTGAAATATTGATACTTATTGTACTAATAGTCCAGGCGGGATTTAGTGCCTGGACATCGGCTCCTTTTTGGTTCAGTCGATTTTATTCTCGTAGTACTACTACGGTAGGCTAGTACGTGTACTGGTAGAGTAATAAAAGCTGATGATAGTACATAATGATATACAATCTAAGGCTGACAAAACCTACAAATGCGCTTTCGGCATTTTCCCATTTGTTTCTAACTTTGAAACTGGACTGAGATAAAACATAATCTAGGATACGTGATATTGGTGTTTTGTTGCCACTTGTTCTTCTCGCAGTAGACAGGGAATTGGTTACGAGTGGCAACTGGCAAGAGATGTCGTTCATTGATAGAGGCCTATGTCCTGCAGACGAGGGACGAGCGTTGATGATGACACCTTGGAGAACAGCGCCACAATTAGCAGCATTCAGTGAATATTAAAAATAATAACGATAATGTGAAGCAAACAATAAAATACGAGAGCGTCATAATCAGACTTCTGTAAACATTCACGTGGCGTGGAAAAATATAGAGTTTGGTGTTGAAAAAAAAAACTATTGCGGTGCGAAGATGATTATATTAAAGGGGCCCGGGTTTCCGTGGAGGGAGACGGCCGCGCGGCGCCTAAAGACGGAGGGTCATCGACCCCGACCTTGACGATGGCGCCGTCGCGAACTATGATATTGTTCGTTTACATAATTAAACATTGCGCAACTGTATGTTATTGCTTCCCACTCTTACGATAAAACTTATCACTCGAATATGTTTTCCAATTACATTGCACCGAGTACGTGATAACCGGAATACGATACTGAATGAATGAAATGTCACCAGCATTATCTCACAATAATGGCTGACCAAATTATCTGTCTTGGAGGTTATTGAATAACACGATGTGGGGCCGGGCGCAAGCGAAACAACTGGAAATTTTACAAATTTACGCCTAGTGGGCGGGGTTTTTTCTATTTAGGTATATGAATATTCATATAATTCACCATTTTACAACTATACAATTTTATTATCACACATATACATTTGTATGTTATATTTGTAGAAATTGTATATATCTAATATATAAAATTCTCGTGTCACAGTTTTCGTTGCCATACTCCTCCGAAACGGCTTGACCGATTCTCATGAAATTTTGTGAGCACATTGTGTAGGTCTGAGAATCGGCCAACATCTATTTTTCATCCCGATATTCCCACGGGATCGAAAGTTACGCGGGTACTCCTCCGAAACGGCTTGACTGATTCTCATGAAACTTTGTGAGCATATTGAGTAGGTCTGAGAATCGGCCAACATCTATTTTTCATCCCGATATTCCCACGGGATCGAAAGTTACGCGAGTGAAACCGCGGGGCGCAGCTAGTATATATATATATATGGTAGGTTGCTATAAGAACAAGTTATGTAGTGGGTGTAGGTCCTGTAAGTACAAAAGGTCATGAAAACAAAGTGGCGTAATAAACTTGTAATCCTACTTTCTTACTCCACACTCTACTTCCTACTGTTCCCTACTCCGGTGTATTATTTAGCCATTACCAAGTCAGGGACGTAACGAGATATGTACTTGCAGAGTTGTTCCCAACTTCACCGGTGTATTTCTTGTTTGTTCGTCGTCGGTGAGAATCAAAGTTTCAAAACCGAATTAGTTCGCTAGTTTGACTTGGTATCGTGTTATCATGTGTATGTATAAAGAGGTTGATATAACGTCTAGTACATACATGTAACTTTAGACCAATGGATGGGACGAAAAAATGCTCTTAACATGATTATTTATTGTGTACGACCAAACGTGACAGTTTGTGTATTATTGAGGTATGATGTGGGGCGGATGCAGCCCTACAAACATTTATAGATCATAGATTCACTTTAAAAAAACCCTATGAATTATATCTAATCTGAGTCAATAATGCCACAACAAGAAATCTGATTTCTATAATGAGAAACCTAAACAAAGTTGCACGGGTATCACGTAGCATAAAAATATATTTATTTTAAGTTACCTTCTAGATATATTTATTTACCTTATACTTTGGAATCTGCTGCTCTGTGTCTCACGGAAAACCTTACGATTTACCTCAAGACGTGTGTCTCGTCGTGTGGAAATCGTGTTGGATTCTCAAAGTGAAACCCGTTTTCCTGTTTACACCAAAACGCATTACTGCTTTGTGATGTCAGGACGGACGGACGGACAACGTAATATTCGTGTAACTCTATATACCGATGTACATTTAGATTGTCGTCGCGCATTGCATTATAAATACAGTCTGATGTTGCAACTTGCAAGCATTAAGATTTGAGATTTAAATACAAAATGCCCGAAATAGAGTTCTGGCTCCTGGTTGTGCGAGACTCTACATGCAAGTAAACTTGCTCACTAGAGTTGGCCCCGCCACTCCTGTCGTATGTCCGTGTATGTACCTACTGTGTAGTCCTAGCGTAGTCATCGAGATCCTTGTAATGGATTCTGTTGTTTTCGCTCGAACGTTCGGGGACAACAGCTAAAATAAACAAACAGGATATTTAGCAAGCTGTCACGTGAACTTTAAAACAAAAAGGAAAATGAGTAGCCATTGTACTTTTTGTTGGACTAGAAGTTTTAGAGAAGATTATATCGACGAGGTCGGCGGGCCATTCATAGACTGGTTTCCAGACAGCTATTTGTGTGAACCAAACAAACAAGTTGCCGTTAATTATGGAATCATTAGCAGTGATTTGTTTGCGAGCAATGTTTGTTATTTAGAGATAGTGGCCTCGTGCAATGTTACATTTTTAGCTGGAACGGGTCAATATGGCAGGCGAGGAAAGTCTCGCTTTATATTGAAGTCGATTTCGCCGGTGGTAAGTGATGTCCTCAAGATTGCCTCGTATTTTGTGTCGATTTCGATTACACCAATGCTACTTCAGATGAACATTTGATGAGTTGCCAACGTCAAAAACAAACCTGGAAAGTATGCTATAAGACTTTTTGTGGGAGCATACGGAGGCATATGGGCACGGTGTACTCCAAGAAGAGTTTCTAATGGAGGGGAGAGAGTACTATGGTATGGACTTGCGAGATCTAACGTGCCACCAAAAAAAGTGACAAAAAGGCCGGGATATAAACGCTTCCTATTTTACGAATCAATAACAATTATGTAAAACAGATGAATAAATGAGTACGTATAGAAATGTAACGCATTGAAACGTGTCCGTCGGTTTGTAGGTCACAGCGCTGAGGCGGGATTGTACCCACAACAAACGTGGGAACTGATTGATGCCTGCGAGGTTCCCACGCGAGTCGCGACACGTCTCGCCCATGGTGCGGCGATCAATGAAACGAGTGTAGAGTACTACTGGCATGTGAAATTGTAGGCGATGTTGTTGTAGCTGCGTGCTCGTAAAACGGAGTGCTTCGAGTGTGACTGTGTAATGAATTTCCTTTTATACGTGTATACGGTGGTAGGTTTGGTACGAGTTGGAATAACACTGAGTTATATTGTAAATGTGAGAGTTTGTAAGTGTGTAACGATTGAATGGTTTACTTAGGTAGGACTTTTCGTGGGTGAGAGATGATTTCGAGACACAAGTAGAGTCGTAGTAGTACTAAATAAAAATTGAGCTCCTAAAATATAATTTTGAACACGTTCTTAAATTACGACAAGTATAGTATAAGTCATAATGATAGTAAGCTTATATTATATGTATGCACCTCTCCAATCGATCTGTTCTCAAAGAGGTATAAAGTATTCACATTAATACTATTGTTACAGACAAATCTAGGTAGCTAACGGTCTACCTGACTATATTGATTTGTTTGCCGTTTTGCAAAATATACGTCTGAAATGGTAAATAGAACCATCTGAATAAAAAAAGCTAACGGCTCGTGTATCGTAAACGAACACAGAACTGTTAGGTGCACGGCAATAGCGCGTAACTAACGAAGCGCCGTCTTGCGCGCGGCGCCTGGTCAAGAGGAGCGGCTCGTTGAGCACAGCTAACGACCCTAATAACTTTTTAAACCGACTGTGTTACAGGGAAACGCTCGTTAATTAGACAAAACCGCGCGTGTCTCTCTTCTTTTTTTTTTTTTATGGTATAGGAGGACAAACGAGCAGTCGGAGCCATTTTCATGACTACCGACGCCCACAAACATCCGCATAGAGGCTATACAGATGCGCTGCCCTCCTTTCTCCTCCCACCTCCATGGGCTACCGACTACTTACCGCACGAAACGCGACAGCACAGCTGTCACTTTACGCCGGTCTCGTGTAAGCGAGAGGTACCTCCCCGGTCGTGCCGGCCCAATTCGACTGCATGCAAGCATGCAGTGTGGCACTACCTCTTACTAAACTTACTTCGTTTGAATACGTACAGCGACGGATTAAGCCCGGCGCTTGGAGATCCTCGAGTTGAGATGGGGGCCCTTTTATAGGTACAAAAATTAAGACCTTTAAGCCGTAAGGGGCCCTGGGCCCCCTTGAGCCCATCTGGATCCAGCGCTGAATACGTTTTTTTTTTTTTTAGATAGAATCTACGCTGAGGACTGAAGGTCGGTGCAGCTTCATCGATATGAGAGGTGAACTCACCTGGAGCGTCGAACCTCTGTACTTGTAATCGATAGGGGGACAGACCCCCCCTTCTTTCCCAGACTAATGGGAGAAGGCAAACCGGACTTATTGCGATTAATAGGCTATGCTATTATTATCGTGGCCGAGGACAGCGGGTGTCTTCAGCTCCCCACCTTTAACGGAGGGGAGCAGCTCGCGCGCCGCAGCTAAAAAGTGGCCGACACGGGTCATGCTTGAAGAGCTCTATGAGCTATCTTGACTGGGGGGCCCGGACCCCCCCTCCACCACTGGCGGGACTGAATACGTATTGTGCTCTACGTTTATTGAAGTAAAACTCCTTTACGCGCGCTTGACTTGGGGAGTAAACTGACGAATGCGTGACGAAAACGTTACGAAGAGTGTGATAGACCGAGGCGAACGGAAGTTGAGAGGGAGATATGAATTAGTGAAGATAGAAAGAGATAGTTACGATTCCTATATTACTGTATTTTTTTTCTCTCTCCCTCTCACAGCCAGTTATATTGCGTGTATGAAGTTTTACTTCAGTCGCATTGTCACATTTTTTTGTTCTCGTTTTTGGGCAATAGGTATGTACCAAATTGTGCGCTTTGATCCACAGACATTCCACCTGCAGCAGGGCGTGGAAATTCTTGTAATTTTTGGCAGAGTAGGCCGTGAGTATTAAAAATTTCAGTACATTGACCGTACCGCGTGACAAGCGGCCATCAAATTATGGATTCTGTCCCGTTCGGTTCCTATCATTGATTCGGCATTACAGTTTTGTGGATAAATAAAATTTTACGTCTACTAGAGTGAAATAATAATCCAAAATATTCAGTCTTAAAGTTATTTGCAAGCGGATTTACGAACAGTCGGAGCTATAGCTGACTAACGCCTGTCGTAACCATGATTTGTGTGCAAAAATAATACCCTTCCAAGCTGCACGAAACGCGTCAGCACATCTGTCACTTTACGGCGTTTTCATATAAATTGTGCCGACCAATTCAGCCGCATCTCAGTGGGGCATTACCTTTTACGAATGTTTTTTTTTTATGGTATAGGAGGGTAAACGAGGAGTCGGAGAAATTTTCATGACTACCGACGCCCACAAACATCCGCATAGAGGCTATACAGATGCGCTGCCCTCCTTTCTCCTCCCACCTCCATGGGCTACTTACACACCGCACGAAACGCGACAGCACAGCTGTCACTTCACGCCGGTCTCGTGTAAGCGAGAGGCACCTCCCCGGTCGTGCCGGCCCAATTCGACTGCATGCAAGCAATTGTAAAGAGAATTCCATGGACGGTGAGGAATTTCGATGCCCACTAACGCATATGTAAACGTGCACGTGCCAATGCGCCCGCACAATTATCGCATTTCCAATTAATTGCGGCGTATTGTTGTGCACCTGTGCTATTGCCGCATCAGCTGAGCCTACATCGTACTTGTTTTTATACCTTAGAGGGCGAAGGGTCATATCATTGTGACGACGTCGATATTATTATATATTCATTTATTATAATAGTAATATAAGACCCGCCGCATTTTCCCCCGCCAGTGGTGGAGGGGGGGTCCGGGCCCCCCAGTCATGATAGCTCATAGAGCTCTTCCAGCTCATGACCCGTGTCGGCCACTTTTTAGCTGCCGCGCGCGAGCTGCTCCCCTCCGTTAGAGGTGGGGAGTTGAGGACACCCGCTGTCCTCGGCCACGATAATAATAGTATAACCTATTAGTCGCAATAGTCCGGTTTGCCTTCTCCCATTAGTCTGGGAAAGAAGGGGGGGTCTGTCCCCCTATCGACCGCAAATACAGAGGCTAGAGCTCCCCAGCGAGTTCGCTTCTCATATCGATGAAGCTGCACTGACCTTCTGTCTCAGCATAGTTTCTATATAAAAAAAGAAAGTAATATAAGAGGGCAAACCAGCAATCAGAGCATATATTTGAGTAACATCGATCGCCCTGAGCAGTTGTGAAAAATCTCCGTGAAT
>LUGF01005996.1:162191-208001 GCA_001625245.1 Calycopis cecrops
TCCCCTAGTTGGACCAATAAATGCGACAGTTTCGTTGCCACTAATCTGCAATAGAGGTAGTGGCGCTTCCCCAACTGAGCTCACCAGATTATGGTATCCGCGCGCAAGGGAACGTAACCGTATTGCCGCGAACCGTGCAGTATTCTTTGTATGAACCTCTATACTACAACGCACACTAATGGGAAACGTAACGTAATCGCCTCGCCCCGAAAAGCGAAGGCGATACGGTTACGTTCCCTTTCCGAGTCGATATGTGAGCGATGACCATAATAGTACCAAGCATCGTTAGTTTACTACCAGATACCTTTGAAACTTGTGTACATTTTAACATTTCTATGATACTTTATCAACAATGTTACGACATGTTTTAGTGTACACCCGCGATCCTGGCGTGATAAAAGGGTCGTAGACCGTCTAGACTTAACTGAAATCTAGTCTAGACGTCTGTTGAATTTGCTCCTTTCTTGCAACTATATTGTTGAATAGTTTCTAGCTTATAATAAATTAAATTTAAATAAGTTAGTAAAAGGTAGAGCCACGCTGCATGCATGTAGCTGCTATCTAGCTTACAAGATACCGGCGTAAAGTAATAGTCGTGTTGTCGCGTTTCGTGCTGTGTAAGTAGCCGGTGGCCCTTGAACGTTGGAGGAGGAAAGAGGGCAACGCAACTGTATAACCTCTATGCGAAAGTCCATGGGCGTCGCTAGTTATGAAAATGGCTCCCACTGCTCGTTTGCCTCCTTATGATTAAAATAATAATTATATTTTTTCTACAATTTTATATTTAAAAATCTCGTACCTTTTATACATCCACTTTAGGTAGGTACTTACATAAAATGAAAAATAAAAAAAAGAAATCGAACATAGAATCTTTTCTTTTTGTTAAGTTTAATTATAATGTATATATTTTGTTACAAAGAAATATTATGTTGGTTATGAATTTTTGTAGTTCTTACACATTCAAATTATGTTAGAAAGTTGTAATTTATTCAAGAAATAAGGTTATTATTCTTCAGTGTTTACCTCCTATAGATTTACTATCATCATCAATATCAAAGAAAATACAAAACTTGTAATCAACGACAGACCAACAACTAGATGAATCGCTATGTATTGGAAAATATATGTGATAGTTTAATAAATATACTTAAATATAAACCCGAATTATCTATACAATATGTATCTATACCATCTACATTCTACTTTAACTTTGAGAAATCTGAGTATTAGAGCAATATCGCAGCTTTTGAATAATGATAATATCGAAGGTAAATGCTCTCGGGCAGTACCACGTCTAGTCCGATGTTGTGTGGCGGTTGCGGGATTCGCGGCGTGATCGCCACCACCCATTGAGGCCCCCAAGTACCTTCGGTCTTAGACTGAGAAGTTCCGATTTTGTAGAGCCGGACTACTGCCAAAACGGGTCGGCATGACATCACTAAAGTAGATGATTGAGTGCACAAAATGGAAAGACTTTTCTTTTCCTCAAATTACCATTTAATTAATTTGCTGAACACGCCGCCTGCCGCGGTATTGTTTGTATACAGTTTTCCTCCTTTCATTTTTTCCTCAGGTCAATCTACCGCTGCGGCCGCGCGGCTCTCGCTGCCTAACGGTACCCATCTCTATATTTTTGACTTTTAACTTTTGCAATCTATAACTGTGTCACTTACTGTTCATTGTTAATTTAGCTTGCCTCTCGCTCGCACCTTTTCGGCGCGAATTTCTGTCGGTGTCTAGTGGGCCTCACCAGAGGTACTAGATGATTCTGGTTTGAGATATGTTTATGGGAGATACTAGTAAAGTAGGTATGTTCATGCTGTTAATAGTGAAGGTGGTGCCAATCATAATGTAGATACACTCATCGTCTAATCATCAATTTGTAATAGATAGTGCCGTGGTGTATTGATCACGATCGGTGAGGTTCCTGTCGTGGCTCAATATGACAGTTATGGTATCAGGTTTCGTGTTATTCATGGGTTTCCGATTACCGTTCCAGGAGGACAGGATAAGACGGACAACACATCTGCATAACAATAATTATGACGATGTCTGCGAGTGTCGTTCGTCACCAGAAAGATCGTTTGGTCCCTTAGTTTAAGGCGCATGAGGCCTTCGTAAAAAAATAATATACACTAGTTAAGTCTATAATATTTTGGTATTACTATGGTAGTTACCATCGCTAATGTGGGCGTCGGAAAACACCATCATCTCGGTGACCCGACTGCTCGTTTGCCCCCTGTACTATAAAAAAAGAAATGGCTTCGGGCATGGGCTGATGATGATAGTGATGTCTAATACATTTGTTATTCCGACGGGTCCGTCCGTTAGGTCGCCGGAGATACAATGTAGCGTGCGCGTTACTCACGCTTGGCGCCAACAATGCCTTTGATCCGTGACTCAGCAAAAAACACGACCATGTTTACGCCCCACATCCGATGGTACAGTACGCAGCCCGCGGCTTTGTCTGCTTACTAACTCGTGAGTAATGGGTTTTGCAGAAGTGACGTCGGCACCGAATTTAAAAGAATAGACGTAGTTTCTTTAATCACTGCATCTTCATCGATGCTACTGAATAGTATGTTATGCCAGACTTTGTCCGCTTACTTGTGACTTATGAGTAATACATAGGGTTTGCAGAAGTGACGCCAGCTCCGAATTTAGAAGAATAGGCGCAGTCTTGGATGATGGTAGATGGTACTGAATAGGTTTGTATAAAAAATATCGTTACATCGATATATCGATATTTTCAATTCGATATATCGATATTTTTGGGCGATATTTTTTGTAACGATATATCGATATAAAATATCCAAAATCGATATTGTATCAAAAACGATATATTTTTGTGGTACCACCCTAGAATCACAAATTTACTTTGTTTTTAGCTTGGATTTTTCATACCGATATATCGATATTTGAAATAAAAATTTTGATGTTTTTAAAAATATCGATATTTTATTACAATTCCGAGATCCCTAGTACTGAATAGTGTATTATGTCAGACTTTGTCCGCTTACTTATGAGTAATGGGTTTGCAGAAGTGACGCAGGCACCAAATTTAGAAGAATAGACGCAGTTGCTGGAATCACTGCATCTTCATCGATGCTACTGGACACTGTATTACGCCAGGCTTTGTCTGCTTACTAACTTATGAGTAATGGCTATGAAGTGACGTCGGCACCAAATTTAGAAGAATAGACGCAGTTGCTGAAATCACTGCATCTTGAGTCATAGTATCATATCTTAGTAAATCTTTTGAATCATAACATGGTTTCCCAGATTTTATTACGTAGCCTACCTAATAAAACCTAGCTGAAATGGATAGTCTTTCTATACATCCTACTAATATTATAAATGCGAAAGTTTGTGATTGTATGTTACTCTTTCAGGCAAAAGCTACAGAATGGAAGTGAATATATTTTTTTAAATGTGTATTAAATCTGTTATAACAAATATATAGCTGGTATGGAATTTGAATCAGTTGTCCTAATTGTAACGCTCACGATCAGTGGCGGATTTACCACTTAGCTACTTAGCAATTGCGACGAGTCCCGCGCTTATAGGGGCCCCGCTAAGCAAGGTCTGTGGCTTACAGGGTCTATAGCAATCTATGTAACCTAAATACCCAAAACGATAGCAAAGCCAGGGTTCTCAATAGAATTAGCTACGGACTAAACTGGCTTAATCCGGCGCTCAAGATCTAATTTAAACTAGCACAAGATGTTCCATGGATAAAAAAGGAAGTGTGCTATGCACTATGCGGATGTTGAAGGCGTCGTTAGTCATGAAAATTGACCGACTGCTCGTTTGCCTCCTTATACTATAAAATTAGAAATTAAAATTCAATTCATAGAATTTGTAAATTCATTTACAGCACTTAATCATCTACTACAATGAATATCCGGCTCGAAGGACCAGAAAATGTTAGGGTTTTATATCCCAACAGTGCGGATTCCTTCAGCGCATATTCATGCGAATAAAACTCCGGTAGAATGTAGACAGTGGACTGTATATTGATGTAATGATGATGTACAATATTTAAAGCCAAACAGAAGATGTCGATGTGATGTCGAAAATGTCGGCAAGTCAAGCAGTGAAGAGAAAAAGACTCCAACCCCGGACGCCCCCTCCAGTCGAAACGTCTATGGTCTGCGTTCCATAGACCATGTTTGGAACGGTCGCGGTGGTGTAGCCACGTCGACGGCAGTGCCCACATTCTTCCGAACAAATGTGTCTGCTTTAGACCATACGACTGAAGTAAAACTTCATACACGAAACATAACTGGCTATGAGAGGGAGGTAGAAACAAAATGTATGCGTGCACTGCTCTTTCTTGCTCCTACAGCAATATAAGAAACGTAACTCTGTCTTTCTGTCTACACTTATATCGCCCTCTCAACTTCCGTTCGCTTCAGCCGACCACACGTAACGGTACCGTCACGCATTTTTTTTTATAGTACAGAGGGCAAACGAGCAGTCGGGTCACCGAGATGATGGTGTTTTCCGACGCCCACAGACATCTGCAACACCAGATTAGTCCACAAGTCAAGAGCGCGCGTGAAGTAGTTTTACTTCAAGAGCGCACCTCGTGACCGGCGACCGGTCCTTGGCGTTCCGTACGACATCCTTATTTGTGAATGGGCGCAGACAATGAGCGGTTGCGGCGCCGTGACTCATCGCCCACCCACCGTCACGCCTCTCATGCTTTCGTGTGAGATTTATGCCCGCCAATTACTTCGCACGCTCCGGACGAAGTACGACGCCTCGCTTTCGGCCATTCACTAAACGCTTTTTGTACACGACCCAGAAGCGGGGTTATGTTTTGGTTGAGAAACGATGAGAAAATAATTATGTATGAGGAGGCATAGCTTTTTATTATAGTGGGGGAGAGGGGAAAATTAGCAGTCGGAGCCATTTTCATGACTACCGACGAACCTGGACATCTGCATAGATGTTATACAGATGCGTTATCCCCTCTCCGTGGCCACTGGCTACTTACACAGCGCACGAAACGCGACAGCACAGCAGCAGCCGGTATCGTGTAAGCGAGAGGTACCTCCCGGATTGTACCAGGCCAATTCGGCTACATGTATGCATGAAACAGCATGTTATTCATACTTTTAGGGAGAATGCGCCATTAAAGAAACCCTTAAAAGATCACTTTGTCTTTTAATTTGTACTTTATTAATTTGAAAAAGTTTGAGATACATACTTATTATGTATATTATATGATAATTGTAAAATAAGTGGTGATCTTTATTTATTTTCTTGGCCTCTTCAACGTAATAGGTTTGTTTGCATATGTGATTGATTAAAAGAACTCATTCCTTCCGGGGTTATTATAGTTTCTTGTTGCGCTTATATATAAATATGTTCATCATTTATATTATGTTTATAAAGTGAGCATATTTTCAATAATAACTGGTATTTATTCGGCATTATATGTACCTTGTATAGCTTTAATTCAAACTTATATGTCGGTAAATTGATACTTTTAAATATAAAATGAATATTTAAATGGGTATAAAATATGAATACATATCTGCCTCTGCCTTTACCTCTGGCATGGTAATCTGTGTAGTCAGACCTCGTGGTATTCGGTATTTTTTTTGTGGGTTTTATAAGGAGTACTTAGATATTTTACTTCGCGCGCTAAAACCGCTCGTAGCCAATGGTGGGTTAAGGATTGAAATTATTCCACGAAGTCAAAAATACTAAAGGCAAAAAAAATAGCTTTCATGGAATTCATACCTGTTCGATGTTCTTCGTCATTCGAGATCAAGTACTGATCTCTACACGAAGGATGCGATACAATATTGTTTCAACCTGCTGAGGTTTAAAGTGTAGTAAGCCGATACTAAACTCTTAACAACGTCGAAAATGCTTCTCATTAATTCCATCAATAAATTAGGTTGAATTACATGTGGCAATAATGAAAAAAAATACTACAATTATATTCTAGTTTTTTCTTTTATGATATAGGGGGCAAACGAGCAGGTGTTTAGTGAGTACCGCCGCCCATAGACATCCGCAAAATTAGTTGATTTGTCACTTAAGTTCCAAATAGGCTAACCAAGACTTAGATATTTATGAAACCGGCCTTTAGTTCCACAACACGCGTTCCTATCATCCACACCTCAAACTGTCGCTATATGGGCCAGCGATCATTCATTTTAAATATTATCTGACATTGAATAATGTGCGTCGTGGAGCGATGTAAAAATGTTCGTAATGTCAGTACATTAGCGGCCCATGGGCGGGTGAATGACTGGGTCTACAACCTGAGAGGTGACGTAGATGGGCCTACCGCTCCTGTGTCCTTGGGCCGCCTCGTCGGGGAGAAAAAACCGGCCACGTGCGAGTCGAACTCGAACCGAGGGTTCCGTATCAATGGAAGAGTACGATGTCTTACTTAGATTTGCGGATTTGCATTTACTTTTTTTTTTTATTATGGTAAAGGGGGGCAAACGAGCAGTCTGAGCCATTTTCATGACTACCGACGCCCATAGACAACCGCACAGAGACTATACAAATGCGCTGCCCTCCTTTCTCCTCCCACCTCCATGGGCCACCGGCTACTTACACACCGCACGAAACGCGACAGCACAGCTGTCACTTTACGCCGGTCTTGTGTAAGCGAGAGGTACCTCCCCGGTCGTGCCGGCCCAATTCGGCTGCATGCAATTATGCAGTGTGGCACTACCTCTTATTAAAGTCTTACTTTGTATTAAATAAACTACAAATGTAAGGTTTTAGTTTTTCCCATACCATCATAATAGTTACCAATAATCCGGATTTCTTTCTTTTACAACAAAACATCTTCATGCCAGTTACCTAACTGGAGAAGACATTGCACACACACACACCTATCACGATCTTTACACACTTGCCTTGCTTCCTCCAAATATATAACTACCATTATTGGAGCTATATTCATAATCTAAAGAAATACGAGGAGAGAAATCGTGTGAAACAGTCATTGAGCAATCGAGCCATTTATTTCAGAATCTTGAATTGAATCATAACCATTTATTTCAGAATCTTGTTCGTTCAAATAAACATCAGTTCGAACAAACGGAACATCCGATCCGACACTAAAGAAGTAAAATCTGTATCAACATACACTTTTAATGTACTCTAATATCTCATTTACCAAATTTCATGATTCTAGGCCGACGGGCAGTCTCCTATAGTTTTATGTTACCTTGCGGCCTTGACAGATCTCGGACGAACTGACAACGTTCTCCTATAAGGGTTTCGTTTTTCTTTTAAGGCACGGAACCCTAAAAAGGACACAATCCGTCCATAGGTGGCTCCGGACTCGAGTTCAACCTCGGCGCGTCTTGTTTACGTGCAACTTGTGGCTGATATTTATAAATAGAGCTTAATCGATTTGTGTTTACACACGGTAAGATATTTATAAACTTACCTAGTTGGACCCTCGCCCGGTAACCTCGTAAACGTGATACGTTTTCGGTAAAACCCGGTTTGTGCATATTGATCTTATGTAAAATATTAGATTTTCGGTAAAACCCAAACCCGCATTGATGGTATGGAAATAGTATAACAGTACATACTAAAAGTCGAAATTAAATACTAAGGGTCAAAATTTCAGGACAACAACGTTTGTAATTGTTTTTTAAAGAAAAACAAAACTTATCCAAGTTTTTTAAAATGTCAAGTCCAGTAAAAAATGTTTTTAATAAAAAATATTTTTTTATTACTCATCTACTATCATAAAAAAATTTGAAAAACTTGAAGACTATAAATACATATTTATACAATGCGCATATTAATAATATTAAACTTTACATTTTCAATTTTTTGAGTTAAAAATAAATTAACAAAAATTAAAAACAAATATGTGTTGACTTATTTTTATTATATCTACACTCTACAGATAATAAATAAAGTATTCGCAGACACGGCTCTCTATAGATCGATATTTAATCAAATCATAATAAAGACTAGATTGTGTGAAAGGAGAATCAGGGAAAATATCTACCGTCGGGTCGTGATTCACATAATAGACAAAATAAGTAAAAGGCATCGGTTAACGGTAGTCACGTTTGTTTGTTTTGCCTTTCAGATGCTTTGAAAGTGAATGAAGTCTGGTGCTAACAAATCGTTTTATAATACTAGCGTCTAGCCGCCGCGAGATACCACGGCTTACACTGTAGTACAAATATAGAAATATTTAAAAAAAACTCTTTGATACTTTAAGTAAAATAATACTTGTAAATTCAAGGTAAATAAAAATAATGAATTAATAAGTATAGTAATGAATTAGATTTTCGGCTCTCAGTTCAATCCCACTGCTGCCGCTAGTTAGCCTACAAGACACGATTTGATGAAATCATCGCGGGCGGTCAATCCTTAGATTGTCTTGGGATCCAAATAATTCAAACGAAATTAATCGGAAGAAAATAGATAGAGTTAGAGGTGATGTTCATTTTCCTCATCAATCAAAGTAAATAAATAAACAGTAAATCGTGTACCGTTTTCCGCATCGTAATATTGAGTCCGTAATCCTTTAATGTGAGACGTTAGAATAACAAATGTCGTAATTTAATACTATTTATAGTATATTATGAAACCAAACAATTCTGCTCGAATTTTGATAATTTTCTTGTAACAAAAAAAAACTGGTTTAAATATCATGTAATTCGTCGTGTAACCTTGTGGATTTTTCGGTTAATGATGAGTATAAACATGGAGCAACAGCTATAGGTTTATGTTAGGTCTTATCAATAGACGAAAATATATTCACACGATGCTGGTTAGCATGTATATGCTCTTTATTCTAGGTGGGCGTGTAAATTATCTATTAAATTACATAGATAAAACAAATGAATTACATACTAATGAAGTTACGCACATTAATTACTGTTTACTGAACTTGCTATAGAGTTGTGGAATGTTGTATTTTTGTGGTGAGTCATGTAGTAACATTTGGTACCTAATGTATTAACCGTTTAATTAACCTGCTACATTAAGATTTATCTTGTTTCCTATTTACCTTAAAAGAAACATTTTTTACTTATGTTTCTGAGCACGCTTTTTTTTAGCTTGCAGGATCTAACTTAATGTTATTACATTATTATACATAATTTTTTCTTGCTTCAAGAAATCCAATCTCCGCCAAATTTGGCAAAAATATCAAAGAGTGATGCGATGACACTATTTTTTTGGCCTAATTTCCTGATCCTGGTCTGAAAAACTTGGTCACATGCTTGTACGTGTAGGAAAGTTAACAATCTAGAATGATATTGTCATTTACATACTTTATGACAAAATGTGTGACAGTGTTAGTAATCACAACTATCACAGTGAAATCTATGAGTTCGTATAGTTAGATCTGATCCAATGATATAATAAAAGGTGCTTACAACTTAGCGAAACTATTTCGAAGCAACAATGAACAAACCAAAAGTTCGTGGTCATTGTATTGGTTTTCATAAGTCTAAAGTTGTTATAAGTGTAAGGCTCTTACGAGAAGTTCAGTTTTGGCCAAAAATTGCCACACAAATATCGGGTATGAATGTACCAATTCCTTCACCGTTCACATATACATATTTCGGTAGTGTTGTGGGTAAAGTCCCATACCTTTTTTACAAGATATATGTATGTACCAGTGTGAACATAATTATGTACAAAGTGAAGTGCCATAGTATCAACTTCATTTACCATTAATTTTATACTCCACCTTCACGCAGTCATAGTCCTCACCCTCAGGGACAGGGACAGGGACAGGGAGTCATAGTTGTCGAATGTTGTCTGTATTTTCCCCTCTTTTCTATCCTATAGATTTTATTGACAATGCGTGTGTGCACTCAATAATAATAAATAGAATTATCACAATAAATCAAGTATCGATGTATCGATATTTTAAAGATAATATTTGATCGAATTGTGATCACCTAGCGACCGTAGTATTTATAATCCATAGCAGCAAATGTAAATGGCATTAGTTATGTACGTAGGAGGTTCGAGTTGTAGTCCGCGTTAGAATAATTGAACGGATGTGCGGAGATGGTGGGGCGTGGGGTGTGGGGTACGGAATGCAGCCTCGCAAACGTTGCAGAATGCAGCGACGGCGAACGACCGCGCCGGCGCGCGCGACGCACATTCCCGTCGCTTGATTCACAGCACGCTGTTTGTTCTTATGGTGAATTCCCAGACTTTGTTTGTCCCACACTATTTTACCCGCCATGTGCTTTCGAACGCCGTTTAGGATAAGAGATCTTAACGCTCTGTTACTGGGTCGTTTCATATAGATAAGCGTGTGTAGAAATTTCTTTAAATTGTCTCATAAAAGTATTGTAAAATTAACTTTTCTGTGTATAGTAAAATTAAAAATGAACGCTTCTTGCTTTATGCGGCATCTTTAAAATCCAAGCAATTTTCTATTATATGTATTTGCCTAATAGTTACACAGAGATTTTGTCGAATTATCTAACAACAAAGTAGTCACGAAAGTTTTTTTAGTTGGTACCTACAGCTCCTTTTTCGAGACTACAAAGTGCATCGGTTACATTCCGATGATCAGTGGTATTAAAATATATTAACGTGTAAATCTTAAGATTTACATTTAGATATTAAAAACTGACCAAAATGAAGGTGTGAATTTGCATCGGAATTTTTATCTAGATAGCTTCAGTAGGTTACATTCACAAAGTTTTACCCCAAAGGCTTCAAAAGCAAAAGAGATTACTGTGTTTTGTGAGAGAGGTAAAAGTTTTAGGACCATTTTAATGAGCTCGGAGGCTTTTAATTTCCCGCCTTGAGTCAATATTTGGCGGAATATTGGGCGGAAGCAATGAAAGCGAATCTGTGGGATTCTAGAGAATGTACTGTTTCTGTTGTAGTGTCATCGTAAAAAACAATGTAGAGTTTACGTAGGTACGCTCTAAATAGCACTATATGATCTAATGAGGTAGTTTTCTTATCAGATAGGTAATTTCCTCTCTGTCGCATACTTTTGCCACTTTTTATGGTACAAATTACAGACCATAGATAATGTAGAGCGGTTCATGAATGGGTTTTCGAGTGGGTCCAAAAACTAATTTAAAATGTTGAATACCACAGTCCGTCTTAAATTGTAACGAATAATGTTTGTAACAATACAAAAATTGTACAAGTCATTTGCAAGTTTTTGTCCGTAACGAGTTCAGCGGCCAGACAGAGCGAATGTTTGTATCCCCACTTACTGCGCATTTCGTGTTTAGGTTGAGTTCCTAACGGTTCCAGCGAGAAGTATATCGAAACCTAATTGAAGATATAAAATTAAAAAAAAACATAGTATATGAGCCCATACTACACATATAAGGCTATTTAAGAAATAGCCATGAGCAAATACAGTTTTTTTACCAGATAAATCACTTGACTCTTTTGAGGTTTTCCAAAAATTTTTATCAAAGTTTGAAGTTCTGAAGCTATTAATGTATTTTACTAAGCAAAAAATGAATATAAACAATCTCAGAAAAGTAAGGCTTGTAGACTGAAATTAAAACAACCACGCGGCTCCCATATCGATATTTTAAAAGCAACGGCCGTCGTCGTCGGGGACGACGTCTCATGGTCGACCCGGTCGCACCAAGTTGAACGTATCGGCGCGCGGCGGAGGGTTCTCATCCTTCTTGGAATTTGCACTCGCACAGGTCGAACGTTAGACGTCTGCCTCCCTCGAGTTTTTACATCGATATTATTCGGCGGCGGCTTTGCTCTTTGCCCGTTTCTTATAATTAATGTTAAGGTAAATCGTCCCGAACACATTGTTATGGGCAAAGCTCATTTTGCTTTGTTGTTTACGGCGCTTTTTTGCGAATGCCTACCTACTTTTTTTAATGTATTTTTATTTTTAAAATTACATGCTCCGATTACTCTGTAGTTCAGAAAATTTGTAGATATTGTGTTTTTTAATATGGAATTTGATGACCTCAGAATTCAAATAAGTATGATAATAAGTATGAAAAAATATATTATTGATTTAATTAAATAAAAATAAATGAAATGATTTGTAGTTTTCATTAGGAATTATGTTACAAATATAGGTCTTTTTGGGATACTTACAACATAACACGTACATGATAAAGTAATTGTATAAAAATATTTATCCCATAAGAAATCTACTTCAAAGATTTCTAACTCATTCATACACATAATTCTAGAATTTAATCATACTTTTAATGAATGTAAGTTGTATTATCAAATATTACGGAGCACGTGTAAATTATGGCCTGCAGTTGTATGCAGTGAAACACGTGGTCGCCGCCATCTTACGCTACAGATTTGGCGCCAAAGTCACAACGGCGCGGGCGGCCATTCATGCCTTTTATAGTCAAGCCAACGCGTTACAAACGCTTTTACAAATATTTACCAAACGTCAATGCAATTAAAATATACAGATGTAGATAAAAAAAACTTAGATGATCTAGACTACGACATGCAATACATATGTATACGTAATATTTTAATGGGTTGATAAAATCGTTTCGTCCAGACAGGGCGTGAGGGCGCGAACCCTCTTCGTAGGGGATTCCAGACTCGTATAAATTGCGCATATATGATATGTGTGTGCTTATACATTTGTTGCATCTGTCTGCACTCGAATAATAATCTTTTCAAACCGATAACTTGAAAAAAAAAAAAGATTTTAATACCGTTACTAACTCTACATTGCTCTACATTAAAACATCTTAACATTTAATTTGATAATCAAGATGCCTGCACAATAAGTGTTCCATGCATAAAACGGATTTTTCCTGTGGCGTATATGGTTGGCGCCAAAACGCGGCATGGTACTTCCAAGTTAATGGCCGCCGTTCATTGCGCCCGCTTTGTGGGTGTATTGCCCGCAGTTCGCTATGCGCATCCTGCCTACTACGTTTCTCGTGTCCTACTTGCTCGTATATTCTCACTTTAACAAGAAAGGGACGCCTGTATCACGTGCAGCGATTTTTGTGCTGTAGAAGGACGAGATCAATGCTCTTTCCGAGGACAGCCAGACCGTTTTATTCGGGTTAGAGATTTAGTTTGCTTGTAATTAAAACCTTAGGATCTCTACCGAAGGTCTCGTTTACAGAAATTGCCGTCGAATCGATGTCTAGACGCGCGGGAAGTGAATAAAAGTATGTAAGTAAAAGGCATTCCGCTTGCCGGAATAATAAATGTGCGTGTGTCGGCATCTCTAAAACATCCAAACAACTGCACTAAGCAGCGCTGTAGCGACTCGGCGTATGTTTTAGAACTATTTTTAGTCTTACGATAATGTCGGATATTCTGGTGTATTTTCGTCCGCTACCCTGTTAGTGTCTATTGTTGAAAGGAAGATTTATATGCGTCACTTTGTTAGTTTTTGAATGAATGATTTGTTTTATTTGAAATGGAAGTGTTCTGTCGGGGGTTAGACGTTTTTTTATGAGTCTACTTATACTGACTGTTTGTTTTATTAAACATATGTTTATAATTCAAAATATAAACACATATTTCATGTCATTTTATGAGTAAAATATTCTTTGCTTCCAATGAGGTTAACTTTTTTCTCTAGGAAGTTTGATAATTTTTATCATCACGAAAGATCTATGTAATTACAATGTACTGTTTAACGGTTCACAAGAGAAAAAAAGAAACTGATAATTAAGTAGGTGAGGGCTGTTACTTTAATTATAATTATAATTAAAATAACAATTATATAATTAGTTGAAATTGTACACAATTATATATCTTTGTAGTGACGTGAAAATAATAAATTATGCCCACTTAATGAAAACTAGGTAATCTTTATATAAAATACAGTAATTTACTTGATTATTAAATTACAAGGATTTTTGTAATAGTAAAAAGAAGAAAAACTACCGACACCCATATACATCCAATATCTATGGGCCAATGGAGGGAAACTGTTTTTGTACGTAATAATTCCTGCAGAAGGCCCAAGTAGGTCATTCGTGTTGTGACGGTCTCGTGTTATTAAATTCACAGTAGAGTCTACTAGATAAAACTAGAATTCAAGGAACTTTTCGCTGTCCCCGATGACGAACTAAGCGTGCATTCTTTTGACAATTTACGACCAATTTAAAGATGGATTAGTCACTTCACTAGTGGTTACTGGCTGAATTACGAAACCTGTGATGAATAATTAAATATTTGATAAAAATTGTAGGAACTTTTCTACAAGTACCAGAATAGAAATAAATTTAAAAATCTAGCCGTCAGCGCCCGAGTAATATAAACAATGAATCAAATAGTGCAGATTCAGAATTTTATAAGATTTTAATGGATACTACTACTACGCACAAGTTTGCTTAAAACCTCGTGGTAATTTTCCGAATGAATATATAGCCACGCCTCTTGTAGCGTTGAAACTTGGAACAGTACTTTTAATAGGTCTATTTATTTCAGTTTATATTGTTTTAATTGAAAAAGAAGACAGGTTTCTAATTACTTGAACTTAGTTTTGCTACTGATATGGATACAGTCGTTTAGTAGAAACTTTAGTGTAGCGGAAGGAAGCCCATTAAGTGATAGGAAGTTGTACGTCCTCAAATTGTTTTGGATAGTGTTACTAGATTGTTATCAACTAGGTAGCTGTTTTATTATAAATTTTGTTATACGTACATTTTTAATCTACACGATTAAAAAAATGAATGAAAAAATGAATGAAATAAAAACTGTTTGTGCTTTATATCACACGATTGAAGTAAAACTTCATACACGGAACATAGCTGGCTATTAGAGGGAGAGAGAAAGAAAATGTGCGCGCGCACTGCTCTTTCTTGCTCCCATCAGTAATATAAGAAACGTATCTCTCTCTCTTACGGTCATCACTAACATATATCTTCCTCTCAACTTCACTATTTTCGTAACGCTCTCGTCACACAGTCATCAGCTTACTCAACAAATGAAGCGCAGATAAAAAAGTTTTACTTCAAAAATCAGAAGTATATCGATAGAAATGAAAGCCAGAGTATTTAAAATCAGCATTATGTCAAGTCAAGCTAAAAAAATGCCAATAGCTTGGCAAAGGTGTATAGAATCATACTAATATTATAAATGCGAATGTAAGTTTGTTTGTTACCCTTTCACGCGAAAACTGCTCAACCGATCATCATGAAATTTTGTACACATGTTCTTGGAGGTATTAGAAGTAACATAGGATAGCTTTTATCCCGAAAAAATGTTCCTGAGGGATTACGCGGGCGAAGCCGCGGGGCGCAGCTAGTATTTGTATAAATATAAAACTCAAACGTGACATAGCCATCTATCAACGCACAGCCCAAACCACTGTACGGATCAAGCTGAAATTAGGCATCCAGGTAGATGTTACGACGTAGGCATCCGCTAAGAAAGGATTTTTAGAAATTCAACCCCTTAGGGATGTGAAATAGGGTGTTGAAGTTTAAATAGATTTCTTAGAAATTAACGCGGGTGAAACCGCGGGGCACAGCTAGTATTTGTATAAATAACGACTGTCTTCTTATAGAATTTCATATTTCTTATTATATAATTACTGTTGAGCGTTATAATCAGACACTGGAACACAGGAAGCAACATACTTGATTCCAGTTTTATTTCTACCTCCGGGACAATGACCGTTACGGTTGGTGGCGTTTTACGAGGATGATAGTAGCTACGTACGGCCCCGTAAATGTACATTCTTATTTAAATGTTTAAGTCGATTGTACACAAACCTTATAAATATTCAATCGAAAAGCTAATGAACTTCACGAAATACGAAAAAAGGTGATTAAAGGGTAATTTGAATTATACAATCGAAATTAATTAGTCTACAGTCTACACGACGTACCTGCCTACGTCGTAATGCGATAATGTATTTTACTTGTGATATAAGCGTTATAAATTGTCCTAATTTATGAATATTGTAATATCTATGGAACTACATACATATGTATAGCGTTATCAGTACTCATATTATAAAACTAAAGAGTATGTTTGTTTCAACGCGCTTATATGAGGAATTACTGGTATTGCTATTCAACAAATAAAGATTTTAAAAATCTCTGTGTTGTATAGCCCGTTTATAGAAGGTCATAAGCCATTTACCATAACGATACCACCAAAAACATCGAAGTACGCAGGTTATTCGTGTGAATCCGTGTGCCACTGCTAGTATTAGAATGTCTGGGCGGTCTCGAGAAGCTTGAATATTTGAAACGTATCCAAAGGAAGAGTAAGTTTTGTTAGTATCTTTCCAATAATATTCTTTCAAATTTATTGAAAGTACTAAAATTTGTAGAGTATGTACTATGGTAGAGTATGTACTGGAAATGGGAATATAGTCTTGTTGATTATTTGCTAGCCTTGCACTGACCATGAGTGTATAAATGCAGCTCGCGACCTTCGAGTCGGACATCTTTACAAGCAATATTGATTTGTTATCTTTATCTTTTGGCGATATAATGGAGTGTGTTTGTGTGAATATCGACTTGTGTGTTCATTCGAAACATTACTAATGTTATTTGTTAATTGGTACTCTCGTTAACGTTTGTTGTTGTAACTCCGCTATTGGCATCGCGAGTAGGCACGTAAATATGAGTTCTTGTATGCAATGCGGAAGTGATTGCTGTTTACAATTAGCATCCAGTTTAATAGCAAACCTAACGTATGTTTCAAGTTTGATCTCGTTTATACCCCCGACTTCGTCTCCGATGCCTTTTCCTCCTTTTTCTTCCTGTTTTTCTTCCTCCTTTTTCATTCCTCTCATCTATCAGCACATAGGAACCTAATTTTGAAGAGAATTTATAGAAATTATTAATCACCGATCGAATCCCGTTGAATCTGTTTTGCGATCCTTCATAATCCTTTGTAATGTGCATATACATATTAAAAATGACGAGTCTTTATACTTATCTAAAACTATATAAATGGATTATTGGATTAACGTCCGTGTCACGTGTAGGTGCGAAGTCGAAATGATTGCCAGTCTCCTTTTTAATTAAAGTAGTGGACATTAATAACCGAGGATGGTTTTCTCTTTCATTTTTACTTTCTACGTGTTCTCTCTTCAAACAAACTAAAAAGTATGGTTAACTAAATAAGAGATTCATCATGAAATTCCTACACACTGAGAATGCCGCGTATATCAGCTAGATATAAAACTGGACCGTTGGACCAAGGATATTTGAATTTGCGTAAGCCATGTGCGACGCGACGCGGAGGCACCCAAGCAGGTGGCTCGCGAATTGTTGTAAACGAATACTAACTACACGTAGGGTCAAGGGACTGTCTCAAGGCCCCAGTCGAAGACATTCACGTCGATAACCTCAATATCGCCTCCACAATGTTCGTATGGGTTCCTTAGAGTTCCGGTACATTACCTACGGGACGTTTTTGCGTTGAATATAAGAAAACGTGTACATAAAACGATAAAAGTTATCTTTTATTCATTACTGACTTAAACATGTTAAATAAGTATGTTTGATATGATGATTTATTCCTTGTTTGATTGATTTACTTGTGTTTTTTGGTTGTTAATCTGTACTATTTTGATAATTTGATTATATAATTGCTAGATAACACATAGGTAGGTATAAAGATTAAACATTATTTTTATGATATTTAGAAGTGTTTTTTACATAAGGTAGAGAAGGTAGAGAACTGACATTCTCTATTGTATATGACATGTGCGTTTCTCCAGGAATTTTTATAAAAAATGTTTGCCAATTCTCTATCTAATATTACAAATCGTTGACAAATAAAATGAAAAATCGAAATTTAAATTTGAAAACAGAATAGGGAAATCATAATTTGAATTTATTGTAAATACGATGCAAATTGCAGTAGTGTGGAGAGAGTGACCAGTACGTGCATCGTATGTAACGTGCGTAATTAAAAATATTTACCTTTGTCGTGAAATTCTTGCGATAACAAACAATTTTATTTACACGTGTCGGATACAACCTGACGCCTTGATATTGTAGTACGTGACATCACACACTATTACTATTACAATCATTGCTGTTTCTAACCGATATTTATTTATGTATCTCTAGACAAACACACACAGCTACATTCTACTGCACACAAATAACGTAGATGTGTTTGATGGTTTTTAATTAGATATTTTCTCTCGTTTTTTCTTTTATAGACTTAGGAACATTTAACGAACTTATTCCCTTTGGTAAGGAACGTGAAGTCTATGAAATTTTACACGTGGGTAGCTCTTAATGTTCTGCGACGTTGGCCAAATATACCCTCCTCAAAAAAGCATGGTTTTAAAGCTTCTCCCACCAAAAAGGGCAAGTCCGTGCGTGGAACCTCAGTCAAAAATATTATAATATGCTGTACAATACACAAGTATTACAGAACATCTCCTCCGAGAAAGTCGCAAAATCAATTATTATACGCAATATCCATGTACAATGGAACACCCGTATGACATCAATGCTTTTGTCTCATTATAAAAAATATCTGTGAAACGAGACAGCCTACTCTTCTCACAGGTGTTAAGTGAAAAGTACTTCGCCGGAAACAACTGACAGCCAAACACTTTGTACTTTAAAACTCTTTGTCAAAGTTGCGTTCCGTAACACCCTGTGTATTGGAAATGTGTCATATTTCACCAGCTATATTGAGTGCTAGCGGAAATTGCAGGCATCAATTAGTTAGTACGCATCGTAAAAATCATGGAAAATACTAGAGGACGAGTATTGTTGAAGTCTTTGCTACATAGTTGGTAAGTGTTACACGTGTTCCCTGAGTTCTTTGTATGGTTATATTGTACGTACTTTTTGACATTGGAATAGTTTATAAAAAGTTAAATTTAAATAGAACGAAGTCTATTGCGAACCCACTCTTTAGGGCATGCGCTGACTTTCATCTTTATATATTTTGACATTAACGGAACAATGATACTTTACTAAAAGTGTTTGGCTTGCAATGCATAATATACCTACACTTTTAAGTTTCTAGATTATTAAATTTTTTTAATAAGTACATGAATCCTATCCTACTAACATTAATATAAATGCGAAAGTTTGTAAGTATGTTTGTTACTCTTTCACACAAAAACTACTGAACGGATTTTCATGAAACTTTACAGTAATATAGATTTCATATCAGAATAACATAATAAGTTAAAATTTTGAATATTTGTTGAAGTCCGAAATCCACGCGGGCGAAGCCGCGGGCGGATGCTAGTGTAACATAAAAGATAACATCCAAGTCGATGATATTGTTTTAATATGGAGTGAAAATATTGTGCACCTGCATGTTCTCCACAGAACAGGTGGAGTGTTGTAGTAAACAAACAGATAAAACCAAAGCTGTTTTCGTGGACTTGGTCAAAGACATCGAAGTTATATCGAGTTTATACCATATTAATTTGAGATATACCTGCGTCTTTACACGCAAGATGTCGGCCCGCTTCACCTGCATTAGCACCTGTTGCATTGTTATCAAACATCTGGTGTGACACGTGGATTGTACTGTTTTGAAACTTCTCCCGGCGTGTAAAACACTTGGGATTGGATTATATTATTGCATCGGCGTATATCCGTCCTATGTCCAAGTCTATTGTTCAACTCCAAGGTTCACATGCTAGTTCAGTGTTTGACATAATATCTTGGTCATATTCATAGTCTTAACATGAAGTAGAATTAATAAATCTGCGAGTTCGACGAGCGACTGGAGTTTACACCATAAGGGTCAATTCACACCAAAAGCGCGGCGAAGCGCAGCGAAGCGGAGCGCATTTTCAGTGTCATATAAATTTCAACTTTATTTTTATTATTATAGTACTTATTATCAAATTCTCGCGACTTCCGCGCGGATTCCAGCGAAGTCTCGCGCAGTCGCGGGAATCCGCGCGACTCATTCGAGTTTCTCATGCGATAATAAGTATTATAGTAATTATTATAAAGTTGAAATTCATATGACACATAAACTGCGCTTCGCCGCGCTTTTGGTGTGACCCTAAGAACCAACATGATGCCAAAGTAGAAGGATTAACGAGTATGCAAATGCTTAACACGATTTTACTCATCGTATTTTTTCGATACCGCGGCCCTTAAATATCGTTCAGATGTACTTTAGTAGTTCAGTACTTACGTAATTGCAAATAAGGGTATATTTTTCATTTAAATTGGCGACTGAAACTGTAGGACGAAGCTAGTATACAATAAAGCTTAAGTATTTTTTGTTTCAACGCGCTTATCTCAAACAATCCAATTGTTCATGAGTTTAATAGGCTATTTAACATCACGCTACGACCTTTAGTGGCAGTAATAAAAAAGTTGTAATTATTATTATTATAAAATATAATTTATAGAAAGAGAAGTAGGAGAACACTACTGACTAGAAACGATAATCAAAATGGCAGTAACTTTTCGTTTGGATTCGTATGTCTGTGTTCATTGATAGAGCCTTACTTTCAGCAGTGGTCGTATCTGATGGTAATGATTCAATGAGAAGGTGATGATTCAATATGGCAGCAGGCTTCGTTATGATGATACTGATGAATATCTTTATACAACCGAAGGAATTTTAGAAGGTACTTAAGTCTTTCATTTGAAGCAGGTAAAAGCTAATGTTAAGAACAGCGCATTTTTTGCGTGTAACGGATTTTATTACTGTACGTACTTGTGTATGCACAGGTGTTTTCACTGACGTCATGCGGTACTCGCCAGTGCCCGCCTGTACCTGCTAGTACTATGACCGATGCCGGCGCCTGTTTACGACGCCTTATCACCACGTATTGGAATTTTGATTACGCTTATCGACTTTGTTATTATACAAAAAAAAAACGCGATATCTAATCCGCTTATAACCTGTAATTATATCACCTGCGTTATAAACAAGGTACATAAGTGGACGCGACGTTGGCGCGAAATATGCTGAGTGTACTTGTAATGTATTACAATGTATCGATTATGATATGTATTTTGCACGTGTAAATGCAAAACCTGTGTGGGTCAAATGTGAAAATGTATTATGTAATTACTGTATTACATACGAATGTTTTATTTTGTTTGTCTCGCAATAGAATACGATTGCTTTTTGTTTTTCTTTTTGAAGAGAAAAACACTTTTGTAAAAATAAAAAATAACAGAACTCCGCCAGTTTCTCGGTGTAAATACTGATTGCTTTTGAATGTTAATGATATTTTATAATAAGCCTTGGATAAGTTTAATTATAATAAATTATATATTATAATAAAACAATTGTTTGCAAAGGTTAATTGCAAGGATGCAATCCAACACAGAAATCTGCTGAATAGCTTTGGTATGACTTGCAAAAATTATAATTTGTAATTTGATGAGTTAAAAAATGTGCCCTTCAGCTTCAGAAATTGTTTCCGATTGTCATGTAACAATACTCATTTTGCCACTTACAGGAGAAAAAATATGTATTAGCTAACTTTTTATCACTATAAATAGATATCTAGAATATAAAATAATAATAATATAAAAAAAATCTGATATCTACTAGAAAAAGCTATAAGAACTTATCAGTAAAGTCCACCGTGAATAAAAATGCTCTGTAATCCCCCTTACTAATAAACATAGAATAACTTTATATAAGCATTGACCTAGTAATAAACTGACATCTGTCAAATTCCATACTTTTTTGTGTTTTTTAATATGGAATATGACAGATGTCAGTTTATTACTAGGTTATTGCTGGAATAAAGTTATTCTATGTTTATTAATAAGGGGAAGTATGTTTAAAGCAGTAGATTTTTTGGCAATAGCATTTACACGACATTGTTCCGACGAACAAGTGTGTCTTGACTTTACCCTACAGCAGTGAATGTCAAAGTGATGTTGTTATAGTATCTAGTAATATTTTGCTACTATATGTATTCAACATTTTATAAAGGTTATCGCTTACATAAGAAGTCGAGATTTGAATGTATGGCCATTTATCACTGGCGAGATAATTACTAAATGGAAGTTTTTTTAAAAGCCTGACCTGCGCAATAATTGGGACGCCAAAAAGATAAATGAATGCATCTGATATGATATCTGCAATGTGGCGCAGTTCTATAACAAGCCTGCACTGTTCACGTGTTTTTTTATAAATGAACAAAGGAGCCTTTTTATGTCTAAGGACACTCGTAAACATCCGCAAAGAGGTTATACAGTTTCGTAGCCTTCCTTCTTCATTCCACTCCATGGGCCACAGGAAAATCACGCACCGCACGAAACGCGCTAGCCCGGCTGTCACACTACGCCGGTCATGTGAGCGAGAGGTAACTCCCCGGTCTTGCCGGCCTGACGCAATGCAGCAAGGCAGTACCTCTCATTCAAGCGATTAGATCCGCGCCTAGGTTGTTTACAAAAGTGCAGCATGGCACTACCTCGTGTCACTAAGCCTATAGGTCCGCGTCTAGGTTGTTTACAAAAGTGCCAGGTGCACGAGTTCATTGCACGGCGTGGTTTTTTATTTCGTTTCCAGCGAAACCCCGGGCCCTTTAGGGGTTGTTGCGCCGTTTGGTCCCGACAAAAAACTCCCGCCTCACCTGGCTCCGTCCCGACGATACCTTAATAAAGGTACAGGTTTGGTGCACCTTTGCTCTGTGTTTTTACAGATGTTGGGATTGGCTTTTCATTGTTATATAGCATATATTTATACAGTTTTATTAATAAACATAGATTAACTTTACTCCAAGTATAAAATTAGAATCTGTCAAATTCTTTATTAATAAAATATTATGGAATTTGACAGATACTAGTTTAATCCTTGGAGTAAAGTTAATATATGTTTTTTAACAAGGGGGTTTGTGTTTATTAATAAGGAATTTGCCAGATTCTAGTTTAATACTTAGACTAAGGCTAATCTTTGTATATTAATAAGGCTGATAGTTTTTTAAAATGTTACATAAAGACGTTGGTATCAAGGCCTCATACATAGATTCACTAGGTCTACATCTACATACATACTTCCATATGGAACTTACAAATTCTTCGAGCCATTGTCCCATTGCAGCCGAATCAGGCCCACATCGTAACGTAACAGTAACAGCGGTGTCGTGCCATGTCTCGTGCGTGTAAGTTTCGGGAGCTCTACTGAAGGGAAGGCGGGAGAGCGATGCATATTCATGATCTCAAACAAAATGCAAAAGTAGCAAAAATTATAAATGAAGTGCAATATACTTAGTATTTTAAAAACGCATTTATAACTGTCAACAGTGTAGAGTGTAGACTATGCTTTTGGTCTCTGTAAATTTCACAAAACTGTATTAAAAAATGTACTTCTAAGTATGATCAAGTAATAAAAGTATAGGTTAAAAAGATAAGGTTTTCAGAAATGTTTACCACCGGCGTTAGTTGGTAGATACATTGATGACACATCGGAGAAGTGAAACAATTTTAAGTACCGATTAGATACTACGTGCATTGGAGCATAATAAGTTAACTTAAATATATACTTAACAAATTGTTTAAATAACAAGTTTGAAAAATGCAGGATTTTTATCTGCCTGCTTTAGAAAAAGTTGTTATTTAAGCTATTTTACGTAATTGCATTTTAAAAATATATCTAAAAACTTTTTGAAATTTCTTACGCTCGAAATTTTCAATTGTTTTTATAGGCCGCATATTATGATGAAAAGACACGCAAACAATCTCTAAAGGTTGTATATATATAGCTTCTCCAAATTTGAGCTCAATCGACGCAGAGCTCTTTGGGTTTTTAAATAGTATACAATAGGAGAGGACATTTATTATTTTATATGTATACAGGTATATGTAAATGCAGAAGAAAAAATTTTTGAATTTTACCTACACAAACACGGAGTTTTATACCTGTAGATGCTGATGATATAAAAGTGAAGACGACATGCGTCGCAAGAGGATATCGAAGTTGGTGTAGCGTGCACGTAGCACCGGCCACATGGCGGGAGAGGCCCGCACGTGCTCGCGACAGCTGTACATGCCTTTATTCTTCAAACCTCTATCACGTGCCCACTTAAAAAAAATCTCTAGACGCGCCATTATACGTAGATTCATTAAATAAAGCTTTGAATGTAACCTTTTTGTCCGTTTCCATTCTTCTATAACTCAATCTTAAGAAATTCAATGTTTGAATTTTTGCTGATAAGGATCAAGTGGACAATGATTAGTCTGGTAGGATTTTTCGTTAAATAAGTAATTCAATATGTACTCTAGCAATAAATCATATAGAAATAATGTGAAAATGACAACCAAATTTACTAATGCATGCGCCAATTCGATGGTCATAGGATTATTTTTTTGCGATAAGTTCTGTGGAGACAGAACTTATCGTTATGAATTGTCTTACTCGTATATCATTCTAAAATATATTGAAAGAAAGATGATTTTCAAATACATATAGCAATTATTCACACTCATGTCAGATAGCGATTAGATTTTAAGATATTATGGGATCAAAAGTCCAAATGGTGCAACAACGTCCTGGCCGGACGTTATTCGCTGTATCGCTAATTTCTCTTCCTTCGCTTGAATAAGATAAACTAGGCGTTCACTCTATCGTGTGCTTAGATTTAAGTTATAAAAACCTAAATTACTGCTTTTAGGGTCTAAAGTGTATCTTATTATTAGGCTAACGGTTCTGAGATTTGTTTTACAATATCGCTACTAACGTCCATTTATTAAGAACGTTTTTTATTTAATGTTTGATTAGATTAGATTTATAATACTAGTATTTTATTTATTTCGTTGGTTTAAAATAATCCACCATCACCGTACCGTACCGTAGATAACATTTGTCGAAATTTCTTAATCATAATTATTTAAACAATTAAATCAGATTCATATTGTCAGGACATAATATGACAGGACGAAAACTGGCTGATGACGATGAAGAAATAAAACTAAATTATTCACATTAAACCACGTTACATTACGTCCGTAAGAAAAAAAATTCTATTTTGACTTCAGGTGTTTATTACTAATTAATTATTTTATTATTATCAACTAGCTGCGCCCCGCAATTTCACTCGCGTAAATTTCGATCCCGTGGAAAAGGAAAATCATCCCGTGGTATACCATAGGAAATTTATTTCGGAATAAAAACCATGCTATGTATTAATCCAAATTAGTCCCTGTGTGTGTGCCAAATTTCATGAAAATCGGTTCAGCAGTTGTTGCGTGGAGGAGTAACAAACAAACAAACAAATATACAAACTTTCACATTTGTTATATTAGTAGTATTGGTATTTCTAATATTTCTATTCTGTGTACAATGTGTGTATTTACCATAATTATGTCACACGATTAATTAAAAGGTTGTTAGTAAAATTAATTTCCTCAATTCATTATCTATAGTTATTATTTGTTCATTAATATAAACAATCATTACTCAAAAATTCTGAATGTCTACAATATTTGTTTAGTTTATTTATTTTACAATAGTATGTTACACATTTTGAAAAGATATGTAAGTATTATTGTTTTACCAGTAAGAAATCTTTGCATTCCACAAATCTTTTATTTTAATTAAGAAATATTAGAAATATTACAAATATTTCTAGAACCTTATTATACGTCTACGTTTTACCATATCTAACCATAAGAAATAAACCGCGATAAAGTCCGTTATAGTTGTTTTATTGCATTATGTAATATTCACGTAACCTTACGACATCATCAGATCAAACCATTTACAATACACATTTTGCAGTTCCGAAGAACTGATCATGCTAAGAGTCTCCGTCAGTGTTATTTATTTCGTAATGCCTCTGCTCGTAATGCACATCTTGATATTATTGATTTTGTTCCCGTTTTCCGCGCCCGTGATTCCCTTCACCCCACACCCCGCCACCCCCATGGAAGCCACGCTACGTTGCATCGGAAAGATACGCTGTCCCGCCCAAAATTTTCAAAACAGAGACACGTGCTCTGCTTTAAATGTATTTTTGAAACCGTCTACATATCCAAAACGTTTATTGAATACAGTGTATTTCATCTGATTCATCGATTATTTCTAATGCGTTTTAAATCTGATATATAATTTTACCACGTGTTCCATTTTCACACGTGGTTAATTTTTACTCCTTAATTGTCATTTGTACTATGAATGTTTTTGTGAAAATCTTGAGGTATTTGGATATAAATCTATATTTATTCTGTATTAATTGTAGTAAGATGTGCTATATGGCGATGTAGTAAATATATGGTGCGGCAGGGTGCATTAAACTATCTGCGGTGGAGACATACGCTATAGGGGACGGGGTTCTTCCATTTAACAAACATCGGGCCTTGCGTCGCGGCGCGCGTACGTATCACAATCGTGCGATTATTCCGTCTACTAAGCGGAGGACGTAGTCAATGCCTTGGCTCGCTTGCGTCAAACACTGTTTGTTACTACTAGTCTGCAACGCGCCGTCACAACGTTCGGTCGTGCACAGCGCGCTCTAGATAAATTAAATAGTAAATTATTAGCGTTACTACTAGTGCATTAGTTGTTAGTTATTTATTGCATTCCTTAGTAAAATTGTAATTTAAATTATAATCTAATTGTACGTTTAATATAGTGGTTATTGCGTTCGTTATTTTGAAATTGTCAAGCTTCATGAACTGTGATCTTGTTTTGGACCGTTTCGAACTCCAATAAAACGGTGATATACAACGTATGCGAAGTATAGAAATGAGTGGATTGACCATAAGAGTTAAAAGGGGATCGAGGGGTAGTGCTACTCTTCTCGAAGCGGCAAACCGAATTCTCAAACTGCTCGGCGTGAGTTCCTCGAAGCGCGGGAAACAGCCCTCGCCCAAAACGAAGGTAAGGTCAATAGCCTGCATCAATTGTTGATTCATGATTGTTGTTATTTCGAAAACAAATTTATTCGTAAACAAATACAGAAATTTCCTTGAAATGTAAGCGTGACGTGTTTTTGTTTGTGTATTTATTACTAGGTACTTATATTGTTATGTGGTGTATTTATTTAAAAAAATAAATGCATCTTTTTGTTGTTAATAAAATCGTTAAATTATTGCTTTGGAATGACTGTTATATTATTTATCATATCTGATACCGAAGACATACAACGGTTTTTAATGTTATTAATTTTCAATGCCAGTCGATATTCATAAACAACAACAAAAAATCGACGTGGCAGTATGGATGCGCAAGATTGTTAGTAAACTTTCGCTGTACGGTTTCTCAATGCGCACTTTCGCTCGTATTTTCACAAGTATAGCGCGGGGTATGGAGTATGTACGGAGGCTAGTTGTAATATCGGCGACTGTATCGCGTATGATACATTCTGATGCAAACAGTGATGGCGGGCGCGGCACGACACGACACTTGTTTGTTCACGCGTCGTCAGCGTGACCACCTTGTTTACCACCGACTCGGCAGTCCGCACTCCGCGGGCCGCATTCATCTGTTGTTTGTAAAGATGTGCTGCCAATTGCCATCCATCGTCCTCATGACGTTTCTGTACTATTGTAACGTAAAAACGTAAATCACGTACGTACGATGTTTTATAAAATAAAGACTCAGCTCTAGAATCGGATGTAATATTCCGACGGAAGTGTTTCTTAAACCTTTCTCAAGGCCGCGTCGTCAACATAAACCATAAGCAGTTTTATTTGAATAAAATGTTAAATCGCCGCCGCCAATTGTGTAATAACGAACCCGGAGATTATGTTCTACTTTCTACTATTGGATGTGAAAAAACAAGTCTTGAAATATGTAAACAAGATAAAAGTCACTCATTCGTAGCGTGGTCAATGTGGCTCCGTTTGTTGATAACGTGCACTACCTACATTATCTTGGCATGTTTTAGAGAAAGAATCTTAAAAAAATAAACAGCTGTTTGCGACCAGTATTTTAATTGATGCTCAATTAAATGAATTTGCAAATTGAATCGGTTCGGAAGGCGGATATAAGTTATGATCTCAACAATAGCACTTGGAATTGAATTGGCGGATGCAATTGCCTCAGCATTTGTAGACTTTCTGGGCTGTTATACTTAAATCGTAGGAGCATGGAGAATGGGAAAGAGTAAATTGATCCATGAATGCACTGGGTGCGGTCAACTGGATGGAACAAGGATGTTTCATTTCCTTGTGTGCATAACATGTTAATATTTACGGTCATATTTTAATAATGGCAGTATATCCGTAATTATTAATGAGATACAACAATAGAGAACAATATCTAGTTATCTTTAAAAAAATATCGTCGCGCACAAACAAAAATATTTAAAGAACTCGATCGATTTTAAATTTACTTGTTTGAATAACTGGGTGTTTATGTCAAAATAATCTCAAAACATCTTTATTTAAACACGCACATAAAGTCGCGCGCATCGACTAGTTGGTAATAAAATGAAGTAATGCATTGTAAATGGTGTTTGGTAATCTGACAACCCTGGTTGTGGTATGGGATTGAGGTCGAGTACGGACTAGCGAGTGCGAGCGGGTCGCGGAATGCGTTACGGTGGGAATGCGCTCGGAGTACCGTTGCGGCGGCGGCGGTGTAACCCCTCCGCGCCGCGCCGTCACTGCCAGCCACGGAATGCGAGACCCACTTGCGGTCTACATAGACCAATTCGCCTATTTCAATGACTCATGCTCTACTAATCGTTCAAATATCTCTCCTGCTGCTTACTTGATCAATTGCTGGTCACGTGTACGTTTGGTGTCGTTTCGCTCGACTCTGTTCTTAAATCTCGAATTATAATTTCGGACAAATAACTTTCGCAAACGTCAATTGAAAATTGTTTTTTTTTAAATCTCTAAAGTAAAAAAATGGGGTAAAATTTTATTATTTTACTATTTACGGTTTTTAGTGGAAATACATTTCCAAAATTACACTATCATAATATTGAGCAATTAAATTGTCAAATTGTAAACGTAAGATTGGCATGTCATCCGTCGGAAACTCGTACGTGCCAAGTAAAATGATATTCTGTTGAAAATTAAAGTACATGTAAAATGTTGAATGGATGGTGTCTTTATGTTCTTAAAAAAATTAAGGAAAAACACACAGGCCGCAAACTTTAGAAATTGGATCATCGAACTGTTGGTAAGGCCAATGAACGTGGCGGCGTTTCGAATACATCGGACATTTAGTTGTAAGCTCGCCTCTCATCGTGCTCGTGCGTCGATTTGTAAGGATCAGACTTGCAAAAGACATCCTTGTCTTCCGAGTAGCTCGCGCCACATTACATAAACTGCGCTACGACAGTAGATTTGTGTCAACTAGTGACCGGAGACTAGTGAAATTATGAGTGAGACGATGGACTCCCGCGGTATTATCATTGTAGATTCTACAAGGCGGTGATAGGCTTTCTCCATATTTATTACCATTTGTGAAAAACGTGACAGCTGTCTTGAGTTATGACGTTTTAACTAATTGTAATTAGAGGCTCTTTTATTATTCAACTCTAATGAATAGTTCAATAACAAGGAACAAATATTTGTTATTCATTGACGTGTTACTTGTTTACGACTAACCTTTTTGTCAACTGACAGTAAACTTTTTTGACTTTGTTTTGACAATATTAAGTCAAATTTTAAAAATATTTGTTATTGTTTTTAAACTGGCGCTATTTTGTTATTTTTAGCATGCGAGTGTCCACTTACAAAATTTAATGGAAAATTATTTTGTTGCAGGCAAACGTTCGGGCGGCAAGTGAAGTCCGAGCTCCAATAGCTACGGCTGAATTGACAGTAGAGTCTCCCACGAAGATGCAGGCTTCTCAAGCAGCGTCAGCGCCGGTACAGACTCCAACGTCGACACACTCATCAAGCCAATCCATAAAGCACTCTAAACGGACTGCTAAGGATTATATATTTGGAAAATTAATTGGCGATGGTTGCTACAGCACAGTGTTCCTAGCAAAAGATATTCACACTGGCAAGGAGTATGCAAGTAAGTATCTATAAATATCATCTACAAATCGATTCTGAGATAAAGCACGACCTCGTCGAGGAATGCCGTATCCAGTAACATTTGTTAAATGTTTACTTTCTTTTTCAGTTAAAGTATGCGACAAGAGTCATATTGTCAGGCACCAAAAGGTTCAATACATAAAGCGTGAGAAAGATGCACTGAACATGCTATTCAATATTCCACACGGATTTGTAAAATTATACTGCACTTTTCAAGATGAAGAAAGGCTATATTTTGTTTTATCATACGCTAAAAATGGCGAATTATTACATTATATAAATAAAGAAGGATCCTTTGAATTAAATGTAGCCAAATTTTATGCTGCCGAGTTGTTGCTAGCTTTAGAAAATATGCACGCTAAGGGTATAATTCACCGCGATTTAAAACCAGAAAATATATTGTTGGATGAAAATATGCATTTACAAATCGCTGATTTCGGTACAGCCAAGATTATGGACCCAGAAAAAATTAGAGCATCCACATACAGTCCGCCTGAAGAGGACCAAAATGATGCTACACCTACTGATCGCTCCAGAAAAATCAGCTTTGTTGGAACAGCGCAATACGTCAGCCCGGATCTATTACAGAATCGTGTTGACTCACGGGCGTCTGACTTATGGGCGTTAGGTTGTATTATCTATCAAATGATTTCTGGGTTACCACCTTTCCGTGCTTCAAATGATTTCCTAACGTTCCAAAAAATACTCAAAACAGAATATGAGTTTCCTGAAGGATTCCCTGGCGATGCAAAAGATTTAGTAGAAAAATTGTTAGTATTAGACCATACCAAGAGGCTCGGCGCAAGCGACGAAGGTGACACTTATGAAAGCATACGCCAGCATCCATTTTTCGCAGGCATTGATTGGGACAATGTTTGCGAACAAACTCCACCCACCATTAGCCCTTATCTACCAGGTGGCACGTTTGAAGAAGAATACACTGTGCCTGATCATCTCGAGCCTGGTTTGGGCAAAAGTCAACTAGTTCGTTTGTGGGAATTCGACTTATGTACATCTAGAGGTAAATATCTAAAATACTTGTTACAATCTAATATTACGTAACGCGAAAAAGGTTAATGCTAGTCTCAAAACTTTAATGCGGGTAAATGCATAGACTGAGCGAGTGCATTGAAGCGACGAGTAAGAGGCAATCGCATCGTCCGTGACCTAAATTCTAAGCAATGCACGTGTCTCTTGCAGTTTAATTATGTCTGATTATGTTCCGTTTTTCCACTACTGAAAATACCTTGCGGTTTGCACGCCCACATTTTGATACGTTTATATCTCGAGCGTTTGTAAATTGTATGTTGCAAACTGATCTACACACATATTTGAGCAGTGACGTGGCAGCGTGCTGCCCGGTATTCACATCAAACGGATATCCTGTATATTCTCGATTTACGGTTCCATAGACGGAGTGACGTCAGATTTCCGGCAGTGCGTTCTGCGTTCTCAGTCACACCCGACTTTTATTAAAATGCAAAGTTTGTCGTTCAATGCACCGCTTGAATTATAATTAGCGTGTATTTAAATTCAGCGTTACACCTTTGACACTTAAATATAACGACACTGAACCCGAAATCAAAAGTAAAATATTTTTTTTTTATTTCCAGGAATTCTTAATATCAGCCCTGAGGAAAGACGACGTCGTCTTGAAGTCCAAGCACGTGAAAATAAATGGCACCAATTTGTTGACGGAGAGCTCATATTAAAACAGGGGCTCGTTGAAAAGAGGAAGGGTCTCTTTGCTCGGCGACGAATGTTATTGTTGACAACTGGCCCTCGCTTGTTTTACGTGGACCCACTCCACATGGTACTCAAGGGAGAGATACCTTGGTCTCCGGAGCTGAGAGTTGAGGCTAAAAACTTTAGAATATTTTTAGTATATACGGTAAGTTTTCTAATAGTTTTCAACTTCACTACTTTTATTTTCTTCGTTTTTTCTTTTTCGAGTGATTTTGTGAATTTTAAAATGTTTCGATATGAAACACAATGAACTGAAATTCGTCTTATCAAAGTCAAGCTAATTATTATAACTGACTAATTCTACCACATGTCAATAAGCTTATTATAACTGACTAATTCTACCACATGTCAATTGATGGACACACTCGTATTTTCTATTTCTGTGTGTTTAATAGTATTTTCCTGTTGTTACAGCCAAATCGTACATACTACTTGGAGGACCCTCAGTCGTATGCGCTGGAGTGGACACGGGTGATAGACGAAGTGCGCATCGGAACGTACGGACGGGACACGACTTAGGCGCACGCGGCCGCGCGTCGCTCGCGCCCCTGTCTGCCGCTCTCCGCACGGCGAGTGCACACTTCTAGGATATAACTAGGCTTCTTTACGAGCACGATATCATCCAGAGGAAACATTCAAGAGCGCGAGTGATTCGTGTCGAGCTACTTAGTGAACGATCGTCCAGTCGTAGGGCGTGGGGCGTCGGCGCCGCAGCGATGCCCGCCCGGGCCCGCCAGCGATGAGAAGACGACGCGAGTTCCCGATCGATCAGTGCGATGACGCTGAATGACTGATTCCTACTAGATTTGTCCCAAACTCTCTTAAATTATTTATCTAATTTAAGTTACATATTTAATTGTGGATATTATCGGTAATATGTAAATATTTGTGGTAATTTATTATTGAAATTGTTTAGATGTAATGTGTCGGGGGCCGGTCGAAGTTAAAATTCCACCGGCCCCGCGATGTAAGGATGGACTTGTTATCGCCACCCGCGTGTTCACGAAGCCCATTCCGGTTGGTAACTAGGCAATTTTGTAGCTAAATAAATAATTATTTATTGTATTAAAAATATTATTTGCCAACGGAATGCGACTGTTGTACAGATTAAAAACGTAGTAAAATGTATTCGGTCTAATGGTTTGTTTCTTTTTGCACTAGCCAATTAGCAATTATTTATATTCAGTCTTGATTTGTTAAGGAGGCGGTGTGAAGAGATGTGGACTCAACCGAATTAAGGAAGGAGAGATATCTCATTAGAATTGAATTGTGCCGAGATGTAAAATCATACTGCTTATGATCATCCGCACTCTGTAGGTATTATGCGTAAACTGCATTAAACCTAACTTAGCAAAGGTATACGGATAATTTCACCAAAGGTGATTGATTTTAAATTAGCATCGAGTTAAAATTTAATAGTGAAATGTGAAGGTAGTGATTTGATCACTTATCTCGCAAGTTTTGTTTGAACAAAATGCAATGCTTGTTGTAATGTAATTAGAAATTGTGTTCGCTTTGTGTAATTAATTTAATTGATTATGAAAATATTGAGCAAACCATCAATGTCATGGCTATCAATTTACGTTCTGATTTTGAAAGTGTTCTAATCGTCTGAAGTAAATGCCTGAACTTGCCTGCTCGGGATATTGTCTCGTAAAGTTAGAAAGTGTAATTTGAAAATTTGTGATGTTTTTTTTTTATAATTTCACCAAATAATAGTGACGTTTGATTGGTTTATTGTTGGACTCAATTGGGACTTCTCCATGACATTGTTATTAATAAATCTGCATTTAAAATTAAATAACTGTTAACTATACTAGTTATATTTTAAAATTTGTATTGCATAAATTCCAGAACTACATATGAGAATGAGGATAAATTGAAGTTGATTTTTCAAATTTTGTTTTATTTTAATTCATCTCCTTATACCTGTTGGCAAAATCGTCTTTGCAAATATTTTGCAACTCATTGCATAAGTACTAAATAGAGATTCATTGATTGTCATTCTATTTAATGACCAGTAAGGGATTACACGGTTAGCAAAAGTAGCTATTGCAATTGCGTCACAAAAGGACCCCGCTGTTAAGCCTACTTCTCCATGAATTAAATCATGTATGTATGTGATATCTAAGTGACATTAAAGGCCGGCGCAGACGAGAGAGTTTTCTTCGCGGCGGAGAAAAAAGTACGCTTCGCGAATAAAGAGTCCGCGTCGGATTTACAGCGAACTTGACGCACATGGTGTGCGATCATTTGTTTCCACGCGGACGAAATGCCACCGTGTGTCGCTTCTCCTTGTCACGAGACAGAGTTCTATTAATTTCGGGGACTCCCCCGTACTTTTTTCCGGTCCGCTCTCTGCATGTCCTCGGTTATTCGGGGGAATTTTTGTGCGCGGTACTTTTATCCCTCATTTGCGTTACTCCATACAGTTGTAAGCGTTCTATTTTAGCGGACAAAAAAGTCCGCGGATAAAAATACCTAGTCTGTGCAAGCCACAATACTCAATATTATAAGAAATCAACGGCCTCTGAATACAATTTGCTACAGGCCACCCACTAGCTTAATCCGGTACTGTTGATGTCTCAATTAATAGCAGTAATTATTTTGAGGTCTGGACAAGCTATTTTATGGCTATATCAGTTGATACATTCGTGATCGTGATTAGTGATTACCCATCGACATTTGCAGCAATACAGAATAGTTGGGGGGTCCGGGCCCCCCAGTCAAGATAGCTCATAGAGCTCTTCAAGCTCATGACCCGTGTCGGCCACTTTTTAGCTGCCGCGCGAGCTGCTCCCCTCCGTTAAAGGTGGGGTGCTGAGGACACCTGCTGTCCTCGGCCATGATAATAATAGTTTACCTATTAATTCGCAATAAGTCTGGTTTGCCTTCTCCCATTCATCTGGGAAAGAAGGGGGGGTCTGTCCCCCTATCGACCATAAACAGAGGCTCGAGTTGTTATCACTCGCCTCTCATAGCGATGAAGCTGCCCTAGGCATTTTGCCTGCTTTAGCGTATTGTCTATCTAAAAAATAGTTATAATAGCCGCTCTAAATGAAAGCTATAACTTATTGTAGGAATCATATTTAAGGCAAACAAGCTCTATAGGCTAGGGACAGAGACGAAATAGAATTTTTGCGTGTGAGTGAGTTCAATGTTACCCTTCAAAGCTAGATCAGCTCTCTCAAAAAAGTCCAATCAGTTTTATAATCTTGCTACACGACCCAAATGAGATGCCTGCACTGCATTCCTCTACACTCCAAAAGCAAGTGACTTGCTGTTTCCTCTTTTCTATGCCGGACTTAGACTACTTAGTCACTTAGAATTGTCCGCACTTAGCTTGTAAGAGAAGTGCTTGCTGTGTGCGGTGTTGAGGCAAAAGTATGATCGCTTCAAGGGTGTTAATTGGCTTGATGAGTGTCAGCTATTGCTATCACTTTTCTTAAATATTTCTACTGGCCCAGAGATGTTGGTGTGTGTAAGTATCGAAAAAAAAATATAATACGTAAGTATAAAAATAAATAATATAAAATATAACAAATAGATAAGGTATTATAATATATAAATAAAATTTAGCATTTGATTAAATAATTTTTGTACGCACTATTATTTTAATAATTGGGTATGTTCATAGCAGTCTTTATAAGCATGAACATGTAAAGACAACTTACGAAATGAACGTGATTAAAATATACCGATTCAATTTTTTTTAAAAATAGGTACACTATTAATTATTCCTACTTATTTGAGATGAGTACTTAATATAGATAATAAACTTATCTGAAAACCGATAAAAATAAGCTCATTTTCCAAAAATTAATAAAATTTAAATTTTTATTTAATACCAAGTATCATACTTCTTTTTTGGCTAAATGTGCTATATTGCCAGTTATCGATTTATTTTGGTTGGTCAGACTCTAGTAACAAAATATTGATATAGCGTAGACAGAGAATACAATAATTTGCATCTGTCTCCGTGATATTATAGTCTCTTGTGCATTGTATTCTCTGTCTACGTTGCATCAGAATGAAAAATAAAAAAGCTACTCTTACAAATGTCAACGCCATGTTGCCACATGACAGTTGACACTTGACACTTGACTTTGGATTGTGGAAGTCCCAAAGAGTAGGTTGGTAATAGGTATTTATTATAATAAATGGTCCTCCTCACTCCTGAGAATCAGGACTTTTGAATACAATTTTATTTATTTTGTATATGGTGTAGGTGCAAAAATACTTGTATATCAAAAATGACCACACCCACCAAGACCGTCATCAAATATGTAGGAAGAACGACGGATTTTCAGGGTAAAACATTATGGGAAATAATTGGAAGTCTAAAGGATTATGGTGTTGGAAGGTTAATAGTACGATCTGTCTTCGAAAGGTATCCTGAACCAAGCTTTATGAGGATTGTTAAAGTAGAAGCATGCCCCAATGAAGTAAGTTTGTTGTATTTATCGCATTAAAGTGCGTAATAAACTACATATAACCTCATTGTTATTAGGCCTATTTACTATCTAGGCAAGCACTAAGGCTAATAATGTCTTCATGCTTAAATTTATTGTTAACATATTATATTATTTTAGAAGTGTACCTATAATTTGAAATTGTTGCACATATAAAACTTACTGGACCTCTAATTACTAGAAAAAAGTGATATGGCACCACTACCTACCTAAAAGTCATTAGAAAAATTACACACAAAATACAATAATTATATTAATCTTTACATACTGACCATATATACCAAATACAACAAAATAACATACATTGACTGATTTTTTTCTTTCAGTATTGTTTTACAGCAAATTTTTATTTTAGTTTATGCTGATTTTTTAAATATTTGTATTAATATTGTATTTAATATTTGTTTTAAATTATTAAAGTGCAAATGTATTCTAGCAACTTGCAAACTTAGTGAACAGCACACATTTTCTAATGGATGTATATATAGTTATTTTTGTGGTTATGTGCTTATTTGCATACTTCATTATTTTCTGTCAGCATAGACCTTGTTTATAACCAGTTTTGGTTGTATGTTTAAGAGGTATTTAGACATTTTCATACTTGTAGTAGATTTAATTTACAACTCTGAGTATAATCAACTTAGAAAAGGAACATAACCATATCGCCTTTTGCCTAGTCGTCAATCAGGCAGTGCTGATATGCTTATGTTACATATGAACATAACATAAGTGTATCAGCACTGCTTGTACGTCAACTGGTCTACGGCTAGGCGAGCTGTTCGGTTGCCCGTTCTAAGCTGAGACAGTGATTGTCATTTGTGCTTTTCAAAGCCAAGCCATGCTCTTGTGAGCATGGATATTGGTAGTAACCTAATGGGTTCTTGTATTTTGTGCTCAAATTTACAAACAAATGTCTTAATAAAGTGACTTGTGTTACAGGAAAGGAGAAGAGTTAGAGTATGGGTTGAAAAGACTTTCAGAGGTCATACAATACCAAAGTTGAGAGAAATTTATAGAACATCCTACAAACCTGACTATAAACTAATACCAAAAAATGAGGAAGATAGTTTGATTAAATCTGTTAAAGATAAACACTATAACCCTGATGTAATACTACCAAACAAGATTGAAATGCCACCGCTGATGAAGGAGTTTATTATTAAAGATCATGAAAGAAAGGGCTTAAAGGTTTGTGTATGCCATGTTTAAATTTTTACATATAACCAAGCAAAATATTTTTTTGATTGATTTGATAAGTAATTACTTGACATGTGAGATTGGTATGGTCTACTGAATCGAAATTTGAATCCCGGGTCAGATTGCTGCCCAGAGGGTATAAGGAAATGCACATGTGTCTGCGCTTGTCAATTGCACTAGTCGGATTAAGCATTTTGTGACATGATGACAATGATTGATGTTCATTAGTATTGCAAAATACAACTTTATGGCAGTTTTAATGTAGTGTACTGTCTTATAATGTTGCAATCTATACTATTACAAAGAGGAAGGGTTTGTTTGTTTGTTATGAATAGGCTCCGAAACTATTTGACCGATCTGAAAAATTCTTTTTTATCAATGAAGCCGACATAATCAATGATGGCTACCATTTACTGTGGAAAAATGCTCCATTCCCATGGGACAGGTAAACTTCTAAACGACTTAACCAATTGAGTTGAAATTTTATATGAGTATTACCATGGTTTCCTGGATCATAAAAAATCACGTAGCAACGCACGCAGAGTAAGGCTAGTATTAAATAAAGGATAGTTATTCTACTTATACATATAATTGCTTACTACAATCGGTCTTGTGTAAGCGAGAGGTACCTCCCCGGTCATGCCGGCTCAATTTGGAAGCACGCAAGCATGCAGTGTGGTGCTACCTGTTGCTAAACAGCTTGACAAAAACCAGTTTCTTTTTATTTTTAGAAAAATCTAATTAAGAATCTCATTTCTGGTATTGCCCTAGGCTTCTTATTATAGAAATAAATTTCATACAATGAATTTACATTCGTCCTAGAGTCTATTCTCAATTGCAGTTTCACTATTGCCAGTGGTCAGATGAGTTGGGGTTATCTGATAGAACTGTCTCATTTGTATTTTGTACTGTGACACAAACATAAATCTCCCATCTCCAACGTTTATTTACAACTGACATTTAACATGATGATTTTATGCATTACAGACACTCACGGAATTCGAAATGCCCCTCACCTATAACTACAGTCCAAACAGAGTTCACAGAATAGCCCAAGGAGACGAGAAACCTACAATCAAGTTTACAATGGGCCTGGGCAAACCCGCCAGCCAGTCTCTGTACCAGGGCATCCAACTTGAGTGATAGATACTTGACAGATAAGTATAGATTAGGATTCAATATGTATTAGATAAATTAAACAATAACCATAATTTGCAGTATTTTATTTTAATTGTATATGGTAGACCATTACAATATTTTATTTCTGATCTATTTCAAGGGTTCCATAACAAACTTCTTGGCAAATAGCGGGTTTTCTGCCAATTCAGGAGTCTTACTTTCTATTTCTAATTTCTAAAAATAAAGTTTTCTAAATATTAATAAATGTAAATAATAAATGCACAGTACTATGTGCGGTATAAACACCATTTTTTACCGCGTATAACAGTACTATGGAACCAGCTGCCTTCCTCGGTATTTCCAATCCGATACGACTTAGGGATCTTCATGAAAAGAGCATTCCTCTTTTTTAAAGGCCGGCAACGCGTCTGCAAGACACCTAGTTTTGCGGATGTCTATGGGCGGCGGTAGTCACTACCTGCTCTTTTTTTTTATGGTATAGGGGGCAAATGCTTGCCCCCTATATATTAAAAAAAATAATTAGTGGAAGCGCTTTCGCAACAGGAACGGGTTTGTCAAACGCGTGAGTACCTACCTCTCCAGTGGCGTAACTATAGAGTAGCAAGTCGGCAAAATGCCACGGGCCCCCAGCCGGAAGGAGAAACACAACATTCGACATTACAAATTTTTTTTTTTTTTATAGCATAGGAGGCAAACGAGCAGTTAGGTCACCTGAAGTAAAGTGAACACCAACGCCCACAGACATCCGTAACACCAGAGGTATAACAGATGCGTTGCCAACCTTTGAGGAAAGAATAAGCTCTTTTCTTGAAGATCCGAAGAAAAAATAAAAAAAAAATGAAGAAGTTAAAAAGAAAATGGCATCCGATGAATTTGCCACCGGCTTCGAGCGGTATAGTAACGCCACTGTATCTCTGACTTATCGTTTGGCACTCAGAGTGCAGTTAGGGACACTTTTAAGGCTTTCGTACTTGAAAGTTCCGTCCACTCACCGATATGGAAGTCCGTAGACAACGCTAGATTATTTTATAGGGAGACACAATGGTAAGTGATGAACTAGCTTTTTAGTACCCACATTTCACAACTGAGACTGTTGTCGCGCCCCAAGAAAGTGTCTACCTTCTTTTGCAGATAAATAGGTTGTGTCACTTTGCTAAAATTTGTGCAGTGGTTCTAATTCCTAAGAGTTCGCTACGAGTTTTTTTTTTGCAGTTGATAATTATAGCCCAGCCCTGCATAAATGAGATCAGATATCTGCTTGCATGATCTAAGAATATAATATCAACCATACACAATGTGATCTATTAGGTTGGTACATAAAATACCTACACTTAGACACGAAGTAAAACAGAGCAAGGAAGGAACAAATATGCGATGTCAAGTCAAGTGTCATTTTATTCTTTTTCACACTCGGATATCAGATTACCAAATTTAGTAGTTAAGTTCATAGTTCCTTGTTACGCTAACCGAAACTAATAGGAACTTGTGCAGTTGGCCGAAAATGTTTAAGAAACTTCGATTACACAGACGCCGCTAGAAGTACTTAAGTGGTGTTAGCATCAAATCGCTACTAGACACAATAGTAATCTGTAAAACAGGCCCTTGGCCTCAATAGAAACAAATAGGGTACAAGTAGTATATGATAATCTCAAAAAATTATATTTAAATGTATGTATTCAAATCTAAATTAATTTAATTTGTTATTATTTTTTTAAATGTTGCTAGGAATTTAATATGTATCAATGATTAGTGGATACTTTATTGATATGTGTTAGATGTATTTTTTGTCATTTAAGTATTGTTTACATACATTGTATATTTCCCAAATATAAATAAAAATAAGTTACCTTCCAAAACACTCTCATCTCTTGTACATCAGGTTCTCTCTGCACGAAGTACTGACGAACCGTCTTCTGTATTATAGTGGCTGCGTAATCCTCAGTCCAGAGCCATGACTTCGGATAGTAAGGTCTTGGGCTTAACAAAGTATGTAAATAAGTTCAGTAAGAGGTAGTGCCACACTGCAAGCTTGCATGCAGCCGAACTGGGCCGGCACGACCGGGGAGGTACCTCTCGCTTACACGAGACCGGCGTAAAGTGACAGCTGTGCTGTCGCGTTTCGTGCGGTCTGTAAGTAGCCGGTGGCTCATGGAGGTGGGAGGAGAAAGGAGGGCAGCGCATCTGTATAGTCTCTATGCGGATGTCTATGGGCGTCTGTAGTCATGAAAATGTCTCCGACTGCTCGTTTGCCCCCCTATACCACAAAAGAAAAATAGTTAAAAATCGTAGTAATGCAGATGCTTATGGGCGTTGATAGAATCGTTAAAAAATCCGACTGCTCCTTGACCCCTTACTATAAAAAGGAATACAATGTAGCACATAATAATACTACTACATACTTAATACAAGAATATTCTGAATTGCTTACTTATTCTTTAAAAATTGACGAACCCAAACCATATTGAATATATGTAAATTGTTGTCCTTTCGAAATTTAAACCGAGGATTTGCGTTCCATAACTCCTTAAAGTATAATTAACAGGTTATTAAAATTATCACACTACGTTAGTTTAGCCCCGTGCTAAGTAGGTACCTACCGCAATAACTTGTGTTACTAGACTAAGGAAATATGCATAATAAATGATAATCTAATATATAAAATTCTCGTGTCACAGTTTTCGTTGCCATACTCCTCCGAAATGGCTTGACCGATTCTCATGAAATTTTGTGAGAATATTGAGTAGGTCTGAGAATCGGCCAACATCTATTTTTCATCCCGATATTCCCACGGGATCGAAAGTTACGCGGGTGAAACCGCGAGGCGCAGCTAGTGTTTTATAAATTTAAGAAATTTTATATATTATAAGATTTTTATAGAAATACATATGTATATGACTTTGGCGGGATTCGAACCCGAGACCTCGTGGGCAACATGCTCCGCTTATCCAATCTCTGTACCACTGAGCCAGCCTGGTTGATCCTTGACACAGAAATTATAAAGTATGAGCAGTCTTAACTTTTGTTTCTTTCGCAGCGCGGAACGTATTCTTTGTTTATTTTCTGAGTCTACATTATAGTAGATGTAGAGGCGAAAATGAGCCCAATACAGCCCCATCAGATTTAGAGTGGATCGATTTGTGACCTTGACGGCTGACCAGAATAAGTTTGGGATCGAAAGGGAGACCACCAGATGTCCTGAGTGGCATAGTATCTAAACTTCTTGAGCCAAGAGAGGTAGTGAAACTCTTGTGTAGGTCTCTAAGGGTCAATTCACACCAAAAGCGCGGCGAAGCGCAGCGAAACGAAGCGCAGTTTATGTGTCATATGAATTTCAACTTTATAATAATTACTATAATACTTATTATCGCATGAGAAACTCGAACGAGTCGCGCGGATTCCCGCGACTGCGCGAGAATTCGCTGGAATCCGCGCGGAAGTCGCGAGAATTCGATAATAAGTACTACAGTAATGAAAATAAAGTTTAAATTTATATGACACTGAAAATGCGCTCCGATTCGCTGCGCTTCACCGCGCTTTTGGTGTAAATTGACCCTTAGAAAGAGGTAGTGCCACTCTGCATGCATCCGAAGTGGTCCGGCGACCGGGGTAACCTCTTACATGATACCGACGTAGTGGCAGCCGAGCTGTAGAGTTTCGTGCGACGTGCAAGTAGTCCGTGGTCCATGATGGGATGAGGAGGAACTAGTGCAACGCATCTGTATCACCTCTATGCGGACGTCTATGGGCGTTGATAGTCATGAAAATGGCTCCGACTGCTCGGCTATTTACCAGTATAAAAATAAAATAAAGGCATAACTTCCACAGAACCTACAGGTTTATATAATATAAGTAAGTATAAATCTCGAAACATATAGAGGTAACAAAACATAACCTGTGCAAGAAAATCGATTCCGTTGAAGAAACATTTCTGGTTCTTCAATGTGTCCCATATCTGCGCCTTAAAGAGCAACCCCGCGAGTGCCGGTAGCAGGTACGGGAATATTTCTTTTTGTACATATTCAATTTCAGTTTCTATAAGTTATGTAAGTACTTATTACATATAGTACAAACATATACCAACCAGGTAGGTAACTAGGTACTACTGTAAAAGCTTTAGCACATTCTAACATCAGAGATTGATAATATTACATATTTACAATTAGTAAGAGGTAATGCCATGCTACTGTATCTCTCGCTTTCACGACCCCGGCGTAAAGTGACAGCTTTCGTGCGGTCCATGCAGGTGGGAAGAGAATGGAGGGTAACGCATCTGTATAGCCGCTGCGCGGATGTGTATGGGCGCCGGTAATCATAAAAATGTCTTCGATGCTCGTTTGCCCCCTTATACTATTAAAAAAGCTCCATAGACCCCAACCTATATAACAAAAAGTGTCCTCTTTAAACACTTACACTACTACACACACTTACACTTTTTTCACACGAGACCGGCGTGAAGTGACAGCTGTGCTGTCGCGTTTCGTGCGGTGTGTAAGTAGTCGGTGGCCCATGGAGGTGGGAGGAGAAAGGGGGGCAGCGCATCTGTATAGTCTCTATGCAGATGTCTATGGGCGACGGTAGTCATGAAAATGGCTACAACTGCTCGTTTGCCCCCCTATACCATAAAAAAAAAAAAAAAAACTTATAGTAAGTTATTAATTTTCTACTAGGTTTTATTTTTAAATTTGAATTAACTCAAAAACCCTTACTCAGAAAAGGGGCTTTTATTTCTTTCGGTCGTTTATTCTCAACATAGGCTCGTATGGCGTTAGATTCATTTTCACTCTCTTGTAGGATAGTCGCCCAGTTGGCAATCCTCTTCCTATGTTTCAAAACAGGAAACTCAACATGGGAACATTCCATTGCGATTGGTAATGTAAAGTTAGATACATCGTCTATACTATGCGGGGATTTTTGGCTGAATTTTGACTTTTTTCCATTTTTAGCCGCCATTGTCTATAAAATAAATAAATAAAAGTTTATTTCAGATTTATATATCAATACGTTTTATTTAAAAACTAAGTATATTTATTTTAGTCACAGACACCATGCGTCAAAATATTTATCACGATTGACAGGTATATCTTTTTTTGCTATATGCAAATAAAATCTAAAAATAATAAAAACCGGCCAATTGCGTATCGAATTCGCTCACCGAAGGGTCCGTACCAACAAAAGGTAAAGTCTGCGACATTTTTATCAGAAAATAAATTAACATGGTTTTTCATAGCGTTTGTATGAACGACAAGACGAACGAAGTTGTAAGTATTTCTCAAAAACTAATAATGATATCTCGCTCAAATCAATTTTCGTTGAAAGTTTCCACTGAGATCTACAGCGTAATTTTTTTAGATTTCTCATTCTATTATTTTAATAGTTTCCTCTGTCTACGATTAGATAGGAAACCTATTCATAGACACCCCTCACATACAGGTTGGATGAAAAAAAATATTTTTAGATTCAGTTCTATGTATGTCTCTTTTTATGTTCCAATTTATTTATTTTTATTAAAACTTCGAATAGCGATTCACAGAATACATCAACCTACAAAGTTTCAACTACGAAGGCCCAATAGTTTCAGAAAAAAATGGCTGTGACATCCGGACGGACGGACAGACGGACTGACATGACGAATTTATAAGGGTTCCGTTTTTTGTCATTTGGCTACAGAACCATAAAAATGAGTGCCTTGAAAATTACTATAATTATAATATTATAATATTATTAATTTATTAAATTAAAAGTTATTATAATATTATTGGCCATCTACTGGATATTTGCAGAACTAGCTGCTGCCTGCTACACTCTGCTTTTTACCTGATATTAAAAATTGAAGTTCTCAATTCTTCCGAATGAAAGATTCACAGCTCCTTCCCCGTAGGTGATAGCGTGATAGTATGTAGCTTATATGTTGACCCGACTTGTTAGTAATATTCATGCAAAAATTGAAGTAAATCCATGCAGTACTTTTTTAGTTTAGCCCGGACATACATACCGACAAAAATTCTAAAAACTATATTTTTGGCTTCGATATTGACTGTAGATCATTTTTTAAAAGAATACTTGGAATGTGAAAAAGTATTCGTATCCCAGGGGATAAAAGTATCCTATAATCTAAGTCAGCTAATACTTCATCTTTACAACAAATTTTATCAAAACCCGTTCAGTAGTTTGGCGTGATTGACGAACAAACATCCAAACAAAGAAACTTTCATATTTATAGCATTAGTGTGATAAACCTGTAATTAAGCCGTGCTGCGTAAAAAATTCAGATTCTTCATATCTTACAGCTAAAATATTTTGCTAGCGAATTATAAAAAAACCGTCAGCTCCATCTATAGACAGTTAGGCGGAACGAAGTTCACCAGGTCGCCATATATATATATATATATATTAACCAAATCGCAATAACGACTGCTAATATTATTTACATGAGTTTGGCACACGAATAAAGGAAAACCTGGATGAATGCATGATCCCAAGTAGTAGTCCCGGGAGATGATTCCTATGTCATTATTTTATTGGGAAAACTTTAGTCAATAAAGACTACACTAACACTAAACTCAGGAACACAATATACGCACTCCACAGAGTTAAAGGAAGTAATTTCCCTTGTACTAATGTACAGGAGAATTTTTCTTTTCATTTTGGTCCCATATTCCTCAAAGAAAACTATTCAGTTCATTTACTCATCATATTCCTGAGCTTAGTGTGACCTTGTCTTTGCAACATAGACCTTGTAACATAGCAACAAAAACAACTAACAACAACTTTACCCGTAAAAGAAAAGTATGTAAAAGACACAAATCATCCCTTGGCATCCCACAGGTAATTTTTTTCGGGATAAAAACTATCCTATTGGTATGTTAATATAGGTTCCCTTCTAACCATAATTTCATGAACATCTGATAAGTAGTTTTAGCGTGAAGGAGTAACAAATACATTAAAGTCAACATCCCGTAGCATTCCACAGGAACATTTTTTCGGGATAAAAATATCCCATATGTTAATACAGGGACCCTTCTAACCATATGTCAAATTTTATGAACATCTGATAAGTAGTTTTAGCGTGAAGGAGTAACAAAAACATTACAGTCATCATCCCATAGCATCCCACTGGAACATTTTTTCGGGATAAAAACTGTCCTATGTGTTAATCCAAGTTACCCCTATCTGTGTGCAAAATTTCATGAAAATCGGATCAGCAGTTTTTACATGATGAAGTAAGAAACAAACAGACAAACTTTCACATTTATAATACTAATAAGATTTAAGCTAATAAGAACTAATTATAATTCTATCTTCACTTCTAAGATAGTCAGATTACAATCTAGGAAAGGTAACTTTAATGAATAGGCAACTACAAAAATATACAAGAGCAGATTATATGAGATTTTAAAATTATG
>LUGF01005996.1:209160-222255 GCA_001625245.1 Calycopis cecrops
GGATGTGTTCAAGTTATGGACTACAGAGTTAAAACACAGTGGATTTTTATATTTTCAGTATTTATTTTTAATATTTTAATGTATTATATTAATTACAGAACTAACATGACATCTTTCATTTTTATTTCTTCTTTATCGAATGTTATATGGCTTCTTGAAGTATTCAATATATATAGTTTGATTTATTTTTAAATTACATAGAAGTAATCAACTCATTGCAACAGGATGATCCGTGAGGCCGTTTAAATAGCTTTATTATAATGTGCAACATTCGCGTAAACTTAAGATGTCATTATAAGTATTGTTAGTATATTGCATATTATGTAACACTGACTGTAAATAAATAAAACTGATTCATAAAGTATATTTGGAGTCTTATTATCAAGTAAAAAAAATTTAATACTTATATAGCGATCTATAAAACTAAAACTACCTTCGAAAATCCTCTCATTGATAATAATAATAAACTCTTTCTCATTGATAAAAAAAATAAAAAAAATCATAATTTATTTTTAATAATAATTAGCATACATTCCTTTAAAAAATCTATATAGACCATAATATATTCATATTATGTATATTCCTATTTTATTATTTGCTGCTAGTTCCTCCTGATTTAGTAACAAAATTAAGGGTATTTTTTATGCTGTTGGTATCCCTTTACACGCACACATTGACGGTCTTAAAACAATCTGTACATAACTGTCACTCAACATTGTGCGAAAAATGAGACGTTTTCTTTGCGATGTTTATTTGAAATGCTCCATCTAGACGTGTATATAATCAAAGGTGGTACCTATTAAAAGTCAATTTAAAATTAAATATATTATTTATGTCAATTATGTCTAAAATACAATTGTCATTATTATTTAATAATATGCAATTATTATTTACAGCAGTGTACAACAGGCTGTTTAACTTATATCTAATTTTATTTTCCCTTGGCAATTTATGTACATATGGAAATGTGAACAAAATCACCTTTTTAACATTGGATAATTTTTTAAACATTTCCATATAATTTGTGAAGGTATTAATATTCACACCTCCACGTCTCCCAACTATGATAATTATGGTTGAATTAGGACAGTGAGTAACATTCAATATTCTACTCATTATTTCATCAAAATTAGCCCCTGGCATGCAATGGTTTGTTACTTGCTGTCCTATATTGAAGTTATTTAACAACACTCCAACCTTTTTACCTAATTCATCGCTAAAAATACTTATTGGGTTGTCTACTGAGGTTGAATGTGTTGTTTCCTTCAATAACATATAAGAAGTATCATAACTATTAGCTTCCTTACTTGAAATAATACTATCCAATGAATGGTTTACTACGGAATGTTGACATTGACAACTATTATGTCTCGTAAGAGACTCAAACCGTTCCTCATTATAGCGACATATATCCAGTAGACCATTCATTGAAGCAATATGTGCGCTAATTTCTTTTTGTGCTAATTCATATTTGTTAGAAATTGTTTGCAGTGAATTATGTAGTTTAAGAATTTCAGATTGTAAGACTTCAAGCTGTAGACCAATATTTATACTACCGACTCTTAGCAAAGTATTTGAAAAGTTAATTTGGATCAGTTACAGTCTTTTTTTTTTAATAGCATAGGAGGCAAACGAGCAGTTAGGTCACCTGATGTAAAGTGAACACCAACGCCCACAGACATCCGTAACACCAGAGGTCTAACAGATGCGTTGCCATCCTTTGAGCAAAGAATAAGCTCTTTTCTTGAAGATCCCTAGGTCGTATCGGTCCGGAAATACCGAGGGGGGCAGCTGATTCCATATTGAAATGGTGCGTGGGATAAAATTACGCTTATAGCGCACAGTAGTAGACTTCGGGGGATCTAGGTGGTGACGGTGGAATTTGGAATTTCGGGGCGAAGTCCTATAATGGAATTCAGCTGCAGGTATTAATCCGAACAATTCCTCGGAACACTCCCCGTGATAAATACGATAGAAGATGCACAGCGAGCTGACATCTCTACGCAAGGCAAGAGTATCAAGCTGGCGGGTGAGACACTGGTTATCGACGATTCGAGTCGCTCTTCGTTGTATACGGTCAAATGGAACGAGCTGATATTGCGGGGCTCCAGCCCAAAGGTGAGAGCAGTACTCCATGTGCGGTCGGACTTGCGCTTTGTAAAGTTGCAGCCGAAGGAAGCCGACGCTAATTTAGCCTTCGCTTCCAAATGACCGCGAAACTGAACGTTACTCGATATGTCGACGCCCAGTATTCCAATGCTTGCTGTAGCTATGAGAGGAGTGTTCTGAAATCGAGGAGACACGACAAAGGGTGTTCTTTTAGCGGAAAACGTGCAAACTTGTCTTTTTAGGGTTGAATTGTGTGCCGCAACCGTCTATTTTTAGACGGTTGCGGAACGAATTTTTCAGGCGAATTAGTTATAAGTTGATAATGATTTTTCCAATGATCTACATATAATTTACTAGTTTTCAGATTTATTCCTATATATGTGCTATAAGTTCTTACTTCTTGCCAAATTTTACAACTCCAGGTCAACGGGAAGTACCCGATTTATTTATTAATATTTATAGTATTTGACAAAAATTTAAGATCTTGAAAACCATGCATTACGTTTGGAATGTTCTTCCCATTCATACGGAACCCTCGGTGTGCGAGTCGGACTCGCACTTGGCCGGTTTTTTTTTTACTATGCTAATAGTTATTTAAAACAACTTTTTTTGTAATTTCTGTTTATCTGTAATTCTGTTTGTAGGACGCAATCTCTAATTATTTATAAAAACCTAAAAGTCGTTATTATAATATAGCACGTTTCATCATTCAGTAAATCAAGATATATCGATCTTCTACCTATCCATTAACTTTTCCCTTTCCTGAAGAAGCAGCAGAAGTACTTATTTGACAAATTGTAATGTACCTACTCTACATTTTGTATTAAAATTTAGGTAAACTTTAGATGATACGGAAGTTGTTGTTAATGATTAATGTACATTTTCTTAGAAAAGGGTATTAAATTATTTTTGTAGAGGATTTATCAATTAAAATAATTTTGTATTAAAAAAATTATATTTATTAAATAATTTACAAAAATTGCACATGCATTTACTTTAAATCTCTGAACATTACCGTTCAAAGGGAACACAATAAATTAAATTATTTATTCATTAAATAAAGAATTAACATCTACTTTGACAGTCTATGAGACTAAAATGTTCATACGAAAACGTGTTAACTAAGAATTAATAAGGTGAGAATTTTCCGGTAACTTGTGAGATCCAGTCCAAGTAATGAGCTACTTTAACATAGACCCCTGGGACTCCTGGCTGGCCGCAGCCGATACCCCAGGACACGACACCGACTAGTTGCCAAGTTCCACTCCTCTCGCAAACAAGGGGGCCGCCACCGTCACCCTTGCAGGCGTCTTTACCTTCCTCTCCACCGGCGCACAGGAAACCGGGATTTAGCTCGTAGTTGTAGCCAAGTCTAGTTTGTCTCAGTTGTTGCTGACATTGGCCGTGAGGAAGAATGGGTACGTCGACTTCTTTAAGGATATTCTGGTACTTTCCATTTGTGCCAAATGCGTCCTTTCCCCAACCAGTAGTCCAGCATCTTTGTCCGGCGTAATCAGTGTATTTGTCTGGCAAACAAGCTGGGCTGATGTGAGGGTACTTCGTCCATTCCACGGGCTGTTCCAGCTTCAGGATGGCTAAGTCGTTGTCGAGTGTGCCGGCGTAGTACATTGGATGAATGTGCACGGAGCTGACGTCTCTCTCGATGTAAGGGTAGAACTCAACGTCGTGGTTTACATCCCATTCTCCCAATCGCACTCTCAGTTCGAATCCCTTGTATCTGCAAATAGTAAAATTATGTTAATGAATGTGCCTTGTAGACTAGTGTTTTTCCAATAAAAATGATATTTCTTTTTCTGAACATAAGTTAATTTTATGAAATTATTTACTACTCCTTTAGAAGACCTTCTCTCTGGAGCTATACGATTAGCTTGTATATCCTATGTACTCATACATGCATTATTAGTAAGAGTTTTACAATAAACGACTCATAAAAGTAATGAAAGACACTAACAGCGTTCTAGGGTCTAAACCCTTCCGAAGCACTGAAGATGTTTTAGGTTAAATATTACCCATGATTGAAAGGATAACTTCATAGACAATCTTATGCATTGAGTGTAACCAACTAGTTTAGGGAGACACACGCGATTTGTAGACGCTGCGACCGACTGAGACGCATTTTAGAAGCTGAATGCGGCGACTAGACGCGGGGGGCGCCCACTTCAAGACACCAGACGCGGCGACTTAGTCGCAAAGGTAATTAATGTCAATTAACGTCTAAATGCAATCCAGAGTCGCACGACTCTACTGCGTATATGCTACTGCTCTATAATGTTAAAATTTTGTGTACCTACATTGATGTCACAAGAGGAGAATATCAAGTAGTTAGATTATGTAAAAGGTAGTGCCATGCTGCATTGCAGCAGAGAGTCGCTTAAATCTCCCGGTACCGACCACGTGTTCGCTGCGTGTTTTTGAAGCGTCAATGAACGTCCGCGGTAACCGAAAGGTTAATTGTGCGATTGCATCACGACCGTCGCAAAGTAGCCGGTCGCCGCGTCTAAAAGTCGCGTGTGTCCTGTGGCTCTTAGTTATTCCGCATAAAAGTGCTTAAACTTACGATTTGATGCAGTGAGCAGCGGTCATGATATGGAGTCCGTCAATCAGTGTTCCTCCACAGACGTATACAGATTCCTTAGGATCCTTCTTTAAAATAGCAACTTGCCAAGGATATTCTCCGAATTCACTGTCGCCATCGACGTAGCTAGGAGTTTTAATTCTACCATTTATTCCTTGTGAATGGCGTATTCCACATTGCCCTCTGTTGGAAGCCTGGGGTCTTAGCGGGCGACGACAGCATACTTGGTTCTGTTGACATTGTTGATACTGTGGTCGGCCGAAGTATCCTTGACGCTGCAAAAAATAAATCAGACTCAAAATGTACCTATGGGTTTGATTCTACTAAAGATACTCGGATTTTACCTCCTGAATTGTTTGTTTTTCAGTAGTATCTCTCTTCTTTCTTTTATTGGGGAATCTTACAGTTTGGCTTGGCTTATTTGCCCCATTAGGTTGCGAGGGAAATGTAAGGGAACGGGAATGAGCATTTCGATTAGCATATTGATTGGTATTTAGGTTTGTCGTGTTCAGTGACCTATCATGTGTGCCTAGATAGTAATTGTTACCATAATCAGCCGGATGACTTTGATGATTATTGCCGTTGTCATCATCATAATAGTCGTCATCAATCGACTGTGTTTCAGCGTTGCTGCTATAAGGTTCTACTCGATAACGGTCATAGGGACCATTTCCATAATGAGGATAATGTGGTGAATATATTTGTTGTTGGGGATAAATCGGTCTTTGAAAATTGTTAAAAGTCTGGTAATCATATGGATTTTGTAAATGCGGTCTATGTAGATGTGGATATCCACTGTAAGGATTATAATTATGATAATGCTCGTGTTTGTTTAAGAGATAATGTTTCTTCTCATGAAATATATGTCCAATTTTATTTACTACGTGCTCATTTGGCGTGACATGCAAATTGACAAAAGGCTTTATAATTTTTTCCCCATAATCATTTTTGGTTACTTGAACTGCTAAAAGTGGATTTACTGACACTAACCCCAAATTAACACCTCCAGTGTTTAAAGCTGGTCCATATGGGTTTTGTAAAGGATTTGAATTAAAAGGATTGATGGGATATCCATTGGAAGGCTGGGGCAACCCAAAAGAAACACCAAACGTAGGCTGCACTTGTTTGTTGCTATTACCGCCATTACCGCCATTACCGCCATTACCACCATTACCGCCATATCCGGCCAATCCATAAAGGCGCTGCAGTAATATTTCGTCATTAAAACCTTATCAAATCTTTTTAATTTTGTGTTAAATTTGTAAGTGCCCTCTGTTTAGTGAAACTTTTGTAATAATATTTCAAATGAGTTAATATGATAGTAAAGTAAACCGGTCATTGAAATATTATTTGCTACCACAGGCGTCATAAAGAAATTAGGTAAAGTGTTGAGGATTGGATGAGTATTAGATCATAAAATGATGATGATTGCGATTTTTTTAATGAATGAAAATAGTGCTTACCGGTTCAATTTCTTTAGTAGCTTCTTTGTCTTCTTTATCTTCAACTTCTGCTGCTATTTCACGTTTACTGATTTTCTTGGCATCGGAGGCATCGCTGGCATCGGTGGCATCGGTGGCATCGGTGGCATTTTGAATAATGTCAGCTTCTGTTACAGTTTTATTCAAGTTATCTAACTGTTCCTCTGTCAGAGCAGTGATTTCACCGCCTTTGTTACGAGGATCAATGGGTAGGTATAAATCATCTCTGCGTCCAATTATTTCTTGACTAGGGCACTGATCGAAATTAACGCAAACACATTCAAGTCCTTGAGCTTTAGGTTCATGATAATTTTGTTGATAAAGATTATCTTGACCAAACGTAGCTGGACCTTGATTGTATAAGTTATTTGAGGGTCCAACATTTAATTCTTTCTTGTAGAAATCATTTTGAGAAGAGTAAGAACCAAGAGAGTTTCCGAATTTCTGGTCTTCGAATCCGTTTTGGTTAGGTAATCCTTGAGTCAATAGGTTTGCACTTCCTTTATTGTGGCCATACTGTGATCCATAAATAGTGTCTGATTCATAGACTGGCTTGCTGTTAAAGGGATAACTTGACATAGGCTTAAAACCGCTGTTATATTCGCCACCTGAAGCTGTTATTACGTCACTATATTCTTGGTTTTGTATTTGTGATCCTAAATGACCCACTGATCCAACTGGTACAGCAACAGGTTTAACGATGACTTTGGGATCCTTATCGGCATCGTGAACGTAGTGATGATGTACATGTTGTTGTACAATGGTATCAGGTTTACTGTTGGTATTCGTGGGTGGTACTTTGTTATAACTAGGCTTCGATTGTTCGAACGCATATGGACCGTCATTGCCAAAAGTTGGGGGTCTCGTTACATAATTAGGCTCTTGGCCGTATACTCCACTATTTTGGGCATACTGATAGTTACTATTAACGCTTCCGTATTTGTCCGAAAAGCCAGGGCGCACATTAGGACCGTAGCCTGGACGTTTTGATGGATACTTTGGCCTCTGTGGTGGATAAGGCATTGGTTTTGCTGGACCATAAGCTCTTGGTGGACCTCTGATAGGTATCGATGCAACTGGTTTTCCAATAGGCTTGATATCTACTGGTTGTGCGTAAATTAATTCTTCGGGTGAATAACCATAGGCTCTTTTTTCTTGATTCTCACCATCTTCACACTAAAAAGAGATAGGTAACCATTAGAAATTAAATCTTTTATCCTAAACTTTATGTTTATTTGTTTTTAATTATTTATTTATTGTCACTGTCCACCGTTAGCAATTCATGAAATAATTGTATAAAACTGTATAAAACTAACGGAAATAAATTTATGTTCTTAACTTACTTGTACTAGACCTAACGTGCAGAGACGATCCTTAATGAGATTTCTTGCTTCTGCGTCATCACCAGAATCTAACGCTTCCTTAATTGTAGGGTCGCTGTAAACATCGTCAAAACCATTCAAACTCCTGCCTTGTTTACTGCTGACTAATTCATCAACGATATCGTCAAGCACGGTTCCTTTGGTCCCGGAGTTCTTTTCTTGAGCTTCAGACATTTCCTCTCCTTGCAAAAGGTCAGTCGATTTATCATCTTCACTTTTCTTGTCGGCGCTGTCGTCATTCCAAGACCAATCTGCTGTGGTGCTAGCTATGAGTAATAGCAGTACACAACTACACGTGAGCCACCGCATGATCTGCAAAACAAGACGTTTGTATGTAAACAAATTGTGTTATAGTCCCACACAAGCAGCGTTTCGAAACTAATGGGTAATCGCTTTTACTTTCACGGACTCTATTATGTAAGCGGCTTTGTGACGGCGCAGAGACTGTGCAGGGAAGCGTGAGTCCGCAACCGCACTCTCTTATGTTATGCCATTAATGTTGTTACGTATGATGAAAAATCTAAATAAAACTGTTTATTTCACATCCACAGAAAGCTGGCAGTTATTGTTCCGTCTTTATTGAATATAAATAAAAAAAAATTGTAAAAAAAATAATTAATTCGAAAATAAATACTTGAAGGAGAGATTGTAATAAAGAAATACAAAAGTATTAGAGCGATTAAAACTCTTTCGCTGGTATATTAACATTAATTTTGTAAATATACTTAACGTGTAACATACAAGGTAATAAACTTTCAGAGAGCGTTTGAAACAAAATCATTTTTTCTCTTGCTAATAATTGGTGCTGAAAATAAATATTCCAATCTAATATAAAAGGAGAGAAATATTAGAGAAAAGTGTTAATGGTGTCAGTGTCACCAAAAAGCAGCACAAGAGGTTGTAAGTCTGCGCACGTCCATTCGGTGCGTCATAATTTCTCGCAACCTCTGATGTAACTTCCTACGTTACACTTTTTCTTTATGCAATACATTACAGCATTTGGACTCAATAAATATTGTTTATATCTGTATATCGACGCAAAGGAATATTTTCCAAAGAAATTAAGGATTTTGATAAAAGTAAATAAGTTAGTTCCTCCTTTTGGTTTGCATCTTCTGTCTGTAATCGGATCAAAGTGAAAGTGTTTACGACATATACCGCAAGATGTTTTCTCTGCCCATTGTACCTTTCGTGTGCTTTACACTATTCTCATTACACTATTTAGTATTTTATTGGGTGCATTTTATACATAATTTGATAAAAAATTATTATTAGTTGCGTTAGGAAACACATTGAATGTGCATTGAAAAAGCTTTATTTATTTTTAAACTTGAACTTTTCAAAGAAGTGCAATTTATTTATTTAATATTTGGGTAAATTATTCATATCTTTTATTTTTTTTTAGTCAGGAATGAGTGATAATATTTATTAGAAACACTTGACTCTATATGAACTTTAAAATTGGCACATGAAACTTACGTATTTCGTAACACTGCCTTATTTGTCACTTAAACTTATCTAAACTTTTTTCACTACTTCGCCAGCGCTGTGCTTGCGTCCGAATGACTGCAACATCTACCACCACGACGCTTTATACTTCGACCAACGTAAAGATGCACGCGATACGATTTTGTAAGATGATCGCCTCGAACTCGTACCACGAAACTGTTGCCAATCTTATTTTGAGTCAAGTCGACGATATTTCTTTGAATTAAGACGATACTGTGGCTTGTAGCTGGATATCATGGTAGTGGGTATGACGTGCCAACTCTTTCATTCATGATGTTGTTCCTGGTAAAGGTTAAGCAATGGGATAAGCCTAAGGTTGTCGGGGCGGATAATATTAATATTTTATTAATAGGCACAAGGATATCTGTGCTACAATTTAACTGCTTTTGTATAAATAGGTATAATTAACAACCTGTTAAATTATTAAAAGTCATATTCTAGGGATTCTAATCTAGATAGCTTTGACAATGAGTGTGCCAATAGATATTAGTGACGATATTTTATGTTTAGACATTTATAAATACGGTGTCCAAATATATTATTGCTAGCCGACGAAAAAACCCACAGGAAATATCATAGTATCAAATATTTGAGGCTATCAAGACTACTTGGCTTTTTATTTTATAAAAATTTGTCGTGGATTACCCTACGTCAAGAATCATTAACTGCCATAACTTAAACTTGTAAAAAAAACAACATTCTACTCTAATTATAATGAACAAGGTATTGCATATTTTACGCGATACTTTTTAGCTCAAATAATTATTCAATTTAAATTTCAATTTGTTTATAAATAAATGCCATTAGATCATTATTAACATAGACGTTTGTATTCGCCCTGAATGAGTCCCACTTCAAGGACATCTGACGTTTTTAAGGGTAACATTAAGTGGATCCAAAAGAGGTCAGAGCAAACGCAAGTCTGTTTTCATAAGGCCTATAAGGGTTTCTCAAATATACGCTCGTATATTCTTGTTTTGAGGTAGCATTTTAATCGATTTAAAAAATAAAATTGATATTCGAATTGGAAGCATGTATTTTTAAGTAAATCTATACTTAATGAATGAGATTCGTTGTCTAGACTATAAGAGTGAACATTATCATCAGACTTCATCGGTGCTGCTGGACATGGGTGATGGGCCTCCATCAATGAATGGCAAGGAGAGCGGAGAAAGCGGAGAACCTCTTAGTTTCCTATGCAATTAAAACTATTTGACCAACAAGATGCGCAGATTTACAGGGGCTTGTGCGATTTTGATATTTTTGTTATGTGTATAACACAGCTCAAACTTAAAGATATGATCATTGTTCCATAAAGTGTACAACAAAATTTATTAGTTTTGGAACAAAAAAAAGGCGTCTTCGTTTGCCCTAGTAAGTGCTGACTGCATTCATATAGGATTCTTTATGTTAATTTTTAACTTAAAACCTATCGCCATTTTTTGTTTCCCAAATACAGACTTAAATAAATATTTTTTAATCGTTTATTAAACATAATTAAATAAAAATTTCACAATTTGTCTGTGGACTTCATAGCAGTTTAGAGGCGTCTCACATACCACGTCCTGAAGTAACACACTTATGTACTCATCTGGTGTTTCAAACATCGTGTAGGAGTACCATTATGTGGAAATGGAATTATATGGATATTTTTTTGGAGCTTACGACATTTCACTGCTTTTTGCAATAGTGTTTCGAACTACGCAGTTGATAAATACAAATAAGGTATGGTATAAACGTAGCCGAAGAACTATTGGCGGCTTATGACAGAGGATGGAGAAGGCAATGATTCTCATCAGCAAAGTCATCCCAATTGGGACATAATTATTTGTATCCCCAGATTTCACTCGCGTTATATCTATCCCAAAGGTGTTCATTATTTATATCCTGCAACCTGATTTTTATGACAGATAAGTAGGTAATGTTTGCTTCATTTTCATTCAGTTTTTTTCACGCAATGTGCGGTCAAATACACAGACAGAAATACTAAAATCTGTAGGAATGTGTTCTATCGATTCCAAGTTCCTGCCAACTTTTTCGAATTCCACCTTCCATCACCACTTTCAATCTATCTTTAGCTATATTATATTTACAGATATGTGGTGATAAACATAGCGTTGACTTCTAAACAGCCCATGTCGATGTTAACGATACAATCGAAATTATTAACTACATGTCCATGACCTGATATACATCTATATTCATGTCACAAATTGCATGCCCTTGGCTACTCATACTCGCCTGTGCGTCACCGACAGAGGCATTATAGCCACACGAGAAAACTATGGCCATATTTATAGGGAATATAGGTAAAGTGACAGCTGTACTGTCGCGTTTCGTGCGGAGTGTGATGCCGGTGGCCAATGGAGGGAGGAGGAAAGAGGGCAACGCATCTGTATAACCTCTATGAAAATATCTATGGGCGTCGGTTACGAAAATGGCTTGGATTGCTCCTTTGTCCCTTTTACTAAAAGGTAAAAAATAAAAAAATAATACGGTTATATTAGAAAGGAATTTCAACAGCTATAAATAGGCATTAGAGTAAAAAATAAAGACATCTACATATCTAGAAATACCTATAATGACAGGTGAAATAAAAGGAATAAACGCATTTGTGAATTAGGATTACAAGAAAAACGATTCATAATGAATGATACATTTTGACTACCTACCTTTGTAGGTTATGAAAATGGGCGTGTCTCGGATATAGACTTATAAAAAATAATGTTACAAAGGTAAAGTCTGGTGTTTTACTATAAAAACTCGCAAAGAAATCCTAACGTAAATATACCTTATAGGACAGAAGAATTAACCTTCTGATATACATATACTCAGCCCCCACTTAAAGGTTATAGGGACACAGTGAAAGTGGCTTAGATCCACATCCTTGTAAGGCTGGCAGCGCGTAAGTCTATCGAGTTAGGTAATATTGTGTCATAATAAAGCCATTGTATACGGTACAAGCGAACCAGTTGGGACATACCGAGAGGATGAACATAGCAAACGAGGCACACAGAATTTCATGAATTTATTTTCTTTATTTTGTAGAGCCGAAAAAAGAGCCTTTTTAGCCGAAATGAACAGAAGTGTACAGTGTACTAGGGTGGGTAGTATGTAATCAGGATTGTTCTGTTCCATCAGAGCTGCCAGAGGTAGAGACCCGTAGGGTACTTCTTGCTTATTGTTACAGTCTATGTTACATCAATGATATCGCAGTTGGTGGGATTCGTTAGTTGGTCGGTTGTTTGGGTCCTCCTGACCGTCCCTCTGAATCAGCAGACAGCGGCGTGGAGTGGGACGCATTGGCGGCGTATTCCTTTGGAGTAGGTCAGGAGTTAGGATGGAAACCTGAACCCATTGCAGTTCCGACGACGTAGTAGAGACTGTTCAGTGGTAGCCAGACAGTACCCAATGAAGAGAAGTCTGCCATTTTCCCCGGAGCCAACCTGTCGCTGAAGAGTCCTGTTGCCTGCGAATCCGGGACCCTCCAGTTACAGCGAGTGAAGGCATCCGCAGGGGTTTAGTCGGTATTGCATTGTCAAGAGCTATACGGCTGTAGCTCTTCTTGTTTATTAATAAATTCAATATAGTATGAATGATAACCTGAACAGAATCGTCTATGATATTCTTTCAGTGATATCATAGAATATATTATTTTTATGATATATTATTCAAAGGAATTATTATTGGTTTGAATTTTTAATACCAGGTATGTCGTACCAGGCTGTTTCTGTGTTCCAGTTATATGTAAATGGGCGAGATTTTAAAATAATACCATGCCAGCTTGTTGACTATCCATTCAAAGCGGATCAGATAAAAGGCGACAGTATAAACCTTCACATCATATGTCTTATTTCTTCTTATTTTATCTTATTTATATATTTTTATATTTCTTTATTTGTATATCTTATTTTATTATCAGGAGATCAGTTGTATCGTTCATTTGTTTCTTTTACTCAATAATCTAAACTCTTATATCTATTTCACTCTCTCTCTTTTTCTCTTCCTGGCTTTATAT
>LUGF01005996.1:225500-236935 GCA_001625245.1 Calycopis cecrops
TACTCGACCGCTCGCCGCGCCGCAATTCGCACCGCTGTGGTCGTGAACTCACACTAAGTATCGAGTCGAACATAGAGGCCACTCGGGCTCCTAGGTACCACACGCCAATGTATTTTCCTGCGTCAACAAAAAAAAGATCTCAGAGGTCGGCAAAAGACCGTGACCGAAAAGTTAAGGATAAGTGCCCATTGTTACCCAGAAGTTTTTGAATATTTTATTATTATATTTTATTATTATATTTTATAAGATTCAAATAAGTTTTTCTTGTGAAAAAAGGTTTTTGCTTACTTCCGTATAGTCTAAACATATAAACCTTTTAGTTCAGTAATTTTAAATGAAATACGGAGATCTTTATCCTAGTTTGTAGGTAAATTGTTATAAATACTTTTCCAAAGTCACAATTGATTTAAAATTATTCATAATAGCAGTAAAATACTTAAAAAAATCATGACTTATATTGAAATAATTCTCAATTTTTTTTCTGACCATTGGATTGTTAATGACAATGAAAGCTTCCTTATATGTGATTCTGGGACGTTGTGTGTTAAGGATCTCTACGTCAGTCAGATTTGCCTTTTGACACGTCTATGACGTCACTCGTGTCAAGGTGAACGAAAGAGGATTCGGCGCTGAGGGGCGTTGCACAAGTGGGGCTTACCCGCCACAACCGGACCTGCACGCAACGCGCTTGCGCAACAGTTCGCTGAACCACTTCTATTGCATTGTCTGCTGTACTGGGTACTGCATGCAGCTGTCCATTCAGATTGATACGTGAACAGTTCGTATACACTGGTTACACGTAATTTAATACCGTTATAAAACAGTCTCAGACAAATTAATGTACTGTAGTATAGAGGAAACTCTATACTCATGTCAAATGAAACCTCTGCGTTTGATACATTTTTATTAGAAAAATGTTAAGTTCGAATTTGAAATATAGAACTTATATTTTTCTTCTTGTCAGAAAAAAGATTATTCTAAAAGTATCTGTATAAACGGAGACAGATTGAAAGAATGTCGAACTCTCTTATCTAGGTTTTAGATTTAATAATTGAAATAAAACGTATCTTATGTAATATTAATTCCTAATAAACACATAAAAGTATTCTCATCTTTTAATATTTCACCCAGCTGGGATAGGTTGAGTAGGCAGTAGTAATTTAGGGTCTTTTAGGTTTTTAAAGATTTTTAGATAATGCTGCAAGAGCAGGCTACGTCCCTGTAGTAGCCTGAAAGTACTACAAATGGTGCAAGGCACTACAGTACACACTTTAATTTTTGGACTTTGGACTTAAAGCTACCGTAAAGAAAGAGGTTAGGATTCACTTTTCTTCTTCATATGATAGCTATGAGTGCGGTGGTGCAACGAGGCTAGATTTCGACATACAAACCCCTCATACTCACGCAGACGAGTTGTCACCGAACCGCATCTGTTCTCTATGTGCTGGAGATAGGCACTTTGCGTTGGTGGACTATTAAACAAGTGCACTTCACCCTTTGATAGCCGACGTGTACAGTAACTACTTAGTTACAACAGGTAATTAATTCAAAGATAGTTCCTCGGAGCTATGATGAAACGAAACGAAAAAAATTGAAAAAGAATGAAATCTACTTGCATCAAAATATAGATTATTAAGATTGTAATGTAATGAGAAGGTTCGTTTGGTTGGTATTCGTCATTAAACACAGTAAACATACGACCTACGTCTGTTTATTATACGCTTTCTGAATACGATGACAATTTCACTAGATATGATCAATCGTTTCCCTAACGTCTGATGTGGTGCAACTTTATTATGTTAAACACAAACTATATAGGTGTTTAAATCAGGGCATGGTGGCCACGCTGACGCTGGTCACAGGTATCAGGAAAATGCTGATTAGCCTGATTGACCAAAATATATACCATTGCCCGACGTTTCGACTGGGTTACACCAGCCGTGGTCCCAAGCCGACTCGGGACCACGGCTGGTGTAACCCAGTCGAAACGTCGGGCAAAGGTATATATTTTGGCCTTTAATTTTTACCGTGTTAAAACCCATAAAGTAGTTACAATATGTGTAATAAACACGAAAGTCTCAAACAAGTATTAGGCTGATTGAGTTTCTAGGTGTTCCACCCGCTACCACGCCACCGCGCCGCCGCCGCCGCGCCGCCACCCGCATTTCATAATAAAGTACTTATTGTACGTTTTTTCAAGCAATTGTACTCTATACTTTATGAGAACAACAAAGTACGCGAAAATACTTTCTTTTTGCGTAATCAAACTTTTATGGAATTGTAAAAGCTGCCACCGAAAACTAATATTATGTTTTACTTATTAAAATTAAACAAAAAGTGTGTAGTGATGCCCAATGTGATGGTAATTTGATATAATTTATTATTTTGCAAGTGCAAAACAAAATTTACTTAAAATTTGAATATCATGTAGGTACTTTATTTTCTTCACATTTGCAGTCTATGTACTTTATTTCCAAGAGAAAAAGGTGTCAGCCCTAAGTGAGACGCGTCATCTAGTCGCATAAGTTAGGATAATAAATAGTACGTATCTGTTATCTAGGTATCTGTCCGTACCTTACAAATACGTATTTTGAAGCGAAGACAATATAAACAGGTATGTCTCGCTATGTGCTAGTGGTACTTAGTAAGAGGAAGTATCCCGCTGCTTTGCAATGGAATTGGGCTGGTACGACCGGAGAGGTACCTCTCGCTTATACGAGACCGGCGTAAAGTGGCCGCTGTGCTGTCGCGTTTCCGGTGACCCATGGAGGTGGGAGGAGGAAGGAGGGCAGCGCATCTGTATTACGTCTAAGCGGATGTCTATGGGCGTCACTAGTGATACCTATGGTTCCTCCTACTCTCTTGTCCCATACCTACTCTAAAAAGGCCGCTTAACACTTTAATAGTAAGATGTAGAAACGACTCTTTATCAAGTTAAGATCTCAGAGATCTATAAAGTGACGCCACTTTTCACTGGCATTGTTAACAGAAGCCAAGTACCTACCGTGTGAGGAAACCTTTTGCATTTCACACGAGCACAAAGTATCGTATATTAAAGTATATCGTGAATTTCTATAATAAAAACTTTCTTGTTTGTTATTTTATCATCACCGGTATTATTAAAACTATTTAATAACGACAATTAGGTATCAAGGTACGTTGTTGAGTGTTACATTATTAGATATTTAAGGTATAAGGATATTTAAGGTAAAAAATAAACAGTGAAGAAACATTTGTTATTTCACGCTGCCAATTAAGCACAATGCGTCTGCGTCAAGAAATTTGAACATAAGTAGTGACTACGTAGCATCCACAGATGATACAGGCATACCACAAGACTGTACCAGTTATGACCGTACACCGCCACTCACCAAATTGTGTGTTACATTTTACATCTTAATGTAGGTATTGCCCGATGTTTTAATTAAATTATTTGAGTTCGTCTTGATAACGCGAGTATATTAAATAAATGAATAATAGTAAATAAATATCTGTGGACCTTACACACCACGTTAGCCTAGCCCCGCGCTTATACTACTTATACTTGTGTTACGAATACTAGACAACGGAATATATTTCATATGTATTTTAAATCGCTGGGTAGATCGAGTGGTGCAAGACCTGCGCGAACTCTCAGTTGACGATAGCTGGCGGGAAATCGCGCAGGATAGAGAAAAGTGGCGCACTCTCTTGTCGGAGGCCAAGACTCACTTCGGGTCACTGAGCCAGCGGAGTAAGTAAGTAAGTAAGTAAGTATTTTAAATTTAAGAAATTTTATATATTTAAGATTTTTATTATAGAAATACACATAACACATAGATAAACATCCATGACTAAGGCGGAATTCGAACCCGCGCCCCTGGCGCAACATACTCCGCTTTTCCGAGCCCTGCAATGCGCCAGCCTGGTCGTCAATAAAAAAACTTGCATTCTTTTTGATAACAATATTAAATGACAGTCGATATTTATTTGAAGTGTTGATATATTATCTGAGTGCTGCTGAATTTACTTTATAACACGCCGCTTAAAACCTGAGAACTTTTTCGTAAGGACGACATCGCTGGTCAAATTGTGTGAAAATTATGAAAAGATGGGCGGGAAATATTTTGCACGGGCGTCACTGGCCAAAGTTGCATGAAAACTTTAAAAATCCTTAAAATAGAATCAGTCGTTCTCTAATAAGTTTCGCGCTGATCTGAGTGAGGAGTCGAGATGATCGTTGCGTAAGAGAGTACCGCTACAGCCTACACCGCAGCCTCCGGCCGACTTTGTTATTTACGTTTTTTATGGCTGGTGTTGTGATTGAACTCTGGGTTATTCAACTTGTGTTTAGGAATCCACCGCAAAAACTTGTATACAGTTTTACTAAATGGGAGGTTAGTTCTTTATAGCAAAAGGGGAAAACGAGCAGATTGAGCCAGTAAATGAGCTAGATCCAATAATTGATGCAATAATTGAAATTAGTGTTAGGCATTTTTGTTACAATTTTGTAAAACATTATGGAAATTTCTTATACATATTTATTTCAGTCAAATTTTAATGTAACAAAAAGAAAAATAAAAGGAATACTAGAAAAATATCTTATGTAAAAAAATTGGTTTAATTTCAACTAAACAAAAACTGACCCGAAATTTCCATATTATGCAAAAGAAATGTGCAAAAACAAACATAGATGTCAAGTGTCAGTTACAAAACGTTACCCTGACTCACGGGTGGCGCGGAGCAGGTCAGCAGGGGCTTTATATTATTCGAAATGAAAATAATAATGAAAAGAAATATGCTATATTCAAGGACGTTAAAAAAAAGGCGGACGGAGTCTCTTCATACAATAACTAAAACCCCAGAGTAAGCTGACTTTGTACTATAGTATGCCGGAGACATTGTCATGTTTGACAATTTTTAGAAAATACACGTGATTCGATATGCCGTCGTATGTAATAAAAAGCTGTGGAAACAATAGTGTTTCACATAAAAAAAGCCAGGGGATCACTTTTCATAGGTAAGCAAGGAATATATCCAGCTTATTGCCGCAATTTTATTGTTTTCGTAAATGTTTTCCAAACAATTAATGTTGTCAGACAATTAACATTTTCATTTACCCTGAATTGGGCTAAATATTTTTTTACTATTATTGTTATGTTTTCGTTTTGTTTTTCTTGTTTAATTTTTGTTCTTATATCTTGTGTATGGTTAGTCTCACAAATAAAGCAATTTTTATTTATTTTATATATCTCGACCAAGCGATAAAAAACTACTTTGTTTGAATTTCGCGCTACGGTAGTATTAAACCATTAAACCACGTTAAATACCTGTCTATAACCGTTCTGGATGGTAAATAACAGCAAATAAAAAAATGTAAGTCAATAGAACTTCAAAAATATGTATTCAAATTATTTAAAAAGATGGGTAATTTTTCTTATGTCTAGTAACCCTTTACACGCGCAGACATAAATACATTGTCACAATTTTAATGCTTCAATATTTTCTAGGCAACATTCCGTCCGCCTTTTTTTTTAACGTCCTTGGCTATATTATGATTTTATTTATACTATAAGAGGGTTAACCTTTTTTTAATCTGTAAACACATGATAATATAAGTACTATGTTACAATTGATTACGTACTCACATTCAGGAACCCGCGGGAACCGCATGAAACGCGATAATGTAGGTCACTAGGTATCACTTTACATTAAAGACAGGACTACTATAACACAAAAGTAATGTCGTGTACATCCGCGATCGCGGATTACCAAATTTCAGTGAGAGTACAGCAAAGTATCTTTTGCTACATGGTTAACTGCAGCGCCGGCTCTGATGGGGCCCTGGAGACCCTGTAACTGTGATGGGGGCCCTGTTATGGGTACAAAAATTATCTTAAGGCCTCTAAGGTAACGGGCCCTGGATGCGGCGCTGGTTAAATCATACCGACTTAAAAGCTGTAGCGTTGTCAGCTGCGCTAGTCTGCAACAATCCGATAAATTGCGTAGAATCGGTTGGTACAGAATCGAAAGGGCCAATCCTCTCGCAGACCATTGCATCGTCGTGATGGTCACGCGAGTTTCGTGCAACTCGTTGGAGTCCTAGTGGCTCTAGGATGTGTGTCAGTCCTTTGTAATGACCACCACGTTATGAGTTAGTGACAAGCAGTTGCATGTACAGGGTTTATATAATGTATGTTGACTAATCATTGGCTTCCTATTCCTTACCAGGAACTATTTGCATTTTTTTTATACAGACAGGCAAAACGAGCAAGCAAACGAGCAGTAGGAGCCATTTTCATGCTTGCCAACGCTCATAGACTAATGTCTATACTAATAATAATATCCTCTTAGCCGATTTCAGATGCGCAGGATATATTATAGTGCACAAGTATGCGCGCAGACACAAGTGCACTCTCTGTTCCCTCACTCTCATATTCCGATGGGACGGCAATCCGACACGACCGGTGAGAAATCAGGCGCAGGACCGACGGCTTAACGTGCTCTCCGAGGCACGGGGGTGTATCATCGCTAATTTCCTGACTCCGGACTGTTATTAGAAATTGAATAAATCCCAACAACAGTTTTTGACCCGACCTGGGATTCGAACCCAGGACCTCACGTCTGTGGTCTTACCACTAGACCACGAGGCAGTCAATGTCTATACTAATGACTACATGACACCACGCCCAGTACCTACTTAGTATTACTAGGCGCGGTGTCATCATAATATTAAGTAAGATTGTTTATATTATGATTGTATATTATTATGTTTTTTACTACTCATTGATGTTACTACACGGTCCGTTTCGTATTCGTTATTTGATCAAATTAGTCAATGTTGTAAGTTGTGGGGTTTTCCGAACTCGATCGGTTGCAATTCGTGTAAAGGCCACACCGGCCATATTTGATAAACAGTGTAATCAGTGGAGTCGCATATTGTTTTTAATGTTAAACGTAAAGCTAATAATATTATTTTATAATGCATCTAAAATATTCTTATGAATAATTGAATATTCCACTAAGTGTAGGTAAGTTTAATCGGGAATTAAATCTTTTATAAGTAAAAATGAGGGATCAGGGGAACCTCACAGGAGGCACCATAAAAAATGTGGGGTTATCATGAACTGGGACACTCCTTCAGAGATCCACGAAGGACTGGAGCTCTGTCCCATTCAAGGTGTAGGTACCCCTAGAATGGTCACTGCGTTCTCCGACTAGAACCCAATTTTGAGAACACAGAAACCCTTTATAGGATAGAAACAAAAGGTAGGGACAGTGGCGTAACTACAGGGTGGCAAGTCGGCAAAATGCCACGGGCCCCCAGCCAGAAGGGGCCCCCGGTCAGAGGAGAATCTCGACTATAAAAAGAAGCTTCTATATGTTGGGGTCCCCATCCTATGTATTCACCACGGGCCTCGAGCGGTTTAGTTACGCCACTGGGTAGGGAGGACTCAGCGAAACACGTGCTGCGCTGATCAGAGGGTCTTCCTTCAGGACTACACTATCACCTGTCACAGCCGGCTGTCTTGTAAGGTGATCTTCTCCCGAATTAGGTTGACTAGCGGTCAGTTATACCAATAGGGATCTTTTTTGCTGTTTTGCGTGTGCAGCGTATGCGCGACGATCTTACACACGCGACATTTTGTTTTTTTACTTGTTGTCACACGTTGATGCGCCAAGAGGGGTTAACGCTGCTCACACGCCAGTGGCCAATAGGAAAAGGATAAAGGATTGTGGCGGGAGTATCGTACAGGATCATTTTTTTTTACGTATAAGAGGGCAAACGAACAGTAGGAGATATTTTCATGACTACCGACGCCCATAGACATTCGCAAAGAAATTAAACAGATGCGTTTTCTTTCTTTCCGTCTCCCCCCTCCATGGGCCACCGGCTACTTACACACCGCATGAAACGCGACAGCACAGCTGTCACTTTACGCCGCAGGTCTTGTGTAAGCGAGAGGTACCTCCTCGGTCGTGCCGGCTCAATTCGGCTGCACGCAAGCATGCAGTGTGGAACTACCTCTTACTTATCTATCGATCTTACAAGATATACGTATTATACCTGAACAACGAAGGAAAAAAATAACAAACATATATCAGCTCCATGGCGCTCGTGTGCTATTACATTGATGACCTACTTTCGGAGTATTGTGCGATACTAACACAGCGCTGGGCTTCCCTGCTCTACCAAGGTCCACTCTGTTTCATTCGGGAATTTCTGCGATTTAATTAAGGTTGCTGCTAAAATTAAAAATGCTGTTATTGTTTAATCGATGTAATATTTATTAATGTTAATGAGGTTTTTTGCATTAGATTGTGGCTGTCCTTTGTGTAAATACCTACTTCATATTAACTCAACTTATTTTTTTATACCTTCTTGCCTTTTTATGTTGTGCTGTTAGATTGTACTCTTTTAATCATCAATTTGCTGGATTGTTAATAACGCGGATATGCATCCGAATACGGATGTTTGATGTTAAGATCCGCGTTACGGATCCGGATCCTAACTTTCTTACTTAATCGATGACGAAGCGAGTGACATAGATAGTTATCATCACTTGGCGCGACAGACGTAAGACTATAATAATATGTAACAACTCACAACCTCTCGCCTGGAAACCATTACGTTTACATTATCAAAGATCCAATAAAGTTATTGGACAGCTAACGGATATTTTAGAGCATGAAATCTTTAGCGTTCGGACGCCGCCGACGTCAAAAAGACTTAAAAGAATATTTCGCACTCCAAACGCTTCCTATAATCTATAAGATTACTGACCCATGTGCGCTCTATTTTTTCAGTAAAATTATCCAAATAATTATAAAATAATTGCATTATTTTTTAATAACACATAATGGATTAACAATTAGGCCACATAACAAGTAGGTAGGTACATCTTACCATGACAACAAACAAGATATCAGAAATAAATAGGAAGATCTACCATGACAACAAATTTTAGCAAAGACAAGACAATAGCAAGAGGTAGTGCCACGCAGCATGCAATGCATGTAGCCGAATTGGGTCGGCACGACCGGGGAGGTACCTTTCGCTTGCACGACACCGGCGCAAAGTGACAGCCCTGCTGTCGCGTCGAACATAACAAGTCATATAATATTTAGTTCATAATTACAAAATAGTTTCACTTAGATCTAATTTCTTAAAATAATTTCATATATCTATACATACTCTAAAAAAAATAATTTAAAGTATGTATAGATAAGATAAGTATATGAAAGAAAAAATATTTCACTCTGCTCTTGGTATATAATATTTATCTTTACATATTATATTATGTTAATTTTCTGGTTGATTTATAATTATAACCTACTTTAATACAGTTATCTGAAATAAGCCATTTGAGGACAATAAATACACATTAGGAGTCCACAGTAAATCATCAATTATTGCTGTTAAGTATAACAAATATTCAACAACTATAAATTGAATGAGATATTTCCTTCTTTATCTTACAAAATATTCTTGAAACTTAACTTATCTTCTTCTTATTAACTTTGGGGAAAGAATAAAAAAGAAGACATTTTAATTACATACAAGAGTATAATAATATTATGTAGGTACAGTTTATTTACAAATACAGGTACAAGAAACAATTGTTAATTATCCGACATCTAGTAGAATATAAGCGCAACTTTTAGTAAGCTAGTGTTCATTTAGTTTAAAAGTTTGTCACTAGATGACTCTTTTAAAGATTAAAACAAAAAAAGAGATGAGTTTTTTAAATTATTTAATTACCCAAAGGGTATAATTTTTATTTTAATGGTATATGGTATATATTACGAATAAAATTAAATTATTTGTAAAAAGAGAAGGAAAAAAAATTGATCAAGCTTATTCTCCGTGACATCTAACAAAAAATAATTGCAACTTCAAGTTTGCTAAACGCCCATTTAGTTTTTAAGTATGTAACTAGATGGCGCTTTTAATAGTTTTTGTAAGCTGACTAACATATTTTTTCGCCATATTATTATTATATTCATTAAGTGAAAAGTATGTATTATTTATTTAAGTAAATAAATAAATTTTCACAGATAATAATAACAAATTTTCGGCTTTGTATTGTTACATTTCGGTGCAACTTTTATGGCGCTATCGATGTAGTTAATGAAACGGCTACTAGATGTCACTTTTTATTGTTAAATAGCTTTATTTTATTCTATGAATATTATATACCATATGCATATATACCATTGCTCAGAATATGATTCCTTTAATATAATATGATCTATCTACTACGCCCGGGGCCCACCCACACGGTGTTTTCGTACGATTTTCGCAAACGTAACGTAAACGTAAGTCCTTCTTGCTTTTTATTCCTCAAGGAATGATTTTTGCAGCCTTTCACTACACAATTCGGCATTTTCAGGTAATAAACAATTATTTATTTGGAAGTCATACGCCATTGACGAACTGTCACAAACTAATGATCTGGGTGTAGTTTGGTTGTCAAATGTGTATGTGAGACCGTGTTTATACAGGAATGGGTGTAGTTTTGCTGGCTTAATTACATTGTTAACAGCGCTCCGTCTATACTTTTTATTAAGTCTATGGAAATTATCATATTATCTTTGCAAAATATGTGTAATATATATTTTATTTATAGCTTAAAAGGCGAACAACCAATCGGAGCCATTTACATGAGTACCGACACCCATAGACATCGGCATAGAGTTTATACAGACGCGCTGCCCGCCTGCTTCCTTCCACCTGCACCACCGGATGCCTAAGAGATTTTATCACTTGCAATAGTGTAATTATTACCTAACTCTTTAACTAATCGTGAAAAAAGAAAGATTTGTAATAAGTATTAAAAAAAACTGCTCCTAAAAAGAAAAAAAATGTGTCAAATAAGAAAATCTAATAAATAAATTAACAAGCCTGTGTTTCTAAAAAAGAAGTGAAATCCCACCAGAAACATTCTGTAAAAAAAACTAGCCAAGTCTCGATGGAGCTGCTTGTTTATCTCTAGAAAGTGATGAAATCTAGACAAAGTCATGCCAAGCCTGTGGATTCTACTGCGATTTCTTTATATTAACCGCGTATTGAGTCTCATCTTTTACTGGATAAGACTTGAGACTCAACATTCTTTGTACGTTATTGGGTACAAGTCTGAAGTCAACGGCCAAGTCACACAACATTAACTATAATAATAAAGAAATCGCAGTAAGGAACCTTAGACTTGCCACAACTTTGTCTAGATTTCATTACTTTTTAGAGATAATCAAACAGCTCCATCGAGACTTGGCTAGTTTTTTTCCGGAATGTTTTGGTGGGATTTTCTATTAAAAAAATAAAGCGGAACAAAGTTCGGGTCAGCTAGTTATTAAATATCTCGTCTATCTAAAAAAAAATATGGATGATACATTATAGGATTGAATGATGGTGATACTTAATTTTTTCATCCAAAAAAAGCATTTAGATATTGAAG
>LUGF01006000.1:6437-28081 GCA_001625245.1 Calycopis cecrops
CCGATCACCTTTTTCCTGTTGGGTACTTTTTGTCTTATCATTTTTATCTCAATCGATCCTCTTTATGGTGACAATGCAGGAAATTAGTTCAGCGCGTTTGCATAACAATAACCATAATAACTAATAAAATACTTTAACACAAATCACAACCAAACTATGATTATTAAACAACACTTTAGTCCTTTCTATGATGATTATGTTGATCACAGTAAATAAATCAATATTATGAACACTATATATTTAATCAATAGATATCAACCATAATCGGCACAATAAATTATACTATACTTATCTCATTATATACAGTACCGTAATTTATTGAGTTCAATATTTTATAAATTATGACTTAATTACACACGTATCAGGTTTCAAAATTAAATTCCGCTACACTTCGTACGGAATTATTTAAAATCAATAAATCCTTCATGGATTTATCCTCGTTATGTTTTTGATAAGGAAATGTCTGAGGAATTAATAGCTATGATCAAACTATCATGATGGAGGCATGTAAATTTATTGGGTTGTGTAACTAGGTGGATATAAATCAAACGTCTTAGAGCGCTTCAACAGGTTCGGTTACCAGAGAGCATGGCACGGAGTAAAGAGACAAACTTCACTTACTCATGTGGATAGGAATGGCTATTTCCTGGGAAACAGAAAAGACCGATACAATGTCTCGGCATTCCCGCTACATCTACAATACACATTTACTAACGTTTATTCGTTTACATAAGTATCGTTTTATCCATGCTGCATTGCTACTGAAGGAGGCAGCTCCCGTGAACTTCTCGACCGCATGACACCACCACGAAGTTACTTTTTCGTGATTCCTTCAGTTTGTAAGTTTTCAGTGGCCCTTTTTTTCGGTTTTGGCCTCTTACCCCCTATGCCAAATTATGTATTTAAAACTATAATATCCTTAGTTAAGTGTACATAATCACATTAAACAATAATTTTCATACTGCTGTATCTGCGTGTAGCATATACTACAGTGATCGTAACCCGAGCTGCGCCGGTGGGTCACCTTTCGGTTTTCAATCAGAGCCGCGCTCGAGGGTCGATATCGTGTAAACGCCGGGGAGGTGCAGCTGATAGCAAGTGCTATACATATATAACTACCAGGTACTATGGTACAATCGTAGAAGCCAGGGTTGTCCCGGTAAAATACCTCTTCAGTACAGGTTTAAACTATTTTTAGGGTTCCGTATCTCAATGAGAAAAAATGGAACCCTTATAGGATCGCTTTGTTGTCCGTCTGTCTGTACGTCTGTCAAGACCTTTTTCTCTAAAACACGTGAAGGGATTAAGCTGAAATTATTGTCAAATACGGAGGTCACTTACGTCTTGATGCCTTGAAAAAATCACACTTCTAAGTTAACGCAATAAAAAGTTATAGTCATTTAGAAAACGCACTTTTTGGAAAATCTATAGGCTACTTCCCGTTGAGCTAGAATTCTGAAATTTGGCAAGAAGTAAGACCTTACAGTATACATATAGGAATAAATCTAAAAATTGGTAAATAAAATTTATATCACTGGAAAAATCATTACCAACTTATGCATGTAGTTCGTTTCATACTAAATGTGTGCAAGCACCCGCATATATAAGTTTGTCAACTTGTCGCAGGGAAGTGTAATTTTCTCAACGTCTATTACTTTTGCTCATACCTCCCGTTCCTACGGAACCCTCGGTGTGTGAGTCAGACTCGCACTTAGCCCGGTTTTTTTGTAATATTACCGTAAAATCTGAACTAATGAGACCAATGTGTAAGCGGTAGTGTCTTAGCCTAATTGATCCAGCACGGCCCAGGAGGTACCTCTCGCTACCATGATACGATGTGGTTGATGTCTCTGGACTTGCATTAAGTCCACGTTTGGTTTTACTTCATCTATAATGACAGATGCAGATGCGTCGTCCTCCTATACCCATCCAAGCAATGTGTCACCGGACTCTCACCAGCCGGATCGGAAGTTACTTTAAAGCCATCCCCAATTTTGACTTGCAGCCATTCATCACTAGCACTTTTACAATTCCCTTTTTAACTTGTTTTTATTGATTTTTTTTATCTTTAGTAACGCGATCCTTAAAACTTCCAAAAAGCGTAAAATCATGGATTTACATTATATACGTAAGGTTTATAGGATTATAGAGTACCGTGGTCTATACAGTATTTATTATATTGAGTGTATTTAAGTTGTAAGGTTTTTTCTGTACCTATGCAATAAAGAATTATAATTTTTTTAATTTCTTATTAGGGTTCCGTATCTCAAAGAGAAAAAACGGAACACGTGAAAGAATTAAGCTGAATTTGTCAAATACGGAGGTCAGTTACGTCTTGGCGCCTTGAAAAAAATCACACTTCTAAGTTAACACAATAAAAAGTTATAGCCAATTATGCAAAAATTTTGAATGAAAACGTACTTTGTCGAAAACCAAAAACCTATCGGGTACTTCCCGTTGACCTGGAGTTGTGAAATTTTGCAAGAAGTAAGAACTTATAGCACAAATATAGGAATAAATCTGAAAACTAGTTAATTATATGTAGGTCATTGGAAAAATCATTATCAACTTATAACTGTAATTCGTTGCCTACTAAATGTGTGTGAGCAACCGCTTATATAAGTTTGTCAACCTAAACGGCAGGCGTAAAGTTACAATAATTGAAAACGATGCATTACGTTTGGATTACGGAACCCTCGTTGTGCGAGTTGGACTCGCACTTGGCCGGTTTTTTTTATGTTAGATGTATGTGTGTGCGTGTGCGGGTGCGTCTGCATGTGAATGTGTGTGTGTGTATGAGCGTGTCGTGTGTGTTCCAATTATCAATAAACATATTCAATAATCTAATATCCCGAAGACAACTCCCCCACGTCTGCGGTACGCTACGGGATGTTTATGTACCACAAAGGACCCGGACAAAAGGGAACACGATCCAAACTCAATTTCCAAATCGATTATTAGACCCCTTTACCGAAAAACAAGAAACCGCGTAACTAGAGACGCCCCTATCGGGTCGCGCACTATTTGTTTTCGGAGATTCGTTTCTTTTTAGAGAACAAGCGATGCACGTGGCGTTCCGTGGCGGACGTGCTTTTTGCTAGCTACGGTTTCACGAGTGGATTCTTTCATAAATTGACAGCTATGTCATCATTGGTATGAAATTTTGATAAATCCTCTGTTGCTTGGATCATAAAATCTGTATTCCTAATTCAAGGTGGCACATTCATAGGATGGACTCTCTCTTCCAACTTAGAGAAGCTGTACCAATGATTTTTATGACGTTCTACCTGTGGGCACAATTCTTTGACTGAGGACTGTCGGGTCGAGGTCAGTGGCATCTTGCCAAGTTGACACCTTAGTAGTGCCATTAATGCAGCCATATTGGGCCGGCAAAGGAGAAATTGTATTTCGACACACAACAATCACTACACTTAAGGTGATGACGTAGACATGATAGATGACGTAGATGCGTTTTGTGCAGTTTATAAGAAATGTGTGGCATATAGTGTAAAATGGGGGAAACAAGGTAGCTCATCTATATATCTATATGGATATTGCGGCGTCTGTACTCACAAAACGCCTCCGATTGCTCTATCTCTCTATGCTATAAAAACAAAAAAAACAAAAAAATTCGAATATGTAGAAACATGATTCACCTCCCATATCCCACCACCTTATATATCCCACAAATTGTCTCTTTGACATACGAAACTTACGCAACCAAACCTCTCTCACTTACCAATCACCAAGAATCCCTGTCCATTGTTTCTTCATGACTGAATCTACAAACGAAACACACAAACAATCAATCAAAACATTCGCAAACATTTTTGTCCAAACTCTAATCGCTACAAGCTATGTTTCACCTCCCATATCCCACCACCTTATATTATATCCCACAAATTGTCTCCTTGGCAGACGAAAATTACCGACCACCACTCCCACTTACCAATCACCAAGAATCCCTGTCCATTGTTTCTTCATGACTGAATCTACAAACGAAACACACAAACAATCAATCAAAACATTCGCAAACATTTTTGTCCAAACTCTAATCGCTACAAGCTTTTACAACGCTTTACGAGCTTTCGCATATTTAATATGCGCTAACGATGTCCGGCCATTAGCGACCGCATGTCCGCATGTCCGCATGACGCCGCACGTCCGTGAAGATGCAACGGCAGATTGGCGGGGGTTCATTTGTCAAAACGCTACTGTTCGAGATAAGGTTATCAGATCGCTAATGCGAAATTCGAATTGCATTCATTCCTCATGCGGAAGTGTGGCGGAGGTTCTAGCGGATGTGTCCGGCTATGCCTTAGCAACTTAAGTTGTGTGTGTGTGTGTGTGTGTGTGTAAAAAGAAGTAACCGATCAACGGGCCCTAACAAAATCGTAGGTATCTGCAATATTACCAAATTAGTAGTATAGTACTATTTTAGTTGTAAGTTTCTTTCTTTGTGTCTATTCAACAACCGATTGGCTGACCGCAGGTATAAAGTATTATATATTATATTAAGCCCATTATGTGTCCCATTGTTGGGCAAAGGCCTCCCCCCATTTTTTAATTTTTCTCTGTTCAGAGCTGCATCACGCCAATCAGGCAGTACACAGTAGGTACGTTTTTATTGAAACGTGGGAAAATTAGCTTTTATATAAGTAGATAGATATTAGGACATTTTTAAATGCTAAGTCCAGATTACTACGGATCACCTTGACTAATTTAAAGTGTAAAGCTACATATAGGTGTAAAATTGTATACTTTGTAAACAATATTTGTTTTGTTATCTTCATGATATTGATTACATTATATAAGACTTCAAACATTGCAAAGCCTCTCACTAACAAGTTTCAATATAAATGATATACCTACCCACTCACCACACACTTGTGTCATTCAAGTTTCGTTGCAGGCACCTATAGGCTAGTACAGATTTTGGACATTTAGTTCAAAATCTTTATTCACATCTCGCGTTCCAAGGAAAGCAGTTCTGATTATTATTTGCCTAATACTTCAATTAATAAATAATTCGTACGTAATTCAATCAATAAGATGACAATTACCAAAGAGCAGGCATTTTCTTTAAACATATTATCTGCCAAGTAAGATCAACCTAAAACCACCTAACTACTAAAATCAGTTACAAAAATTCCATTTTATAAAAATAATAATAAAATTCTTCTTTTTATATACTATTTACTCCAATCTACCAGACTCAAATGCTCAATGGCTAATATATTCATCTAGCCTTGTCATCAATGGCTTAGCCCACTACTCGTCCCCCCCACGGCTACTCCTGAGTCACCAGGATCAACAGCTGCAATCTTTGATATTACCTGAGGCCCGAGGGAAGAGCTAAAAACTGCATTGTGATCAGGAACGAATTTAATCAGAAGAAAATAGCAGATATTCCATTTGTTCTTACAACTTGTAAGTTGTCGAATAGATTCATCGCTATAGCATATTCAGCAGCATGATATCAGCATATAGCAGCACAGTAGCAGGCATGCTGTCCGCGCCCGCTCGCACTGCGGCCCCACCCCACTCTCAAAGAGGACGCCCGAGGTCATCCATCATTATTATATCGGACAACTTGCGTGCGATGACCTCATTTTTTGCTTCACTCGAATTCACTGCGCATACACCAAACGCACTCACCAATTTTCGACCTAATCGCCGTTGTCTTAAAGTCGTCTTTAGCTTGGGTTGTCGAAGATAATTTTTGCATTGTTATTAACGCAAGTGCAAGTTTCATCAGAAACCTGTTGGCCGGCCCTCCGCCCTTGTAAATGTACCTAATAATGATCGGAAAAGTGAATAATAACGTGCGAGGGAATCTTTGACTTTTTTATGGGTTTCGATGGTAAATTACGCCAGTCGTTGGACAAATGCGTCGCACAAAACGCGACAAAGTCACTTCACGTCGATTTGTGATGTATTGTTTTGTTTCTACTTTCTACCTATTATAGAGTTTAATTTAAAATATTAGCAATATTGTACACAGAGTATTAAGAAGACTATTTGTTATTTACCAAATTACTTGATACTCTCTTAAAATGTATAAATGATAATGATGGTGGAGACCTGGTGACCCGAAATACAGGGCCCTAAAGTCTAGCTCGGGCACCACTCTACCACAATATACCAATGTTTGTAGTTTATTATTTTGTACTGCTTAGAAACTGTATTAAAATGTGTATTGTGGTGAGAAAATAAATAAATTATTATTATTATAATTATTATTGAACAGACGCAAATAACCTTGTGCATTTGTCGTTTGTAAGCACGAAATGCAGGGTAGAGATTCACTTACTCGATTGAGCTGTTCTAATACCATGTTTAGTAAGAGGTAATGCCACGCTGCACCCATGCATCCGACTTGGGTCGGCACGACCACGACACCGGCATAAAGTGACAGCTGTGCTGTCGTGTTACGTATGGTGTATAAGTATCCGGTGGCCCTTGGAGAAGGAAGAGTACAACACATCTGTATAATTTCTATGCGGATGTCTACGGACGTCGGTAGACATGAAAATTACTCCAACTGCTCGCTTACACTATATAAAAACTTACTCTTTAATTGCCTAATGACTTTATGTAAAGTTTTAGACGTAAATCTCTAACCGGGTAGTTTTTTGGAGAATTTGAAGGGGGACGTATAACCAAGTGATCCATCAGTTACCCATCACCATATAACGCAATCCATTAAGTTCCACAAGTGGTATTACCAGCGACGCGGTAATCTCACGTTATTGAGTGGGCTAGAGTTGGCCCCCCGCGGCCGAGGGAGCCCTGTAGTGGTATTAGCTGTTCGATTGTTCGCAGTTGTTGCTCGATTGTCAGCTTGTTTGATCTTTTAGAGTGGTTTAGAGGTATGTGGAGCTTAGTGCTAACAGTGCTGCGGATTTTTCAAGCTGGCAAGGTTGTGGTATCTCTGATACAGGGGCGACAATGTCGCGTTTCGTGCGGCTACCGGCGCGTAGACATTCCCATGGAGGATAAGATGGCTTGTTGCCCTTTTCCTCCTTCAATCTGTAGGTCATCGGAAACTCACACGCCGCATGTAAAGCGAATACATTGCTGTCACTTTCTGACTGAATCGTGTCAACGGGAAATACATCCCCGGCCGACTCAATTCAGTAGGGCACTACCTCTTACTGAGGATTTTTTTTATTGTCCTCCTATAGTCCTATGTCATAGATAGGGCCTTTGCTCTTTTTCATTTTTTTTCTTTTTTTTTTACACTTACTCTCTTACTGAGGTTATAGTCTTACTAAATAGGTAATAGAGTAAAGGATGTCACACACTAAGCAGATGCGGCAAGAGATCTGTATCTTAGCGCATATCTATCAATATTGCTCTCTGTCCTATTAATATTATAAATGCGAAAGTTTGTATGTTTGTTTGTTTGAAACCAAAAAAACTGCTGAACCGATTTTCATAAAATTTGGCAAACACATAGAGGGTAACTTGGATTAACACAAGATAGTTTTTATCCCGAAAAATGTTCCTATGGGATGCCATGGGATATTTACCACAGGATCGAAATTTACGCGGGTGAAACCGCGGGGCGCAGCTAGTAGATCGATATAAGCTCTAGAAGCACCACACAATACGCAAATCACAAATATTTTACCGTCAAGTATCTGCAGATACAGACCTATATTGAAGGATGTTTTTATACGCAGATAAAATGTTATCGTATCAACTTAGTATGTGATAGTAGATTTTTTTATTTCTTTTTTATGCTATAGGGGGACAAACGAGCAGTTGTAGCCATTTTCATGACTACCGACGCCCATAGACATCTGCATAGAGACTATACAGATGCGCTGCCCTCCTTTCTCCTCCTACCTCCATGGCCCACCGGCTACTTACACACCGCACGAAACGCGACAGCACAGCTGTCACTTCACGCCGGTCTCGTGTAAGCGAGAGGTACCTCCCCGGTCGTGCCGGCCCAATTCGGCTGCATGCAAGCATACAGCGTGGCACTAGATAGATAGTAATCAGCAAAAATAATTCTTACAAACTCAGATTCGATTTCACAGGCCTTTTTAAAAACCCCAGTTACTCTATTAATTACTTAATTGACAAGAAAACTATACATTTCGGTGTCACAAGTTATGGTTAGGGGTAAAAATATGAATAATGTATGTTAATTAATGTTAAGAGTTAAGTATCGAATAGCTAATTGACCTTAATTACCTACGAAACTGACTCTAAATATCTCAATAATTGATACCTAGCTAGTTAAATCACCTATTCAGTACCTAGTGATAATTTCATTGTATTTTTTTTTTGTTGTTAAACTAAAATGTCATGTCCCGACAAGTTTTTTGGTTTGGTGAAGGCACCCCCCTATGTCCCCCCTTATGTCCTTTGCGTAGCTTGCGGCTTGTGAGTTTCCTGTGGCCCATTGTAGGGAAGGAAGGAAGTCAATACGTCTGCATAATAATCATACTCATGACTATGAGCGTTGGTAGCCGTCAAAAGGTTTCCGTTTCTCGTTTGCACCCTTACTCTAGAAAAAAGCAATTTTTATTTTTTTGCAGCCCTTTATTTTTGCACTGGTCTAATGTCATCTGAGAACAGCCACTGAACTTGTTTCACCTATTTCAATCACTTATTCATTATAATAATAATAATAATAATGTTTATTTCGGACCAGATCCATATTGTTACTAACCATAAGTATAAGGCTTTATGTTACTAACCACTATATGGACTATGTCTGAAATTAAGAATTATTATTATTATTATTATTATTATTATTATTATATATTTGTTAGTAACATAGAAATAAGGTGTATTCGGCTAATTCCGAAAATCGGGATATTCCGAATATTGCTGTTTTCTCCCGAACGAAGCAATACTTTTTGCTCTGGAAGCATTCATCTAGTCGCCATTTTAGTCCTTTCGCCCCGTCCATCATCTCAAGGCACTACGTAGGAGTACACATGAGCGACATGAAATTTTCGTCAAATATTGTTTTTTCGCGCGTTTTCGGATTTTCGGAATTACCCGAACCTCCATAAATGAGAAGTTTAGTAAGTTATCTAACTGATTGTTTTTTATAACGATACATTATCATTTTTGTGTACTACTGAGTAGATTTAAAACATTCTAGCTCATTTTTTTTTGTTTTTTCGGAATTGACCGAAGAGGGTAAGTCCGAAAGTAAAATAATTCGGATTTATACGATTTAAATTTTTCATAGAAATCGTCAGTGATTCTCAACATTTAAATAATATTTGTTAGATTGGATTATTTTATATATAAATTATGATTTTAGTAGTGTGTTTCATTATTTATATATATACTGGACCTGGGTCCCAGTGACTGTTTACATTATTCAAAGCTGAAGGAGGATTTACGGGGGCCAAGATTTTCGGATGATAATGAGATGAAGTCGACTGTTTAAGCCATTTTCAAAACAAAAAATCAGAATATTATTTCAATGGTATAAGGCATTATATTTGCGATATGAGAAGTATATTTCACTTGAAGGCGTATTGAATATTGAAATATAAAAATTAAAAAACTACACTTTTCTTTCATTAAAGACTGCGTCAAACTTATCAGCCGCCCTCGTACATAGACAGAACAGTAAAGTTTTAATTCAAGTAATTTTTAAAGTGAAACAATATTAAATGTTTCTTGAGATAAATGTGACAAGATTACACTCAAAGCTAAAAAAAATTAATTCGGGAAATATAAATATACCTAATCTTATTATTTTTACTAGTATTTCAAACCTTTATCAATTGTTTCCAGATGTGGCCAGATGGTGTATTAGACTCACTAAAAGTTTGAGTACCGTAGACTTCTAATCGGGTAATTCCGAAATAAAAGTATGGCGTGCATTCGTCTAAGTTACTTCTTGGCCCATATTGAGAAATATTATATTGGGAAGGTAAATCTAAACAAAATAGCATAATGTACCTTCTGCCTAAACTTAATAAAGTTCATTTTTGGACATCATTCCGAATTAACCGAACATCTTCGGAATTACCCTTGTACAAAAAATAAAAAGTCTTATTTTGAAAACCATATATCTCCAAACTTAGAGAGTACTAATAAAGGTCTTGGTAATCATTATTTAGGTAATTTAAGTAAGCATAGGAAGTGACCTTCGATGGCGGCATAAAGTGCACGAGTTCTATGTAGTCAATGCAAATATAAAAGTCCTGCCAACTCGTCTAAAATCCATTTGTAATTACCCGAATACACCCTACTTAATTTATGTTAGTAAAAATTACATTAAATTCATTTTCAATCAATACATTCACAATTATTATTTTCATACCTATATTGCCTAGTGATAATGTCATTGGATCGTGTAAACTACAATGACATGTTTTGAAAGGTTTATAAAGATGGTTTTATAGAGATTGTCATCGCACACGCTAAAATCCGTCAAGTCATTCTGGCTGACTTAGAGTCACGCTGCAAGCATGCATGCATGCACTTACCAAGGACCTCTCGTATGTAAGTGCCTCTCGTTTACGCAATACCGGTGACAGTTGTGCTGTCGCGCTGTGCGGGTGTAAGTAGCCGGTGGCCCATGGAGGGAGAGGACGACAACGCTGTATAAACTCTATGCTGTCTTTACCCTCTTAAAAAAGCCAACGCACAGCTTATAAAGCCATATCAATCGCATCCATGCGCAAACGCATCTAAGCACGACGAGTTTTTCACAAGTGACGCCGATTTCTCATGATGTATAAAATGCCATCGGACAAACCGTTAATTACTCTCCCGTACAAGGGGCCAGCTCTTCACTACTTCAAGAAATGACCACTAGCGTACCCATGAAGCTGTGCTACAAATTTCAACCCAAACTCCAGGACTTAAAGTACACTTTAGCTCCACGAAAGCGGAGCTTCTCGGAGACATTTAGACAAATCGACATCGTGGGAATAGCTGAGACAATGGTGCGTTTAATTTTGACATCTATGAATAACATTATAGGGTCCATTTTGTGGGAGCTAGGCGAGAGAAAGTGGTTTTCGAGACACACCTCAAATTCCGCGGAGGCGTAATTAGAGAGGTTCCCCGAAGATGGGACGGTTTTGGTGTGATTTTAATTTGTCGTAGATATAGTGAGGAAGTCTGTTATCTCAAGAATTTGTCCATTGAAAATAGATAACATAATACTTTATCTATTTTAGATTCAATTGATATTATCTACCCAACTATACCTACTGATTTTATATATCTATGGTATACTAGCTGCACCCCGCGGTTTACCCGCGTAAATTTCGATATCGTAGAAAATGATCCAATGGCATCCCATAGAAACATTTTTTTAGGATAAAAACTATCCTATGTATTAATCCAAGTTACTCTCTATGTGTGTGCCAAATTTCATGAAAATCGGTTCAGCTGTTTTTGCGTGAAGGAGTAACAAACAAACATACAAACTTTCGCGTTTATAATATAAATCTATGATATATATACAAAGAGGAAAGATTTTGTTTGTTGGTATCGAATAGGCTCCATAACTACTGGACCGATTTTAACCATTATTCCAATAATAGAAAAATACATTTTGAGGGAGTAACATAAGTTTCATTTTAATACGATTGAACAATTAATTTTATTCAATTTTAATTTTACCTAACCCGTGGCCAAGGGAGTGCCAGGTGGGCGGAACTCGCCGACAAATGAGATGAAGAGTTATAGATGTTGAGGAAGCCAGGACAGTGTGATATGATCGTGATATGTGGCACTGTTGTTCCCGCTCACCGTGTTGGGCAGCTGGCCTGGTGTAGTCGTTGTTGAACCAGTCCTTTTTCTTTTTTTTTAAGGTATTGGGGGGGCAACGAGCAGCCGAAGCCATTTTCGTGACTATCGACGCCCATAGACATCCGTCTAGACACAGATGCGCTGCCCGCCTTTCTCCTCCCACCTCCATAGGCCACCGGCTACTTGCACACCGCATGAAACGCGACAAAACAGCTGCCACTTCACGCCGGTCTCGTGTAAGCGAGAGATACCTCCCCGGTCGTGCCCAATTCGGCTGGATGCAAGCATGCAGTGCGGCACTACCTCTTTCTATGATGTATGTCTATATTGATATGTCCCGTATCTGTTTACAACAAGGCATTTAAGGACCAGGCTGGCGCAGTGGCACAGGAAGGAGCATGTAGCGTCAGGTCGCGGGTTCGAATCCCGCCTAGGTCATGGATATTTATCGATGTATTATATGTATAATAATAAAAATCCTAAACATATGAAGCTTCTTAAATTTATAAAACATACTAGCTGCGCCCCGCGGTTTCACCCGCGTAAATTTAGATCCCGTGGAATATTGAAAATCATCGCATGGCATCCCATAGGAACATTTTTTTCGGGATAAAAACTATCCTATGTGTTAATCCAAGTTACTCTCTACGTGTGTGCCAAATTTCATGAAAATCGGTTCTGTAGTCTTTGAGCGAAGAAGTAACAAGCAAACAAATATACAAACTTTCGCATTTATAATAATAATAGGATTAAATATATTTCCGTTGTCTAGTACCCGTATCACAAGTCCTTACGGTACTTAGCCGGGCTAGGCTAACGTGGTGTGATATGTCGACAGATAATATTATTATTCCTTCTTCTACTATTCTACTAGGCCAGTCCTTCATAGTACAGACAGAATAAACACTATATCTTATCCCCTTGTATTAGCTTCGAACTAGCACCTATTTACGAAAATCCTCAACTGCTTTTTCATTTCGTAACTAATGTGATTATATTAGAGTTATTTGTTAAACATCGGTTTGGTAATAAATATGTTAAGTGGTGTAATTAATGCATTGCATCTAAAACGGACCTGACAGTGTTTCTCGCACCTACTCGTTAAGTGGCGGCTACACTGGCCCGTTCCGTGCGCCTTTTGACACTTACGACTGTCCTACTAATATTATAAATGCGAAAGTGTGTACTCCCACACGCAAAAACTGTTGAACCGATTTTCATGAAATTTAGCACACACAAAGAGGGTAGCTTGTATCAACATAGTATAGATTTCATCCCGAAAAAATGTTCGTATGGGATGCCATGATTTTCCATTTTCCACGGGAACGAAATTCACGCGGGTGAAACCGCGGGGCGCAGCGTACTAGTGTACATAGGGAGGAACAAACGAGCACTCGGATCGTTTTGATGTCTACCGTGACGCCCATAGATATCCGCACTGTATCTAGACGAACCCTCCAACCCTCCATCGGTCCCCCAAAAACACACGCATACACAATCTTACTTTAAAGGACTTAAGTTGGCTTTACAAATATTAAATCTTTACGTCATCGGCACTTGCCATTAGCTGCCCCACTGGCTCTTAATAAAAACTAATGAATGGCTCCTTCTAGACTCGCTAACGAGCCAGCGCTTCGTATTTAACGTACCGTGGCTCGTAATAGAGACATACATTGTGTGAGCGTGTATGATAAGTGCTCGTACATTAGTGCGAGTATCCATACATTACGTACGTTTCTATTATGAGTATTTTCTAATAGTTCCGGCGTTTTGAGTAGCTTCGGCTCTGCTGTCGCGTAGAGTGCGGCTTGTGAGTTTCCCGTGGAAGTAGAAGGAGAAGTGAATTAGTAAGAGGTAGTGCCACACTGCATGCTTGCATGCAGTCGAATTGGGCCGGCACGACCGGGGAGAGAACCTCTCGCTTACACGAGACCGGCGTGAAGTGACAGCTCGTTTCGTGCGGTGTGTAAGTAGCCGGTGGCCCATGGAGGTGGGAGGAGAAAGGAGGGCATCGCATCTGTATAGCCTCTATGCGGATGTTTGTGGGTGTCGGTAGTCATGAAAATGGCACCGACTGCTCGTTTGCCCTCCTATACCATTTAAAAAAAAAAAAAGAAGACGCCAATACGACTAGATAATAATCATGTTGATGTCTATAAGCGTCCGTTAACAAATTTCCACTTCTCATTTGGACCCTTACGCTACAAAAAAGCGGTTCTAGGGATGGAGCAAATAGACCGTTTTAGGAGCCCATCAATGTCCCTAAGTCCACAGCTGTGAGTTTTGAGCACAATTTCTCACAGCGCACAACATCATAATGGAACCAGCTACCTCCGGAACCGATGCTTGCGATGCTACGAAAACTTCTATCTCAAGGGCAAAAGGGGAAAATCTAGGCTTTTGAGTACATCCATGGGCAGCGGTTATCTACCACCGCTGCTAATTTGCCCCTTCTGTAATCCAATCTACATAAAAATAAGGTTATTTCATTGTAAATAAGGTACCTCATCGACAGTCAGTACCGCATAAGGACTTCACAAGAGACATAAGCCCAGCGCACCGAAAGCATTCCCAACCCCTAAATTCCATTAATTTCCAGAAGCACTTCCCACTCCAGTAACATTAATTAGAACCTAATAGATGCAGCCTATCCATAAACATAATTAAACGTAGATAACACAGATAGCGCCACTATCGCGCCGCCATCTTGTTTTGGTCGGCCATTAGGCGCTGGCCTATTATAGTTAAAAATGGGGAAACAACGTCGAAAAAACTTAATTTATACCAACATTTGTTATAATGCAACCAGTTATTAGACTCGGAAACATCTTAATTCTACCACAAACAAACTCATATCATAAATATGCTAATATGAATGCGGTTTTGGCATTAAACGTTTTGTCATATGGATATAAAGGTTATTTTTGTGTGACTGGATATGTGTGATGTTTCCTGTTGGTTTTGAGCTGCGTCTTTCACGCACTTCCCGATGCTAATAACATTATGTTGATTCGTTGATATTTCATTTAATAATTGGTGGTACGGTGGGCGACACAGGTTTTTGTCCGAGCTTATTTTTTTAGAAACTACTGTTTTTGAGGTACCTGCCAATTTTGATACCCAAGGGTGGTCTGGTATGTGCAATACAATTTAAAGGGAGAGACAATATACTACTAATTTTAGTTAACAGGAATGGAAGTTAGAAATTAGCGATTTTATTAAATATTCGCATCATTTTTTTAACAGGGTAGGTGTGCTAGAGAGTACCTACATATCACGGTCCTTACCTACTTACTAGAGCTACGAAGGTGGAGAAGTTCTAGCCGTGAAAACTCCGTTCGACTATCGATGGAGAGATTGGAGACTCAAGTCAGCGTGGAGATGTAGACGACTATACGCCCCGTGCTTAAAGAATGGATGGATCGCCCTAGAGGAGCGCTTTCATTTCACCTCACAGATTCTCATTTGGCACGGCTGCTTCGGCCGCAATCTGTGTGAGGTTTGTCGGTGACTGACACTGTCCTGCCAACGTTGTGGCGACGTTCGCGACACGGCTGGTCAAACTCTGAGTGTGTGCCCTGCCTGGGAAGAAGAAAGAGCTACTCTTACCAGCGTTATAGGCGCTAACATCACACTTCCTACTAATTCGTGCTATGCTGGGTAGTGAAGAAGCTTGGTCTGCAGCTGACTCCTTTGCTAAAAGTATCATGCGTTGCAAGGAGGCAGAGGAACGAAGGAGAGAGGAGGATAGTCAGCCGCCTTGGAGTGGTCCTAGGGGTAGGTCCTGCCACCTTAGGAAGGGTCGTAGGGCGATGGCCAGGGGTCGTCGTCCGCACAGTAAGACCTGAGTTGTCGGTGTGCAGCATGTTCCAGTACACCTCAACGTAGAAAGGAGGGGAATATAATTCCTCGGAGTAGAACCCTTAAGGATACCCGCTGTGGAGTCGCGGTTGTTTGCCACCGCGGATGAGACGGAACACCGCTTGGGTTTAATGGGTTTGGGGATCTGTCTAGCGGCTCCAGAGTCCCACATATCCTCTAGGACCTCCCGGCCTGGAGGAAAGCCTAAAAGCATTCCCCAGCGACAAAATACTAATTACTAATAAGTCTCGCGAGATGTTGCACAGTGCACAATGACCTAGCACCAAGTAAGTTACATCGTCATTACTGTATTGCAGTAAATTCGGACAGGCCCTAAAGCACCTTCAATATATCGACTATCAATATTCCAACAGCCGAGCCCAATAGGACAAAGGAAGGGCCGAAGACCTTTCGTAATAATCTGTAATTACAAGAATGCTTGACCTTTAGCCGCTGAGTTATTAAATGTTGTAAAGCCAAAGATAAGCCTTATGTCACGCTTCCCAAACTTTGCAGAGTGCACTTGCTAGATTAGTATTTCCTTAGTGCATCTTACTACTGCAAATACTGTGATACGGCGTAATATAATTTTAGAAAGAGGTAGTGCCATGCTGCATAGGAGGAGGTAGTGCCATGCTGCATAGGAGGAGGTAGTGCTGTGCATGGTGCATGACACTACATCCTATGCAACGGAATCGGACCGGCACGACCGGGGCAGTACCTCTCGCTTACTTGATACCGGCGTAAAGTGATAGCTTCGCTGTCGCGTTTCGTGTGATTTGTGAGTAGCCGGTGGCCTATTAGAAGGGGGGTGATAAGAGGGCAACGCATCTGCGTAACAATCATGCAATGTCCATTGGCGTCGGTAGTCATCAAAAGGCTCCAAATACTCGTTTGCCCACTTATGCCATTAAAAAAAATAGAATTTCGGCTTCTAACTCTATATAGATATTCCCATATCGATACTTTATATGATAGATTAAGGTAGGAGAAGTTCAATGAGCATGTGCACGACAAAACGGCGTAACCCGGGTTGCGTTATTTTGTCATGCAAGAGCAGCGCTGGCCCGACCCGAATCACCTCTCGGGATCTCACCACTGTCGCAGTATTCTGCTTACCAGAAAACCATGAGACCGTCTTCAATATAAGGACAAATGCTAGCACTGCATGCTTGTCTCTTCATCATCACAATTTCCATCACCACCGTATGTACTAAGCTTTCGCATCCAGGAAGCCTAGCACCTCTGACTGTTTGAGAACCGCTGCCCTCCGCTATGATTGCGGGTCAGAGGTCGGAGGGACCGCTCGGAAAGCAATTGAATAATAATTAAACTCGATAATAACGCAAAGGCGAGGATATTATTGTGTTAACATATTTATTATCCATTGCTGTTAAACAACTTTAGAGTCGGTTATTGAAACAGCAACGGTTTTAGTGGCTCCGGTTCTCAAGCTGTCGACTCTATTTTTATGGAGGCAATTTGGATCACTAGAGGTCTGTAGAGAGGCGGCATTACCGGCTGCGAGAAGTACCTCGCCGGTTTTGTGTGTGGTTGCAATATAACGTGGCACTACTTCTTATTCTATTTCACTAACATACATAAAAGGACCCGACGAATTGATGACCTCTATCCATTCGTCGGGATCCTTTTATGTGTGTGCATTGATTCAACGACCTTGACCGATTTGGAAAATCTTTTTTATTTTACGAAAGGGTTATACCCTAATATATTTAAAAAATTAAACTGACATCAAAGAATTTTTTCATACAGCTCACTAAAAAATATTGATTTGTAAAATACTTAAATAAAGCGCGCTAAAATTCGGTCGTACTGTGGGTGAGACCTACGCCCCAGAATGGACTGCAATAGGCTGATGATGATGATGGTAATGACCAGTTATCACCACACTCTAAAAAAGCGCAAACTAAACTAAACTGACTAGGTAGGTAAATGTTAATAATATAATTTTGAAAAATGAATTTTGTTTTTAGTACTTACCTATAGAACAACTCTTATGCACAGAACGACCATTTAACCCTTTAAATAAATAATCCTATAATGATTAAATATTTTGAATAACATTACGAACAGAAAGACAGCCGCTACACTACAATTTACAATAATGCTTAATACAATAATATTTAATTGTTTAAACCCCACACATTAGTATGTAACATATAAAAATACCAAAGGGTTATTTTTTAATTATTACGTTTTCTTTCACTGTAGCGGTATGAGGAATTTATGAACCGATTGTAATTAAACTTAACCCTTCATTTACAATCTATGTGGGGTAAATTTGACCGTAACAGAGTTATTGAGTTAATTCACTTCAGAATTGAAGTGGGCTGGCACTACCGGGGTAGTCACCTGTCGCTGACGCGATACCGGTGTAGAGCGTAGTGTTGTGCTCGTGCGGTGTGAGTTTCCGATGGCCCATGTGACCTTCGGAAGTCTTGAAAAGGCTCAGATCAAAGTGAAAACTTAAAGCTATCTTAAACGTAGTCCTCGCGAGTTAGCGTAGCTCCACTTTTCTCCGTAGCATATTTGCTAACACGAACTCGTACTATGTTTCGCTGCCTAAGGTCACTAAAAAAAACTTTTCACTACAAAAACAATCTAGAATGTTACAATAATATACAATAATACAATATACATAATATAAATAAATATATATAATAAATACAATAATATATCTACCGCCGGGTCAACCCTAGCCCTGTCCTGAGAAGAACCGGCGAAACAAACTCAGCGGGCCTCATGTTGTGATGAGATGTAAAATTAAACATAAAAATACATTTGCATATTATAAATAATGTAATACAATGCAATTTATGAATTTACAATAATTATGGTACAGAAACAGCCTGGGAGAAGGGGAATCATCCCAAGATGTGGTATCTGTCATAAAATCTGTTACCTTATAGTATGCCCTACCACACAAACGCTCTTTAACAACCTTTTTTAAATTTATTAATCTAAAGTTTTTGGACGCTTTCTGGTATACTATTGTAGAGGCATATGCATTGCCCGCGAAAGGAATTCTTTAAAGTTAATAAAAGTAGCCAGCTTGTGACAAAAGGGCACCTGATCGTGACGTGGCGTCGAGCTTGTAAAATAGTTAAATAAACCTTGATACAATCTAATAAAGTTGTTTTATTGTAATGATTAATATTCGCGTTAACTTAAGAAATCTAGAATATTCTCGAAATGGAGGCTGACTCACCCATCTGACGAGTACCATCTTATCACAACACTCATCACAGGAAGCTGTACGTTGGCTAATCGCTATGCAGATGCGTCAATATAGCAGACGTCTCAGTGACAGGGCACCACTGATCTTCATTATATCTATGGATATCTGATGAAGAACAAGGAAAAAAAAGGAGGGAAAAATAAAACTGTAACTACAGGCGACCAATAATAATTTCTGTTGGTTGATAAAAGCGAGAGGCAATAAATTACACTATGCCTACAGTTACTCCGAAACTATTAAAAAAAAGTTTACGACAAGTGTACGAAAATACTTTCATCAAACAAGTTAAATAGCGAAAATGTAATCATGCTTGTACCGGCTCGTACAGCGAACGGCAACCTCGTTCTGGGTGAATTACCTCGGCCGTCCCATACTCGCTATCGGCTGGAGTACAGCAAGTACGAAGTGCGAAAAAAAATTTAAAAAAATTCCCGTGGCTAAACTATAGCTCCGATTGATCTGATTTTTGTTGTGTAGCCTGGAAATTATACACTAAACATGTGATTTCATTTAATACCTCCCGCTTTTATCATATATATACATCTATAGACTATCTAGCTTTACAGGACACAATGACACATATTACTACAATATTATAGTGCACACATGTTTGAGCGACAGTGTATTCGCTCATTCATCCATTCTTATGTCCGGCATCCCTTGTTCTTTTGTCGGTCTAATCTGTGCAGCACTGTAGGACTACTTTCTTAATAGCATATGGGGGCAAACGTGATATTGGAGCCATTATTATGATTACCGATTCCCATAGACAGTCGCATAGAGATAAACAGATGCGTTGCCCTCCTTCGTCCTCCCACCTCCAAGGACCACCGGCTACTTACACGCGAAACGCGACAAAAATATAAAAAATAAATGAATACACCCATAATATGGAGATCAATGTAGCAGGTACCCGCGGTAGGTTGAGTAGCAGTCTCGCTGGGAGCATTAACATAACCTATCATTGCAGCCCCGATATGCAACCTGTCCTACAAGCCAGGTTTTCAAAACATCCTCATAGTATTTTGAGTTGTAGCCTAAGAGACCAGCTAACTTTTTAAGACTGACTATTTAATATTTTATTTATTACTAGTTGCGTTTCGCTATTTCAGTAACTCAATTTGCGATTTCGGAACGCAATTTCATGTAATTTTATTTGAAAAACAATTGAAAAAGAATTATCTTCGCACAAAAAACAATAAAATATGGAATAATAAGTTAAGTCAGAGCCATTTTCATGACTACAGAGGCTTATAGCCATCCGCATAAAGCCTATACAGATGCGTTACCCCCCTTAGTCCTTCCTCCTCCATGGGCCACCGGATACTTACACACGCTCGACTGTTAGCACAGCTGTCACTTTACACACTTTACTTGTAAGTGAGAGGTACTTCCCCGGTCGTGCCGGCCGAATTCAGCTACTACATACAAAACTGCACTAGCTCAACTAAACTCACCTATTTATCCTACTAATATTATGAATGCGAAAGTTTGTATGTTTGTTTGTTACTCCTTCACGCAAAAACTGTTGAACCGATTGTCTTGAAATTCGGCACACACATAGAGAGTAACTTGGATTTACATAGGATAGTTTTTATCCCGAAAAAATGTTCCTATGGGATGCCATGGGATGATTTTCTATTTTCCACGAGATGAAACCGCGGGCTAGTTTTTCTAAAAGTATATCTACGTTTAGAGCTCTCAAAAATAAAACTTTAAGTAAGTTATTATGTCTGAAATGAGCTTACTTCATTAATATACTAATGTACTTTTAGCTCCGAAACATGCATCACTTTACCATAATACGTACAAATACTTCACTCCCCAACAATTTGTCAATTGACATTCGAAAAGCTCAGCGGGCGACCCGCAGCTGTTGCGGTGTCCTGGACGTAGTGGCATTCATTCTTTTACTTTCGTTCCGTGTTGAATTAAAATATTAAATTAATATTAATGGGTTATTGATTACGGTTTGGCGCAGTGTGTAAGGTTGGCGTTCGCAGGTTCGAATCCCGCTCAGGTGATTATCTATGACGCATATAGTTAAAAATAATGAACTCCAGTAAAGGTTAAGTAAAAACAAGTAAGATAACAATTTCGCTTAGTGTCTTATTTTCGAGGGCTTTTTATAGTATGAGGGGGCAAACGAGCAGCCGGAGCCTTAGATTACCGACGCACAAAGACAGTCACAGTTTGTGACAGTAAAGTAATATCGCTTTTTATCCGCTTATTTATATAATTACATTCCAAATACTTAAGTGTGTATTACGTTAAGAGAATTAAAATAGTACCCAAACGTTTTTTTTTTTTTTTTTTATGATATAGGGGGGCAAACGAGCAGTCGGAGTCATTCTCGTGACTACCGACGCCCATAGACATCCGCATAGACTATAGAGGCTATACAGATGCGCTGCCCTCCCTTCTACTCCTCCTCCATGGGCCACCGGCTACTTACGTTATAGAATTTCAAAAATCGCACGCACTCACTTAAAATTGATAACCTCCTTTTTTGAAGTCGGCTAAAAGAACCCTTGAGTACTTTGAAAAGGTCCTAGAATACAATCTAGCATTCCCTGTATTCATTACACTGCAAATAGAGGAGCGCCGAGGGTCGACTTCAGACATGTGAACAGTTGAAAAAGGACAAAACATTAGGAGGTGCAGCCCTTTGAGACGTTCCAACTTGCAGGGCTGCCAGCGACGGTGAAAGTAGTAAGGGCAATATATTAAATATTATTTATTAGCAAAGGACCAGTAGCAGTACCGTGAGTGG
>LUGF01006000.1:37311-51929 GCA_001625245.1 Calycopis cecrops
TCTAACTTAAAGTTATGCTTCCAGATGAAATAGAATCAAAAAAGTTGGCAATGAGCTTGTTTAAAGGAAACGCCACAAAAAGTTTTTTTTTATGGAATAGGCAAACAAGCAGTAGGAGCCACTTTACTACTACTACTACTACGGACTACCGACGCCCACAAACATTCGCATAGAGGCTATACAGATGCGCTGCCCTTTTTTCTCCTTCCACCTCCAATGACCACCGGCTATTTACACACCGCACGAAACGCGATAGCACAACCGTCACTTTACGCCGCTCACGTGTAACCGAGAGGTACCTCCCCGGTCGTGCCGGCCCAATTCGAATGCATGCAAGCATGAAATGTGGCACTACCTCTTACCAAAATATGAGCTGATAATATATCAATAGATCAACGACGACGACGAGACCAGGACCTAGATCGACGACCAGGCTGGCGTAGTGGTACAGGGCTCGGATAAGTGGAGCATGTTGCACCAGAAGTCGCGGGTTCGAATCCCGCCTTGTATGTATTTCTATAATAAAAATCTTAAATATATAAAATTTCTTAAATTTATAAAACAAATTAAATATATTCCGTTGTCTAGTACCAGTAACACAAGTCCTTACGGTACTTAGCACGCGGCTGGGCTAACATGGTGTGTAAAGTCCACAGATATTTATTTATTTATTTATCAAATAAAGTACATTCAAAACTTATATTTTAGTATTGTTTATACGAAATGCATGGACACATTCGCAAATGTAAGTAATAACTTTTGTAAATTAAATAAATTATTTGTTACCCCTCGATATGCGAGTTTCGCTCGCGCTTGGCCGGTTCCATAATTTGAGGCTTTGATCCACAAAACAATCTGCATGCAGTTATTACATAGTAGGTTTAAAAGACCAATGAAGAGTGTAATGAAATAAAAAATACTCCCACAGAATATGCTTTTACATAATGTATTCAATTTATAGTAAAAAGGGGCAAATAAGATATTTTTGATAACTGCCGACGCCCATAAACATCTGCATATAGGCTATACGGATACATTTCCCTCCTTCACCTTCCAGGAGCCATCGGAAACTCAAACACCGCGCGAAACGCGACAACACAGCTTGTAACAATATTTTAATAAGAGCAGGTAGCACCGTGAATCCTTTACGAAATATTTTTCAGTACATTTTACTTTTTTATTTTCCTACCTTTGTACGGCGTCCAGCGCACCTTGACCCCTCGGAACGTCCAAGCCCAGACGTTTAGAGGCTCAGTTACGTAGTCGGAGGACACGGATCTCAATACTGTATATGGATAGCTAATTTTAAAAGAGTCGTAAAAGTGGACGGACGTAGAAGGAAGAATATTGATAAACAAAGCTCATGCGTCAACCTTTCAATCTGTTACTTGAAAGCAATGAACTGTCGGGAAAGTAGCGGTTACATACATATTAATTTATAATCTGTTAAAGCCTCTGGTTTATGGTTAGACACAGAGGGCGAAGGATCAGTATGATAGAATGAACGTTGTTGAAGTACTCCTTTTGGCATATCATCATTAGTATAATGATGATAAAACCAATCATTTGTTATATGGCATCTCTATTTAGTCAACTCTATTTATTTATTTATTTAATAGTTAATGTACACAGGTAAAATCTATATATATAAAACTCAAATGTGACGTAGCCATCTATCAACGCACAGCCCAAACTACTGGACGGATCAAGCTGAAATTTGGCATCCAGGTAGATGTTACGACATAGGCATCCGCTAAGGATTTTTAGAAATTCAACCCCTAAGGGGATGAAATGGGTGTTGAAGTTTATATGGATTTCTTAGATAATGAACGCGGGTGAAACCGCCGGGCACAGCTAGTATATTATAAAGTTAATATCATTAAAAATATACAAAGGCACTACTTATTCCTAATGTCACAACTGCCCTACTTCTTCCATCCAGTTCTTTAGGCTATAACGATAGCTCAAATGTTTGTTCGAAAAGCGCAAAGACGGATAGGATCAGCAGTCCATGTGTCGAGGTCAATGTCGAAGGGTAAATGACAGGCCAGCGCGTCTGGTTTAATGTACGTGAAACAAAAGAACAACTAGGGGTCTTTGACAACGCATGCGGTCGGGGAGGAAAACCGAAAAACAGACAGTTTCTTTTTGTGAGTCTCAAAAAGGAATTTTAGTTGGTTTTTTTGTTTGTTCCTCCAGTGTGTTCTCGTCTTTGTAATAGCGACATAGCGTTTTTAAGGGATGGGGCTGCATTGCATCTAAATTGGGCACGACCTAGTATGTACAGTAACGAGCAATTGTACCTATATTATATAAACTTTAGTACCTTGTCATAATTTGTATTTTTGAAATTCCATATTATTGCTTTGACTTGTCTAAGAAAGTAATGGTTGCAGCACACTTATCAACTCGGAAAGTGATCGTAAACGTCTCGCCTAGAAAAGCGAAGACGATACGATTACGTTACGTTTCCGTTTAGTGTGCGTTGCAGTATGAAGTTTCATACAAAGAATACTCGGCTCGAGGCGATACAGTTACGATCCCTTCCGAATTGATAAGTGTGCGACCATAATTGTGACAAGGTAGGTTTTTTTATGGTATTGAGGGGCAAACGAGCTGTCGGAGCCATTTTCATGACTACCGACGCCTATAGAGGCTATACAGAAGCGCTGCCTTCCATTCTCCTCCTACCTCCATGGGCCACCGGCTACTTACACACCGCACGAAATGCGACAGCACAGCTGTCACTTTACGCCGGTCTCGTGTAAGGGGGTGCCTCCCCGGTCGTGCCGGCCCAATTCGGCTGCATGCAAGCATACAGTGTGGCACTACCTCTTACAAAAACTAGGTACTAAAGTGTCTTATCACATCACAGTCTTACAGTGATTGCTATGCTATCACGCTTGGTGTCGTGTATGAGTTTCCTGTTGGCTATGAAGTGGAAGGATGGAGGAAGTCCACACAGCCTGTGCGTCGATGTCTGTAGGAATAACCACCATTTAAAGGCTCTCACAGTTTTGAAGATATTGGCAGGAAATTTGCAGAGACATCTGTTGCTCATAGCTGCATAGGCCGAGAACCCAGGCTGGTCGCTGCCGAAGGAACCTGGTAAAGTTGGGCATGGTACCTCCGAGTCGAACCCAGTGTGACTGTGGATCCCATGAACAAACCATGGACCATATTCTAATCTGCCCCTCTGCTCTGTCTGCTCCATCTGATCCTTTAAAAGACCTTAGAATATACCTATGGTTACTCGCAACATGCTATTCGAACTGTGTTGGAAAACGTATTATTAAATATATAAAAATTTAATTATGTATGTAAGTAGTAATTTGTTAAAATGGTATCTGTTACGTACACTCATACATACCTACCCCCAAAAAATTCCTAATTCTGACGCAGTAATGAATCGACAAATTGTCCCATTTATTAGACTAAAAAGGTCCAAGAGGCGATACAATACACAAGCACGAACGTTCTTATAAACTTTCTCGATATCCATTCCATTATCGCAAATAATTTGGCCACCGACGTCCATATACCATAATGACACTGACAAATCGCATTGTGCCGTGAATGAGACTCAAATTGCGTGCCCGTGGATTCTTTGGAAGGCGCCGAGAAGAAAATCCCGTAATGGCAGCGTATATTACAAAAGGTAACCCCTTAACACCCCCCGACGAGAAGAGACGCTGAGTTGTAGGGGCGTTACACACGGGATGCGATGCGTTTTCAACAATATCTTTAATGTCTTGTGAAATAACAATTTTAGGGTAAGTACAAGTCCGAGACAGGCGATAACTATAGGCTACAACTTCAGGCTGACAGCGGTTTCTATGAATCGATTTATGTTAAAATATAATTATAGTGTTTAAAATTGCATTAAGCGATATTGTCTGATGCATTATCGCTTAATACTTGCTGTCTTCACCTCTAGAAATCTCTAAGGCTGATGTAGATAAAATAATACATATTTAAATAGTGTTTACATCGTTAAGCCTTAGTAAATGTGAGAAATTTGTTCTACTACTAATATAGCGTCTCCTTAGTTTTATTTTTTATATAAAATATCCCAATTATCCAAATTAAGTTTAAAAAGTGTTGCTTTGACGTCTATATCGTTGGCCAGTATATCTTCAGACATTGCGCACAATAATCATTCCCTATTATATTATTATATTTACTGACCCAAGAAAGACAATCCTGATTACGGTAGTACAAACTTTGTTCCGAAATAAAGATAAAAATGATAATAATTATTAATTAAGGTAATTGAAAAAATATTTTTCGCAGGTGTTATTGCAATTGATTTGTACTTGTAACAAACGTATGACAAATTACTTTATCGTGCAGCTGACTGGTGTAAAATACGTATGTTTTGAATCTTTTTGCATTTACATCAGGACTTCCCAAACATAAATATATAACTACACGAAATGACATATTTCAACATCTATTTGTTGCCCGAAAATTTTCTATCTCGTGTTACTGATACAAATTCTGTTGTAAAATAATTCAAACCGTCACAGGTGTGAAGCTCCGTTACATTTATGAAGAATATTCTGGGTGTGAATTTGCATGTATATTTATTTTAGCGAAATTGAAAGTTCTAGACTAAAATGAACCGAAAAATACTGAAATATAAAATATTTTATGTTTCGTCTGTCTGCATACCTACATAAAATTCATACGTTAACACGTTCACTGCGAACACATTATATGTAAACTTTAAACTGGTGCGTTATGGGGTAGTTCTGCCCCAAACAGGACTTATTTTCAGTGCGTCGTGAGGTCATATTAACCTCTCTTAAATTTCTAGATATAAATATTTTTTATGACTTTTTGGTACACAATACCGTGTTTTTTGCATTCAGGAATGCTAGTTCGACATCCTGGCAACTTACAGTTAGCAGCGCCTTTCGCTTGCATCTTTGGTTTGCCCTAAACAGAGGGTACAATTTGTGGTATCATATTGACCCCACAACGCACTGAAGTTATCGAAATACTAGTGATGGCAAGCACTAAGACTTATACTTCTTAGCGGTAGCTATTGAAATAAAATACTTATTTACAATAATTAATAAGTATATTTTATAAAAAGGTGTTATTTTTATGCTCTATATTATTACACGGTAAACATAATGTTTTTTTTTCATTTTCAGAATCACTATCACTGAAATAAACAATTTTTTTTAACTGCGTTTTGGCATTTTTCATAATAAATTTTCCGACAAACACAAAATTAAATCTACCTAATGCTTCAATATTTTTATGTATTTTTTTTTCAATTAATTTAGAGAGCGACGTCTCCCACTACATTGCACAGCGCATCACTAATGGCGCGAGCGCAGCATCTAGTGCGATGTGGGGTGCAGAGGGTGGGGGATCATACTGGCCACACGCCGCACAAGAGAGTAATATTTGTTGTTAGGTGCGGCAGAGGTCAAATTGACCCATGATTGTATTAAATATTTTAAAGTGTTCCTATTGAAGTAGGAAATAGCTATGTCTATTTGTCTTTTTCTTTCAATAATAATTCTTAAAGTTATGCCTTCCGCACCAGGTGAATAAGAACTATTTAATTCGCCGCACGGGATGTAAGTTCAACATGGGTCAATAAGACCTCACAGCGCAGTGAACGTGTTAAGTTAAAATATCTATAAAAAGTCTTAAAAGATACTTTTAATAAGGCACGCAATTAGTTTTTTTATAGCGCAAACGAGGAGGAGATTTTTTTTATAACTACCGACGCCCACAGACATCCGCATAGAGGTTATACAAATGCGTTACCTCCTTAGAAATCAGAAAGACAGCGTTTAGACAAAATTGTTGTGTCTAAAACTGTGACCATCTATCACAGTGTTGTATGTTTACTATAAATAATAAATAAATAAATATATGTGGACTTTACACACCAGTTTAGTCTAGCCCCGTGCTAAGTACCGTAAGGACTTGTGTTACGGGTATTTCGGCGCTGAATTAGGTGAAGAGGGATCAGGTTCCATATTTCACAGTAAAACACACTTTAAAATAGCTTTCACCACTTTTAATACTTGAAAATAATACACAGTAACACTCACTTTTATATTAAATTCTTCTTCAATCTAATATATAAAATTCTCGTATCACAGTTTTCTTTGCCACACTCCTCCGAAACGGCTTGACCGATTCTCATGAAATTTTGTGAGCATATTGAGTAGTAGGTCTGAGAATCGGCCAACATCTATTTTTTATCCCGATATTCCCACGGGATCGAAAGTTACGCGGGTGAAACCGCGGGGCGCAGCTAGTAACATATAACAATGTTAACACTTAGAATGATCGTAACGAACAGCCCTGTCTTTTAACTCTACTTATCTTTTATACGGGTTAGTAGTCGTTTCGCCCAAAAAGTTTGCCCATATTGTGCGAAACGCCACTTTCTATATTTTAGACTGTTACTAGACCTGTCGGTTAGGTATTTAAATTAATGTGATCAGTTAAATACAGTATTGTAATTATTTGCTCATTAAATCAAGATAATGAAATACAATAACATTTTTAAAACAATACAGTTGTTACCAAATCAAATAATAAAGTAAACAAATCATTTGAGCTTACAAATTTGTACAAAATATTATCAAATAAATATTACTTATTGTAATAAGTAGATTCGCGCCCATAGGTACTAGACAACAAATATGTTTTATAAATTTAAGTAACTTTATATATTTAAGATTTTTATTATAGAAATACATACAATACATAGATAAAGATCCATGACCAAGGTGGGATTTGAACCCTCGGCCCCTGGCGCAACATGCTCTTCTTATCCGATCCTTATTATCCCTGTACCACTGCGCCAGCCTGGTCGTCCTCGTCGTCGACTATGTGGTAGAGGTGTGCCTAAGAGTGATATTTAATTATGAAGTAAATATATGATGCAGCTGAATCGAGCCGACATGATACCGCCGCGATTTGTTGTGGGTTTCAGATGGCCCATGGCCGGCGATGAGATTTTTTAAAAAAATTCAAAAAACAGATTTGCTTTTTTTTAAAGTCGCAGACCGAAAGTGACCTCTTGGTGTTTGGGAAGATGGCAATATTCAGCAGTACTGATTATGATTTTTCTACATGACGTACGTCCTCTAATTCAAGTTTTAGGGACACAAATCTGGTGTATTGTTTTGTTATAGTACCTATATACGGGAAACGAGCAGTCGGAGACATTTTAATGACTACCAACGTCCATAGATATCCGCACACAGGCTATACAGATGCGTCGCCCTCCTGCCCCATATGTGAGCCACCGGCTACTTACACCGCATCGTCTAACGATAATATTTATGCACAAACATCATTAATTCTTTTTAGACGCATTTGGAGATGCTGGTGAGAGCTGATGCAGCGGAATATTCATGCGGAGGTGGCGTGAATATTCAGAGGTGTCAAGTGACCTGGTCATGCCGGGTCACGGACTCCGCATGAGCGGGGAGTGGGGTTGCGCACCCTCAACCATCGCTCCCCTCCCACCTGGCGTGAAGAGGGAAATATCCTTTTTTGTAGTATAAGGGGTCAAAGAAGCAGTTGGAGTTATTTTTATAAACATGAATCATGAGCAAAAACATGCGCGTAGAGGTTATACAGATGCGGTACGCCCCTTTCTCCTCCTCCCTCCATAGGCCATTTTACCCTGATATTGTTCCTGATGTTGCCAATATTTGGTCGGTAAAAGTATGAACGCAACTTTAATTATTTTGAATGTTGGCAATACTTATTATCTCTAACATAATTAGAATTCTCGTGTCACACTGTTAGTTACCATATACTCCTTCGAAACGGCTCGACCGAGTCTCGTGAAATTTAGTGTGCATATCGGGTAGGTCTGAGAATCGGGCAACATCTATTTTTCATCTCGATATTTCCACGGGATAGAAACTTACGAGGGTGAAACCGCGGAACGCTGCTAGTATACTATAAAAAATGCAATACACTTTAAAACCTATTCTCGAACCTAATACACATGGGCGGTTTTTTATTCGTCGTGTCAAACGCAGCTGAGGTGGATATTGCGCCTCTCGAGCGCGTATCTCGAAGGTCCTCTGCCTCCGCTGATCACTGATAGCGCAGGTTCCTCCTCAGGAACCTCTTCACTCGATAGTATACTCTTTGGCAGGAGGCAGGCAGGACATTGTTTATTTCTAAGTTAAGATGAGATATAGTTTTCGTATATTTACGCGACCGTTGCTCATGATTACGATTCTTTTTAACGGATTCTATCGCATTTGTGAGTTGTGTGTGTTGCCAGTGATGACCTTATACGATTCTTTTTAACGGATTCTATCGCATTTGTGAGTTGTGTGTGTTGCCAGTGATGACCTTATACGATTCTTTTTAACGGATTCTATCGCATTTGTGAGTTGTTGTATGTGTTGCCAGTGATGACCTTATACGATTCTTTTTAACGGATTCTATTGCATTTGTGAGTTGTTGTGTGTGTTGCCAGTGATGACCTTATACGATTCTTTTTAACGGATTCTATAGCATTTGTGAGTTGTTGTGTGTGTTGCCAGTGATGAGCTTATAAGATTCTTTTTAACGGATTCTATCGCATTTATGAGTTGTTGTGTGTGTTGCCAGTGATGACCTTATACGATTCTTTTTAACGGATTCTATCGCTTTGTGAGTTGTTGTGTGTATTGCCAGTGATGACCTTATACGATTCTTTTTAACGGATTCTGTCGCTTTGTGAGTTGTTGTGTGTGTTGCCAGTGATGACTTTATACGATTATTTTTAACGGATTCTATCGCATTTGTGAGTTGTTGTGTGTGTTGCCAGTGATGACCTTATACGATGCTTTTTAACGGATTCTATCGCATTTATGAGTTGTTGTGTGTGTTGCCAGTGATGACCTTATACGATTCTTTTTAACGGATTCTATCGCATTTGTGAGTTGTTGTGTGTATTGCCAGTGATGACCTTATACGATTCTTTTTAACGGATTCTATCGCTTTGTGAGTTGTTGTGTGTGTTGCCAGTGATGACTTTATACGATTATTTTTAACGGATTCTATCGCATTTGTGAGTTGTTGTGTGTGTTGCCAGTGATGACCTTATACGATTCTTTTTAACGGATTCTATCGCATTTGTGAGTTGTGTGTGTTGCCAGTGATGACCTTATACGATTCTTTTTAACGGATTCTATCGCATTTGTGTGTTGTGTGTGTTGCCAGTGATGACATTTTTTTTTCAACACCGAGGTTTTGCCGCTAAATGTGGGCAACTTAAATACGCTCAGTCACTCAGCGTGCTACGGAAAGAGCTATGGTTGGTAAATCTCTGCGGGATATGATCCGCAATTCGGAGATCCACAAGAGAACCAGGGTTACAGGGTATTCGTAGGTAGTGATGGAGAATGTTTAATACATAAATATTTTGGAAATAAACAATATTATTTATTAATGTCATTGCTCGCGGAACAGATAATCGCTGTGAAAGATACGGATGTATATAGGCGTCAGTAGTCATGAAAATGTCTCCAACTGCTCGTTTTCTCGCCCCTATGCCATAAAAAAAATGAAAAAAAAAGGTTCCGTCGGCCTCGCACCGAACGACGCGACGGAGTGTTGATAACAACCCGGTGGAGCGACGACTTGGTTGAGGAGCCCCTGGATGCAAGTGGCTCGTAGGCGTGAGCTATGGGGGAAGCCTACGTCCAGGAGTAGACGTCCTCCGGATGATGGTGATGATGATGATGGTGATGATGATGATGATGGTGATGATGATGATGATGATGATGATGGAGGTGATGATGATGAAAATAATAGTCTTTGTAATTGTGAACTGATCGGGCTAGGACAACGGCATTTCAACGAGACCTCAGCTTTAATACTTTTGTCCTAAAACCGCATTTAATGCTCGTTGAGAACCAGCGCACGCGTTGAATATGCAGGTCCTCGCAGGTGTGCCGCACGCATATGCATGAACATGCATATATGCATGCGTGTTCTTTGTCCCGGATTCCCGACTGTTGGCCAGCTGTGGGCTGCCGGGGATTTTTTACATGACAAACGAGTAGTTGGAGCGAATAATAAGTGATTGCCGTTACAAACATCTGTACAAGAAATACCGCCTTTGAATATTCTGCGTGCGTTGCTCCTTAAGATTCGATAAATGATTCAAAATGCTCGTTTGTCCCCTTCTAAAAAAAATATAAAAAAATTAAACACTACTTCTTTTCTTAACAATGTCATGCAACACTACTTCCAACCACAAAGAAGGCCCTTGTCTGACAGCGAGGCGAAAGAGATAATAGTGTACAATGTAAATGTGCATTGACACAATAATTTAGCATCAATTTCATCAGTGATGTCCCACACGCTCATTAATCTTTGAGTTAGTTGCACGTTAGCTGAGCGCCGAAACAACTATGTTTCACGTGATAAGGCCAGCCTCAAGTTCGGCTAATTTATACTAGATCTAGCGTAAGGTAGCGGTTCGACGGAATTATATTGTTCGCTGAGCATCGCTTTAATATTAAAATCAGGTTGAAATTAAATATATTCTTTTTTATGGTATAAGCCAACTTAAACGTTTTAAATTACTTGTCTTTTGCTGACGTTGCATCAGTAATTTTGGCTAAATTAAATATCTTCTGTTTTATAGCATGAGCCAACTAATACTACTTTAATGAAAAATAGATGTGGCCCGATTCTCAGACCTACCCGGTATGCACACAAAATTTCACGAGAGTATATATATATATGTATATATATATGTAAGACCACAAAGAAGGCCCTTGTCTGACAGCGAGGCGAAAGAGATAATAATAGTTTTAATGACGTTAGTTAAATTAGAGGCTATATCCATATTATCGCTTGAATGTGTGCATCAGTAATTTTGGCTAAATCAATTATCTTCTATTTTATAGCATGAGCCAACTAATAAACGTTTTAAATTAAAAGTCTTTTAGCGTCTATCGTCAGAAATATAGGAGGCTATAATATACTAATTCGTACGTCACTCAGACCTCGCGAAACACGATAGTATAACAGCTGTATTCACGCCCGTCTCAAGTAAAGGTAATTCACCACTGACCAGTATTCATAAAGATGGCCGCCGAAGCCTAAAATGTCCTACGAGGACATTATAATGGTGGGCACAGAGCTCGTCAAGATCGGGAATTGAGGATTCGTGCTTTAAACACGTCTTTAATTTCAATGTGGGTTTGGTCAAATGGGTTTCCTTAAAATCATTTGAACTATCGCAGTTGGTAAGAGTAGTTTCTGATTTCTTTTGACATACTTTTCTATACATGGTCATTGGATGCAATATGCTCATGACTGTCTTTTGGGGGAGATCTATAGTGGCGTAGCCAGGTATAGGCGAAGCTCTCCCACAGTCTCCACATGGGAAGGACCTAGCAAGGTCTGAATGTAACCCCTAAGATCGCTACTTCGAGCTTCGAGACGGACCCTGGGGCGCTCTTTACGAGACGTCTGTAGTAGGGGACTATCACAAATCGATTATGGCATCGTGCTCACTGTCACCATTTAGCATTTTAGCTCGTGGCATCGTGACCAACAGCAATTTTTGGGAGAGTTTTATATCTAAGAGAGGTGGCCCCCCGGTTGATGATAGCTCTATGCTAGCTCTCGCTATCGTGCCAGTGGCTAACCCTCACGTCCGCGCCTGATTCTCACGGTGTGTGATTTATCGCGCCGGTGGGCGTCGCAGCGAGCTAATGCAATGCTATTGCGATATCTTGTAATTGTCTGTTTGTTTTACTTATTGCCTGTCGCCAACCCGTTTGGCACTGGCATTTGATTGCCAAGCGGTTTAATGGCATCGTTGCCAGTCTTGATTGATCCTTCACCGATTGAGCCATTTTCATGACTACCGACGCCCATAGACATCCGCATGGTACCTACTATTAGGCTTTGTTCTCCTCCCTCTTCTATGGTTCACCGATTATCGTGTGAACGAGAGGTAGGTACTTTCCCGATATGCTAGCCGAATTCTACTACATGCATGCATGCACGTAGTGTGGCTCTGCCTCTTACTAATGTTGTTAATAATACAAATATCTCTTTTTATATGTATCATACCAACGACCCTTTTATTGGTCTACTTTCAGGCAGAACGTAAACACCATAAAACGCACACCCATCTTAATCATGAATCAAGCTTTACCTGCTTACGACGAGTCAAACAACGCCGAAAGAGCTTAATGCAACTGTGTTTATACAACCATTAAATTTATACAGAACTTGGCCCTTTTTTGGGTTCCGTAACCAAAGGTTAAAACACGATTATTAACCGCTGTCCCTCTGTAATCAGGCCGTGAGGTCATTAACCTTAACTAGACAGTAAAAAAGTCGATGCAGTATTTCTGTTACAAATACAAATTACCTAAATGGATATATTATAATTTGGCTGAAAAAACTACAAAATTACATATAATTCATATAAACGCAGGAATTTTAAGTTTTTTTTATATTGTAATACGTACTCGTTAGTATGGATTCTTATTTTTAATTCCGACTCGCACTTGGCCGGTTTCACGCTTAATTTCCACAATAACTCCCAAACATAGGCTCCCGTCACATATTTAATCATAACTGTTTTACATCCGACATTTCGAAAGCCTCTCACCAAAAATAAAAATGTTATTACCGAAAATTACCATAAATAAGAAACTTATTACCCACGGACCATAATCATTAATCATAATTTTAGAAATACGACAAAATAGACATCATAAATGTAACGGTAACACCAAAAATATGGTTATGCTGTTTCTGGGTAACGGATTAGAGATATTAATGGTTGGCTTCGTGTTTCCGACAGAACGACGTGGTTATTTTGAATTTGTCTAATTCTTGATTTTAAATTCCAGGAAAAGTCATAGTTGTCGTGAAAAATAGTGGCTTTCAGTCAGTATTTTTCACGACAACTATGCACAGATTGTATACCACCATATCTTAATGTAATAGAATGTTACTGTCAGTATGTGTTATCTTGTGTATACTCTGTTGTTGTTGTCTCTTTTGTGTCCGAATAAATGCTTTTCTTTCTTTCTTTCTTCTTTCACCATATACCAGATGATTTTTTTTTGTAATTTTTTTTAATGGTAATAAAAGATAGTCTATGCAATTAAAATCGGTCTATTAGCTTTGGAACCTATTCACAAGAAGCAAACAAAATATCTTTCCTATATGTAATATTATGAAGATATACAAAGAAGGATACGGGAAAAATACTATAAAAGTATTTTCTCAACACACTAGATACGATTCTATATTAAAGGTCAAATTTCCTTGAAAATAGTTAAAATGTGTATGAAAAGACAAAATTTATATGACATCAAACTTGTACAAAAACATAAATTATTTTTTCAAGCCTAACTCAAATAGTTTGCCACTGAACACACACCATTGAATTCTTAGTTTTATGTAGAGCATGGGTCTATTTTTTATAAAACAATAGCAATATATATTAAAATCCGCGTTAAGTAGGTTAAGTTGTAAGATAATATATTAATCTATTGTCCTCGGCCAAGATAATAATAGTATAACCTATTAATCGCAATAGTCCGGTTTGCCTTCTCCCAGTAGCTGGGAAAGAAGGGGGGGGTCTGCCCCCCATCGACCACAAATACAGTGGCTTGAGCTAACCCCAGGGTGCTCGCCACTCATTTCGATGACGCTGCACTGGCTTTCAGCCCAAGCATAGTTCTACCTAAAATATTAATCTAGTTATGAATACGAGGGCCAAAAATTTCGGGTATGAAATTTGGCACACTTTTATAGTTTACGAGAAATGCAGAACGTAATTACAAAAAAGTTTCACTTAGATCGTATATCAACCATCACGTCTTGTGATAATCACTACAAAGTATAAAACAAAGTCGCTTTCCACCGTATGTGTGTATGTATGCTTAGATCTTAAAATTACGTAGCAGAATTTAATGACGTTTTTTAATAGATAGAGTGATTCAAGAGGAAGGTTTATATGTATAATAACACCATTTTAGAAATCCGAACTCCACGCGGGCGAAGCAGCGGGCGGAAGCTAGTTATTATTTCAATGAAGAAATACAATAAATATTCCAAATAACCAACAAACAAACTTAACGACCAAACGAAACTATAACAAGATGTTTCGTTTCGTAGATTATAGCGTGTTTTAAAATAGCTCAAACTATTACCATATTTCGTATGGACTTATAATGTGCATGTAAAGTAGTGTCATGTTTTGATTGTTATTGCAAGTGCAAGCAGTGACTTCCGTTGGTCTTTTGACCTTTATAAAGGCGTAAGTAGGTACTATAAGGTTGAAGGGTTTGTATATTTGGTGGCATTAGGTAGCACATATATAACATGAGGTAGTGCCACACTGTATGCTTGCATGCAGTCGAATTGGGCCGGCACGACCGGGGGGTACCTCTCGCTTACACGAGACTGGCGTAAAGTGACAGCTGTGCTGTCGCGTTTCGTGCGGTGTGTAGGTAGCCGGTGGCCCATGGAAGTGGGATGAGAAAGGAGGGCAGCGCATCTGTATAACCTCTATGCGGATGCTTGTGGGAGTCGGTAGACATGAAATTGGCTCCGACTGCTCGTTTGCCCTCCTATATCAT
>LUGF01006072.1:1933-14928 GCA_001625245.1 Calycopis cecrops
CTTAGTCCTTACACATAAAACCGGTATGAAGGACGGCGGTCCCTCGGTTTTCATTGTCTCGTCTCGAGTGGGTCTCGCTTGTAAAGTTCTCGTGTCACGGTGTTTTGTGGTTAAGCAGCCAGACGGATTTTATAAAGTTTTCTATGTATAATTACTAGGTCTTAGAATTTTTAATTATAGCATAAAGGGGCAAACGAGAAATTGGAGCCTTTTGATGACTACTGACGCCTATGGACATTCACATGATTACGCCGGTATCAAGTGAGCAAGAGCCACTTCCCCGGTCGTGCCGGCCCAATTCCGTTGCATAGGATGGATGTAGTGTCATGCACTATGGCACTACCTCCTATGCAGCATGGCACTACCTCTTTCTAAAATAAATTCCTAAAAGAATAAGTCGTAAGGCACATTTCAATTTATTAGGGTAGATTTACGAGCACCGGCGGCGCAGCTAGTAAAGTTATAGTTTCGGAGAGCTCAATCACGACCAACTCAGCATTTTATGAAGTATTTGTAATTAACCTTTTCCCGCAGTTTGCGCGTAGATTTCGGACTTCATAAATGGAGATACGTATAAATCTTCCTCTTAAATCACTCTATCTATTAGAGTATTTATTTATTATTAAAAACCTCAACAAAATCTGTTGCGTAATTTTAAAGATCTAAGCCTATAGACACATAGACGGGGGTAAGCGATTTTGTTTTATACTATGTAGTGATATTCGTCGTTTACGATAGCGGATCTTCTGTTTTCGACTGTACCCGTGTCACAAACGGGAAAAAATGTTCAGGTCGAGTTCTAACTACATTAAATTGATCCAGTAACTCATTCCGTAACCCAGAAACTGTGAGTTCTGGCCTCTGGGTCATTGGTTGAGTTCATATTCAACTAACGCCATTATGACAGCTAAGCGGTAATGTGTATACACAAATGCCGTGTGACTTTGCCTTTATACATGTATTTGATGATAATAATAAGCAAACATGATTTAGCAAAAAATGAGTCTAAACAGATTATAGAGTTAAGTGTACTTGCGTCACAGTTTGATTGTTTTGAGCTTTTCGGAAGGATTAACCTTTCATAAAGAATATTAGGGGTAATTAGAGATTTGTCTTAAATGTAGTAGGTACTAGCTTCCGCCCCCAGCTTCGCCCGCGTGAATTTCGGACTACAAAAATGGAGTTATTATACATATGAACTTTCCTCCTGATACACTCTATCTATTCAAAAACCACCATTAAAATCGGTTGCGTAATTTTAAAGATGAAGAAGAGAAAGACACACAGACGGCGGAAAGCGACTTGGTTTTATACTATGTATATTAGCTGTGCTTCCAGTTTTCACCAGCGGAAAATCTATTGAAGCCTTTCATTCCTTTCAGGATAGAACGACTATTTTTGTTACTCCTGTTTGTAATATTTATATATCTATGCTCAATTTCATCTTAATCCGCTTAGTAGTTTCTACGTGGACGTATAACAAACATAGATACAATAATTACTTTTCGCATCATTATATTATAACAGGAACGGAATCTACAGAAATCAATATACTTCTCACAAAGTAAAGGCAAAGTAAATATTACGTAATCGATGGCAATGGACGTTAAAAAAATGTACCTAATAAGTAATTAAATACATACTCATCAATGCTACAAGCCTATGTAAAAGTTTTACTAAAACTAATTACCAATTAAGAAGTAGTATAGTAGTAGTATAGTATAGTAAGGCTTAAGAAGTAGTATCTAAGTACTTCAAAGTTATAAAAACATAATTTTTCAGACAGTTTTTAGTTGCTAATTAATCTTGTTAACTCTTTAGGGAAGTCTAAAATAGACACAAGATGTTCGTCATTTGTGACAATATGTTCCGTCACATCACGTGTTTCAGTTACGACGTTTTTTACGATCCTACACATGTATACGCCAAATGAGCGTGCGAGCTCGTAGGCTTCACGTAGGTGGGTGTTGTGGCCCGTTTACGTACGTTTCCTAACTTTGACACCGACTTGTTAAAATATTTGTGTATAGAAAATATTCCGCTAAAATAAATATGTTACTGTGAAAGTCGGATACGGTAAATCTTGATATTTTCTAAGATAATCTATGATTAGCTAAGTTTGAGGGGTGTGAGCGCAGTACAAAGATACAACTGTATGTTGAAGGATATACCGGGGTAGAAGGGTTCTGTTCGAAGGTATTGTGTAAAGCTTACATACCCATCGTCTTCTCTACCGGCGTGTTTTATAAAGATGTAGGTAAAAGAAGCAAAATAAGTACGCAGTATCGTGAATAATATCACACGATTCTCTCTGCCAAGACCTTTGGTGTTCCAAACCCATACAGATTGCTTGCCAGAAGAAGGATTAAGTATCTTTGACTTTCTTAAAGCACCATCACAATGGTTTTATATCTTGAGATCCACAAATATATACCTAATAATATCTAGAAGCTTGAACATGTAGTGTGTCATCATCAGTACACATCACTTTTCACTTGTAATTTTTCTTGTAATGTAAAATGTAAATTCAATAGTAATTAAGTACTGTTAACGTTTGTGATTATGTTATGAATGTCGAGTTTGCCTGTAACTGAAGCACCTTTTATCTTTAACATTTCTTGTGTAGTGCAATTTATATAATAATGTACTCATTGTGTGCCTTGTTGGCGATCCTTTATAAATAAATAAATAAATGAATTAGTACTAACACTAAAGTAACGCATTCAAAAGGTATAGAACATCATAATTGGCTGTCAACGCATGCGGCTCTCTTATTTATGTACCTAGTTGTACTTGTACGTGTTAGGTGATGAATGCACTTGTACCTCGGCACTATCTGTCGCCATAAACCAGCTGTGGTGGGCGGTTCGGTTATCACGTTCTGAAAACACCTACGGTCGGAGATCCTTTTTCGTATTTCAGTTACGTTCAGACTTCATGCTATCAATTGTGGACAAAATTGCGTTGTTAGTGGATGGAATCGGTTTGAGTCGAATTTGTGTTTCTTTTAATGTCTTTTTGTAGACAATTTGTTAAAATTCTGTAGAAAATATATTTAAAAGTGCTATCATGGTGATTTCGACTTCAGTCATTTTAAATTGAAACTTTTATTGTAACTTTTCATTAGGGTGTATTTTATCTTTTTGGGGGCTATTTAGAATTATGATAATTTTAGTATAATCTTGGGTTATTATAAAAAAATGTGTCGTCGGATATTCTACAATCTTTCAAAGCTAACTGCTTAACTAACTTCAGCGCATGCCAACTAATGTTTTTTTTAATTCTTCGTCAGATATATTTATCAGATATTACGCAACAACGGCAAAATACAATTACATGGCATAATTTTCTCACAATGAAAATGTTATTGTAAGTTTAAACAGACTTTAAGCAAGCAATTTGAGCAAAGGGGAATGTACAAGAAACAGCAATAAATTTCCTCAGTCCTAAATCTTTGTAAACATTTTTTTGCTTTCGAAATCCATTCATTATTTCTATTTATGGTGAAGTGGGGTTGTCCCCCATGAGTGATTCCACCAATTAAAATGTTCACACGTCGCCGTCCGCGGGACACGCGGTCCCACATGTGACCGGCCCGTTTAATATGTTTAATAACTTGGTGTGTGTCAGCCTTAGTTTCGCGATTGGTATGCTGAATGACTCTATGGTTAAAAATGCTCACATTAATTGGAATTTATAACAAAAGGGTGTGAACACAAGACCTCCGATAGCTTTGTTCAATTTCGTTTAGGGTTGCGTTTCCCAACAAAACTATTACTGAAATACCTTCTGAGGTTTGGAGTATTCCCTGTTGTTAGCATCTAAATTTTACTACGCAAAAGCTATACCATCAAATAAATACCTCTTAATTTAATATGGCCATATCAATAAATAGGAAGAGATGTAGCTTCGTTTTAAAGATGCTCGAATCGTGATTGGAGGTTCTATCGAAATGGGTGCATTTGGAACACGTACAGCTTGCTTGGCGGCCGGCTTATGACTGATATGAACAATATTTTAAGGATGTATGAATTTGATTTAAATAGGGACAACTAAATATATATCTAGATATAAAACTCCTACCTATTGATAATAATTGTAACAACTCACAACGTTAAATAATACATAACTTATTAGAATATACCTAGAAGAAATTTTGCTGTTCAGGTTGAAACGGAGGCTTTGATTGGAGAGACAGAGCTGGTCTTCATCGGTTACTAAAAGTCAACCTACTTATAATAAATAAAATTCAATAGCCACTAAAATTTATGAATAATATTCACTAAATGCGTTTGCGTTTCTCTTCATTTTTAGTGGCTTTTAACTTTCAACTGTCAGCTCATCGTCGTATCTTACAAATTATATTACTGCACAACAGTAATGGTAATATAATCATACTGCTTTATGAGCTTAGCTAGCTGTACTCCGCGGTTTGACCCGCATAAAACGTGCTTTGAGGGGACTCAATCTCTTATATTTAAGATAAACAGTGAAGTATGTCATAGCCCAATTTTATCCAAATCCTTTCAATGGTTTTTCGTGAACAATTAACAAATATACATCCACATTTGTAAAGTTTCCCATTTATATTAGTGTGAATTTAGTAGTTATTATTAGTGGGATTGGTCAGAATATATACATTACGAAAAAAGATATTGGCAATATGGCCTAATGGTAGCATAATACACTGGTTTTGTCGTTGTCTGCACTGTGTCTAGCTCGCAGTTTTGTATACCTTTATATGTAAACTAGCTGCGCCCCGCGGCTTCGCCCGCGTAAATTTCGATATCGTGGAAAATCATTCCATGGCATCCCTCAGGAACATTTTTTCGGGATAAAAGCTATCCTATGTTACTTCTTATACCTCCAAGAACATGTGTACAAAATTTCATGATGATCGGTTGAGCAGTTTTCGCGTGAAAGGGTAACAAACAAACTTACATTCGCATTTATAATATTAAGTATGATGTACAATCACAGGCGACCCACGCAGGTGGTCTAGTTTACGTTCAATAAGATAGTCTTAGTTTTAGTTATGTTATACATTCCTTTCACGATGGTGGTGATTTCATTATCTCCTAGTGGGAAATTCCTCTAATAACTTGAACGTGCTCGTTGGGTGCTCATTTCATTCATTATATGCTAGATAAACTATCTAATATGTACACAAATATTATAAAGAGAATGGATTCAATTTCATACATTTTATCAACAACATTCCCGTGGAACATTTATAATTTATTAGTATAGTAGTAGCCCAAATAAATAAATTCTTATTCTTATTTTATTACCCACTTTAAAACATAGGGATAGTCAACAAGCATTTCGTATGGCATCAAGTTTTATACATGTCAAATTCACTCGCATATTGAAAGACTATACAGATCTGCACGCAGCCAGGATTGTACCGAATCACGGCGCGCAGCTTAGAAATCTCCCATTTAGCCGCTACAATAATAGCTTGGAGTAAAATCATCTAGTATAGGAAATCCTCGTAACCAAAACTCTTTCAAAACATCCTGATGGATATTTATAAGCATTACTTGTATATTTGGTAGATCTGGGAATCAGTCTAAAGGTATATTTCAACTTATCTGAATAGTTCTACAAATTCAGATCGACTTACGCTGGTCTTTACCAGCGTAAGTTGCCACTTCGTAGGTTGCTTTATAAAATGATCCTGTATTAATTTCCTATAAGTCTCCTGCTAAGGGTAACTAACTGCACTTTACAGTTACACAGATATAAGTGGTGACCAGGTACCAGGTGAGTGATAATGGCGTGGCTAGACGACGCCCACCGCGACCCATTAACTTATTTATTTGGTTTAGTTTTGAATATCAAACTAACATGCATTTCATTAAGCATCAGTAGCTTAGTGGGCGGTTGTCGTGGCGAAAGGTTTATACATCTTTTGTATACATTTGAATAAAATTCTGATAAAAATGCCGAAGGTAAATAAATAATTGATTATATTGTTGATTGCCTTGTGCTGTAATAGTTATTGAACCGTATATAATGAAGAACTGGATTCGGATCCGGATCGAACGAAAAACTGTTGTCATGTATTTTTTAATTTCTAACAGTCGGAAGTCTGGAACAGTGCACACCCGTGAATTAGTTGTAGATCTTGGCAATATTACTTCACCCAATCTTCCATCGAGTTCATTCATTCATCAGTGGCATCACAATAGGGTGGGAAGATGTAGGTTCTTTTTTTGGGACCTGAACTTATAGGGTAGCAGAGATGGCCTAGGTGATGTTGTGAATGGTTCTTTGAGAGGACTCAGCCCTTCACTCTCTGACGGGCGAAAAGACTCGCTTGTTAGAATACTGAACAGGTACAGCGGCGTTATTAGAGCACGGCAAATCGCAGATCGTGTGGGATGATATACTTACGTCACTGTTTCCACAATTCAGAGCCACAGCACACACGCGACTTTTAGACGCGGCGACTTTGCGACTCTCTGCGACCGGTCGCAGAAAGTCGTGCGACAGTCGCGACTGCATTTAGACGTTATTTGACAATAATTGACATCATTAGCGTCTAAGTCGCCGCGTCTAGTTGTTGCATTCAGCGTCTAAAAAGACGTCGGTCGCCGCGTCTAAAAGTCGTGTGCTGTCGCCCTCACAGTTGCCCTCTTCCAATCGCTTGTCCACACATTGCTACTTAATTCGGTCCCAGCATTTCAATTATAATATACGACGGTACGTGCGTTGTAACTTGTTTTATTTACCGCTTCGATGCGAATAGGACGGTAAGTTACACCGCCTACGTCGGCGGCGTAGGTGCGGACCAGTCTTCAGCTCGCGTGGCGACTAACCTTCCATATTTAAATTAAGTTTTAACATTAGAAATACCGCAGCTGCTATAAGATATACTTATATAACTAAATGTAGATTTTTTTATGAATTTAAAAAAGGAGAAGTCTTAATCAAATTGTTTTTTTTAAGAGCGCACTCTTGTCCGCATAGCAGACGTCATTTTTCTATTTTCGGCAAGGTTTTTTTATTTTTCCGAAACTTGCAAGACATTTGATTGGTCAGTATTGAATATAGAGTAATAAAATTAAGTGGTGGGTTAACTTCTCATCCATGTACACCATCTGCACTTTTCCTTCCACTGTGCGGTTCATAACGCCTCATGGTTTTATCGGCCAAAAATAAATCGCAAGCGATTTAAACAAATATCCATTCTGTGGCTATTGTGTGAAAGAATAACAAACATACATAAACTCTTTTACATTTGGTGTCGTTACCCGACAAGCACTCTTAGCAATTCGATAAAACTTCGACATCAAAAAGTCCTTTAAAAACTCTTTTTCGTAGTAGTATTTCCTAATACAGCAACCCAACCGTTTAAAAAAGCTGTAAATGAAATCGCTTGTCTTGAAGCCAAAATCGTGTATACTGTTTAATAGATATAGCATAGGTTTTTATTGAAAGACAACAACACAATAACAATAAAGTATTGACGTTCGCAGCCTCAACATGCGCCCGTAGTGGGCGGCGCCACACACGGAACTGCGTCCGTGGACAGGCCGTAAACATGTTTGTATTACAACACGCATCTTGGTTAACCTTAAGCTTGGTTTGCCTAGGAAAGCGGTGCCGTCATGAAGCGGCCGCAAAGACGGAGATTAACACCGTAACGTTCGACATTCGTTTGGTTTACGGTTCCATAGTGTTGTATATTCATAGAGTACATTAAGGACACTGGAGAGCACCGGTGACACTCCAGAGTTGGCAATGCTTAAGATGAAAACCTATGCTTAAGATCGAACTCGAAAAAAGAAAGATTTTAGGAATTCAATATTTGGAGAGAGCATATTTCAAAAATTTTTAAGACTAATGCAATAAAAATCACAAAAATTAAGATCAGACATTCTTAACTGGTAAGGGCGATATATATGGGCTATCTGCAGCGTTCTACTCACGGTGATAAGCTAGGATCAAAGACAGGACACTTGTGACAGACAAGTCATCCATGACCGTCCTGTCTTTGATCCTTTTTTTTTTTGGTAACGCAGGGGAATGCCTTTACGCACGCTACCCAGGAGCCCGGGTGGCTCAACCGGGTACAGTGTCGGGCTCGAAAACTGGGTTGCCGCTACCGACTAAACCCCTACGGGTGCCTTCAGCAGCTATAATTGGAGGGTCCCGGACCTGAAAGCAACAGGGGCCTCCAGCGACAGGCTGGCCTCGGTGTAAAGGCCAGACTCCTCCTCCTTAGGGACTGTCCGGCTGCCTTTGAACAGTCCCTAACTCCAAGTTGGAACCGTGGTTCACGTTCCCATCCTAACCCCTGGTCCCAATGCTCCAACGGAGCACACCAAGCTGGTCGTCCGAATCCACGCCGCCATCTGCTGATTCAGAGGGACGGGTGGAGGACCTCCGGCATTGGCTGGTCCCATCCGCTCTTAAATCACGTACCAATCACATAGTTCAGTCCAAAACGTTCTCGGGCCATTCTATTTTGTAATTTATATCTACTCCTTTCACCCAAATCCCTTCAGCAATTTATACGTGAACGTACAAACCACATACTATATACTATGTATAACCTTCCGCATTTGTAACATTCTAGGATGATTCGCTGTTTACCAACAAAGACAAACAAACTAGTGATGAAACGTGAATACATTTGATTTTTTTATACGAATGATGTCACCAGAAGTTGCTCTTGACCCGAGGTCACAAGGTCACAACACACTCACCTCGGACCTCATCGTTTTGTTATGAATTCTTCATTTGATTAAAAGTAGTTAGAGGTTGATACTTGACCCCACAAAGATTGCGGTTATCATTACTTTGTATACAAATATTAATTTTGGCATTCCCCATTTGGTTTTACTGTAATGAGTAATATTCGCCTAAATTTAGGACGTCATATACCCCACTTTTTTAATATATTTTTTTACTCTAATTAGTACTTTTATGCTAACGGTATTAGCCTTTGAAATATTTTATTGGGAGGAAAGTACTACATCTTTCTAACGCTTTCCACTCTACTCGAGTACTCTCTACTCTACTCACTCGAGTAGAGTGGAAAGCGTTGGAAAGATGTAGTACTTTCCTCCCTGCCTTGCGGCACAATGGACTATTCTGGAATACAGTTTTTTGGGAAATTACTATTCCCTTTACAGCTCGAGAAAAAACAGGTACAAAAGTTCGAACTTTCAGCGCGAAAAGGAGATAAAATGATATTTGAAATGATGTACGAATTTCCCGCGTGTTTGCCACAGAAGATGTAGGCAACTGTAAAGTTCCAAATTCAAAAATATTGACTGTCAGAGTGAATGACATTAGTCAGTAGCCACTACCAACATTACAAATGTAATGAAAACATGGAGACTTCAAAGTGCTTTGTAATTCCACTTTCAAATGCGGCATTCAAATGATCGTTACATATTACCATTGCTGACAAGTCGTCCTGCGCGTTTGGTATGCAGCCGGCGCTCGCGCTCGTCTGCCTCGTAAATCAGTCGCATGATTATGAAGTCGTTTGTATCAATGTGATGTGACCCGGCAATTGCAGGCGGAAACAGATTCACACCAATGTAAACTGCAAAAGTATTTTTTTTTATTTTGTGTACTGCCAAAGCATTTTTTTTTATTTTGTGTACTGCAAAAGTATTTTTTTTTATTTTGTGTGCTGTAAAAGTATTTTTTTTAATTTGTGTACCGTATAGCAAACGAGCAGTCGGAGCCTGAATATCGATGCTCATAGACATTCGCATAGAGCTACAGATGGATTGTCCTCCACAAGAAACGCAACAGCACGGCTGTCACTTTACAACGGTATCGTGTGGGTGAGAAGTATCCCGGTCATTCAGAATTCGGCTGCAATGCAGCTTGTATTACCTCTTACTGAAACAGAAATGAAACTCGTGAGTCGTGCACTAATTATTTTTTTAAACGTCTAAGGTGTCAAGTAGATATACCCTTATAAAAATAGCATAAGCCTGTGATGTAATGCATGGTTTTTTTTATAGCATAGGAGGCAAACGAGCAGTTAGGTCACCTGATGTAAAGTGAACTCCAACGCCCACAGACATCCGTAACACCAGAGGTCTAACAGATGCGTTGCCGACCTTTGAGGAAAGAATAAGCTCTTTTCTTGAAGATCCCCAGGTCGTTTCGGTGGTTGGTTTGCCTTTTAATACTACCGACGCCCATAAACATCCGTATGTTTGTTATGCAGACATGTTGCCTTCCGGCCGATGTACCGGAAATTCTCAAACACGAAACTCGACAGCAAACTGTCATGTTGCGGCGTCGCGGTCGTGTGCGCGCGTGTTACCTCACAGGTCGCGCCCGCCCGCCTGGCCGCAATGCAGAATGGCCTTAAGAAATTACAAGAATGGAATGGAATCACATTATAACATCACAACTACACTCAAACGGTTATTATTTTAATTTGCAGAGCTCAGCCGGAGACGTGAAACAAAATAAATATTTATTTATTCACTAAGAGGTTTATTTTAATACACAGTGTATTATTTTACAAGTAATTTTTTTATAAGTAAGATCAATTCTATCTCTGAATATTAATTTTATTTTACAAGTAGGCAAGTAGTATTAATATTATTTGGGGAAAATAGCTCGTTTCACTCACAAGTTTACGTGAAAGACACACATAGAGCCTATTTAGAATACATATTAATATTATAATTGCAAAAGTGTGTTTGTTTGTTTGTTTCTTTGTCTTTTTTTCACATCGAATCGGATCAACGGATCGATGTGATATTTAGTATGGAGATAGTTGAAGGACTGAAGAGTGCCATTGGCTCCTTTTTAACGCGGAAAGCCACGCGAGCGAAGCCGCGGGAAACAGCTAGTAGGATATAAATGAAAAAATAGAAGTTCACTTTTTCTTTGTCAACAGCAAGTCTTCTTAGAAATTGCCTTCGCAAAAATTTAAGCCGAAAGTCGATAAAGAGAGCAATCCAATCCGCATACAATAAGCGATGCAAAAACTGTATTAGTGACGACGCACTGGCCAGTATCATATCATATCGGCGACCCAATTCACACATCTGTCGTACGACAATAATCTCGTGTACATATTTGTACTGCGGGGTCGCGACCTACTTGCGATCGACTGTCGAGATGATTTTGTACTTTCCACGCTGTATGGGCGGTTATATGGTGATTTGTCTTTGCATTGCATAATCCTGGATAAGGGTCTATTCATTTGAGCAGATAATATAAAGGATAAAAGGCATGTCTATGCATTCTGAATCTTCAACCATAAAGCCCCAATGAGGTGGATTGATTTGATTTAACAGGTAGAAGACTAGAAGTAGGTACTTATTCATTGGTCTGGTCCATTAGATTTAGTAGAGGCGTATCACCTCTTAATACCACCCGAAATTCGGAAATGCAATTACGCAGTTGTACCTTAGTTAATTCAAACCCTCTGTACAGTAGTAGTATTCAACAGATATAACTGCCTCTTGTTAACTAATGGTACGCATGTTTAAACACACACGAGACGTTCAAACAGTGTTATAGGGATTTTGTTATGTATAAGAGAACAAGAGTATAGAGTGTACCTGCGGTGTTGGATATTGTCTGTATGTGTATATATGTCTGTCAAAATTCGGCTACGAGGACATTTTGCTTAACGTATTCAACGCGAATTCGTTCGCTTTTCTCTATAACACTTATTTTGCAAAAAAATGTCATGGATGGCAGAAAGGTGAGGAAGAAGAAAAAAGGAGGAAAATGATACGTTGTGAAACAAATGATTAAATAATTGTGATCAATCATCAAGTAATTCACAGAATTATTATTTATTATGTAAATGAGTGTACTGATTAATTGAAAATATGAAACCGCAATAACTTGTCCACCATATGTAAAATATTGTGTGTGTGGCAAATACGTCCTATGATTAATTACCGTCCCTGACATATTAGGGCTGGCAGAACTTTGACAGTATTATATTTTCCTGAAAATTCTTAAACTAGGTTCGCAACTATGTAAACGAGATTTTTTTTTCAAATCATAGAAGTAGTTGCCGAGAATAAGGCGTTCAACCAACCAAACCATCTTGAGCTTTATAATAATTGCGTAGATTATTAGTAGGTCAGTGGCGTGCTATGGGAGAGGCCTATGTCTAACAGTGGACTGCAATAGGCTGATGATGATGATGATTACTGGATTACATATCTGTAACTACCTATTTTTATTTAACGTTGCTATCAAGTGGTAAGTTAAGCTGTCTGTATTAACCAGAACTATTAAGAGGCCAATAAGTGCAGAGGTTGATAATAAAGTAGTACATAACGCTATGAAGGAAGAAATTATGAAATTATTTATATATGCACTCAGATAACCCTTTTAAAACAATATGTAGTTAACATAGATAGTGAGTTATGTAACCTAATAAAGAATTCTCTTGAAAATACATATAATATGTTCTTTTGTCTCTTTGTATCAAATATGTGCCAATTTAAAAAAAAAAACTTTAGTATAAAATTTATTTAAATGTTCTCTAGTAGAACATCAACTAGAGATTATTTAAATAGGAAAAAAATAAAATATGATGAATGATATAGCAGAAGAACTTGATGTCTAATTTTATGTATAGCCAAGTCATGGACAATTGGTGGTCACTGCTAACAATTGTCCATGTCCAGATGATCAATATGTGTGTAAGTAGTAAGTGTAACAACTAGCCAGTGGCGTAGCGTGACTGGCGGGGCCCCGTATAAAAATTGGTTTGGGGGCCCTCACGAAGAAACATTTCTTATAAAAAAAAAATTGTTTACGCACGTTGGGGGCCCAGGTTTCTAGGGGGCCCCGTATAATTGATACGGCAGATGCGGCGGTAGCTACGCCCCTGCAACTAGCTGTTACCCGCGACTTTTGCGATAAAAAGGAGCCGATGGCACTCTACAACTATCTCCATTTGACCGCATCCAACGTAGAGCGACTCGAATCGTTGATGATCAATATGTATCCGATCGGCTTGATTCTCTGGCGTT
>LUGF01006072.1:14996-33532 GCA_001625245.1 Calycopis cecrops
GTCTTCTTTATCACGAGCACATGGGTTATGAATAGAATTTCCATCCTGACAAAGTAACCAAACATTGAAGCCGATCTAAACGATCTAAACCCGCTGCGCGCATTATGCTGCTTAGCTAGTTGTACTTTTTTTTTAATAGTACAAAGGGGCAAACGAGCAGACGGAGCCATTCACCACCACCACATTCAGGACTACCGACGCCCATAGACATCCGCACAGATGCGTTGCCCCCATTCCCCCACCCCCTTCCATGGGCCACTGGCTACTTACACGCCACACGAAATGCGACAGCAAGCTGGCACTTTGGCGTCTTGTGTAAGAGGTACCTCCCCGGTCGTGCCGGCCCAATCTGGCTACATGCATGCATGTAGCGTGCTCTACCTCTTACTTACTTCTTCATTATCATCAGTACTTCAGTAATTATAGAGCAAGAAATAAAAAATGTAAGAATCGTAATATAAATAGAGCAGTCCCAACCCTACAACCAGCTAATTAATAAGCACGTTACAGTTTTCAATTAGAAAAGAGCTTCCCGGTAAGTTGGTGCGGTATTTACACATTCGCTGACTCACAGCTGTAATTTACAAATTGTAGTAGTTAGTGATTACACTCAGTAGTTTACATGATTTCAACTGTAATTACATGCCTATTGGGTTATGTAAGTCTTTTTGTAAGAGGTAGTCATTAGTCGTCATCAACGTCCGTATAACTAGGGGATTACCGTTGGTTTGAATTTTTTAACGATTGAGGTAGTTGGGCCTTCCATTTCATAAACATAGATCATGACTGCAGAGTCATAACTTAATTTCAGACGCAATGCCCTGAATTCATTTGACCCGTTAGAGCATAGGTTCCCAAACTTTTTCGTCTAACGCCCACTTTGAAAATCTGTTACTTCGTATCGCCCCCTTATTAGTTATTACACCTTGATATTCAAAGACAATTATGTCGTTTCTGGCCCCTTACCGCCCCCCCCTCTGAGCATCTAGTGCTCACAAGGGGGCGTTATCGCCCACTTTGGGAAAGACTGCGTTAGAGGGTATAGTGGGGAGGGGAGGTGGGAGAGATCATGCTCTCCATAGACCATTAATTCACTACAGGCTTCCACCGACGTCAGACTCCGGTGCTGAGAGACTCCGCGGTTTCTCTGGCCAAGATAATATTCTACAAGCACAAGTCGAGGTCAGGAAAAAAATATCCGAATCAGCAACTATATCTTACGTATACTATAGTTACGAAATATGGGAATTTATCTCATTAACATGAGGTATCAACCAGTCACTATAAGATATAATTTCAAAGACATACCCGTACGCATTCCTTAATACAAAGCGTTGGTTAACAATGACAGCCGTACCTCAAGCGGGTATTCTTTTCAAGTTTACCTGCATATTGTACTGCGAGGAGAAAGAGCCTGCATTGTGACTTCTGGGTAACTGACACCTTTCTATTTATGAGTATGTTCAAAGTAAAAATAAATTCGAAAAATTAAGAGTTCGTCATTGATGAGAAACTATTGTTATGAAAATAAAATATGCAGTTGGAATTTCATAAGCAAAAATATTTTTTGTAATGTTTTTTTTTGATATCATACTAATATTATATTAAATACGAAGTTTGATATGTATATTTATCCCTTTTGCGTCAAAAGTACTGAAGTAATCTGGATGAATACATTTTATAATATTTATTAAGATTACAAATAAGTGTAATACTCGTAATGTTTTAAATTCCGAATAAGTAAATTTTCATTTCATTGGTATCGATATATTTTACGTACAAAACCCCTCGGCACAGTAGTCGGTTTTTTACAATTTCGAAATGTCAAGTGTCATGGGCACCGTAATCGTCATTCGTCAAGCGTATATGGATTGATGATTTAAGTAATTGACCCGCCTAGCGGTACAAACAAAAGTTGCGTATACACAATATATTATAATAGTACCTACCTACATACTTAAAAACGCAGAACATCAACCTTCCTTCTGGTTTGACGGCGCAAAAAGTGAATGACAGTACTTAAAGTTTGTTTTGGAGAATCGATTTGTTATGCAAGCGTCAAGTAATAAAGAGATTTATCATATCCTAACATCCATTTTCTTTATTATTTCCCATCGATACATCATTGTCTACAGGTTTGCTTCACAATGTAAGTGTACTGACAATTCTTTTTCAAAAAATCCCGCATAATTTATTATTCAAATGTACCTAATGTACTTGAACATTACCATATGTTAAAGTCCGAGTCTGCGGGGCTTAACGAACAATGCAAGTACAAAGTGCCTGCAGCGAAGGCCCTGGGGCGTGCGTTTACCATAACAAGCGAGCTTCGTAGCTAACTAGGTGTAAAGCGGACCCATTCTGATGAGATAAGCCTATTCACTTCTGTAACTAAACGCCTTTGTAGAACTAAACGGTGTGATAAGGAGTTTAGCGTAACTAACTTTACGGTGGTGGTAGTTGCGTCTGAGTTCACATTACTTGGTAGTGGCACGTCGTAAGTCTTACTTATCTTTAGAATCTGTGTTCGGGTTGCTGGAGTATGTGCTTTTACAACTTTGAGTGTTTACAAAGGTTGTGCCTTCCGGGGTTCTGATAGAGAGACGATAGTGTAGCAGCTGTTTCATCAATATCCTCTTAAAAAATCGGGCTTAGTGCACCACTCGTTCCCACTCCTCACTAGTCCACACATTCACAGGGCCAGCCGCACATAGCCATTCTTTCATAAGATCGCAGAGAGTCCGAGGAAAAAGCTAAAACTGTCGTGTAACCTGCAACAAATTTAATCAGAAGAAAATAAGAGGAAATGATTCTTATTTTACAGCCCTAATCGGTCCGCTGCTGCACAGGTATCTTGCAATGAACGCTAAGATAGCCGATCTCTGCTACTCGCATACTTCCCGGAGCGGCTACTACACGGAGATTCCCAGTCGATAAACATTGTTTCCCAAACGCTGCCTTCACTTTAGAACCTTTCACTATCTAGAACTCTAGAACATGAGCCATTTGATCTTCTATTATATTCTCACTTCATCCAGACCAACCCATTGCACTTCAGCGAGATTATTCTTTGCGTGATATCTGATACTTGGGTTTTTTGCCGTGTGACAACTATAGTTGTTTATATTCGTATTATATGCGCCCCTCCCTGACCCAAATTTACTGCAATCCATCAAAGCTGTAAGTTACAGTGGCAGACTACTCCGTAAACGTATTTTCTGATGTGCATTATTAAAATAATAGCGTCATAACTTATAGAAGTATTGTGAGTAGTTTGTTTACAATATTAGCATAAAAAGTAATAGTCAAATTATGGTGTAACTTCGGTTATTAAGTACATTTGGATAGGGCGGGTGCTGCGGGCTCTAGGCGCCAGGTTGCAAGCGGCGCCAAAATGCCACATAGATTAGACAAGAAGTTTATCAACTTGTGTCTAATTTCATACATAATTTTTGGTTTATCTGTCACGTAATAATAATTAGTAAATATAATTAGTAATTAGTAATTGCTGAATATATGCTTATTTTTTTTTAATTAAAAATAAAAAAAAAATCATTTTAATAAACAAACTTTGAAATTACACTTAAGGACAGTTCAAAAACCTAGCAAAGTGAGAGTTGCGAATTTTTACAATGCTAATTAGAGATAAATGTTTAGTGCACAAAAGCTAGTCTAAAAGAACCCGAAACGTAGCGAAAGTGGTCTGGACTGAACTGGCCGCCAATACCATAGCTGGTCTGCACATCCAATTAGATGGAATGTACGGCTCCGGGACTTGGACATTACACAGGATGCTCTCTTTTATATGGCCAATAAACTTGACATTTGTTCGGCCTTAGAATATTATGTCAAAATCGATGTATTCATTGCTCACACCTGCTATAGGTGTACTACGATAGGACTGAAAGGGGCTTCTTTTAGGCTTCTATGAAAGAGTAGAGAAACATATACGTAAAGTATCGCAATTTATATATTCAAATATGAACAGTAAATTCTGCGAAAATAGTACTGACTACATGAATATGAATGGTTGAGGTACTTTAAACCGTTTTTTACTTTGACGTCATATTTAAAAGGCGAACAATGCTACTATTAACAAAAAAGTAGAGAATATAATTATTTTAATAAAACAATATATTAATATACAATTTTATTATTGTAATAAGCAACAACTGTGTAAACATAAGAATTTATTTGAACTTATGTCTGCTCTATATCGACTTTACAGTTTTGCGACAAGAGTAATAAATGTTTTGAATTGATTAAAGAATACCTAATAATAGCAGACTATTAAGAGCAGATAATAATGATGAATAAGAATGAAGGCGAATACGTTAAAATAGGTCAAGATAAAAATATCTTAAATTGTGTACTTGTATTTATTTAGCTGCGTCAGCTTGATATTTTGGCAATCATACAAAACACATAAAAATATGTACTAAATACAACGTATCTATATTTAGTTGGTAGAGAGAACTCTCCTACGACATACATTCATTAATACTTTGAAAATAAGTGTTATTTTTAAGCCTGGTTATATATAATTACAAAACAGAGATACGATTGACATGCCCAGTCTTATCCCATGAGGGTAGACAGACAACACAGGTTGCCACTTACTATAAATGTCCTGTGTACATGTATTTTGTTTAACTATAGATGTGAGTTGGCTGGATACAGGTCTCATAATTGAAAGCAGAGAAAAAGGGTATTAATTCTATGGTTTACCATAGTGAACAATCATTCATATAATATAAAGTACTAAGTAGGTACTAAGTTATAAAATGCATGCCATAGGTTCATATTTTTACATGTGGTTTCTCACGAAATTTTCCGTTTCACGTTTATTCTCGTTGAAATATAATATATTTTAAGACGATATATAGATATTTTCATAAATAAGGCTTTGCTTAGCACTGTAAGTAGTGAATGTTATATCAATTTTTATGATCACCCTGTGTGGTTGTGGCCATATAAGGGCCAGTCGACAATGGCTTGGGAACTCGGCTCATTTGAGGAGAAAATATTACATCGCGTCTCCCGCGGACTTCTAAACGTCCAGGCATTTGTAGGCCAGCGGGATGAGGCACTCATTTATTTTTATGCCCGGCTAATTATACAATAAATATCAATTAAACGGCGTTTAGCAGAAGTAGAGAATGTGCGTGTTGCGAACTTCAATCCTGTTTAATTTGTATGGCTTCCATGTTGATGTGTCTTCTCGGTTGCTGGATATGTTTGTGGGAGTGAATTCGTGAAAATGGTGGGAAATAAGTAATAGAAAACCGGAAATGGAACGTTATTTGAATTAAATATCGAATCATTCGAAAAAATATAAAATAAGTTAATATATTTACTGCGATAATGTGGCCAATTGAGGGGTATACTTAAATGAGCATTACTAGTACCTATTTAAATTAGTACAAGGTAATAATTAAGCAACCTACACTCATTGGACATTCGAGCAACCTCTGGCGCAGAGGTAACATAGCTCGGGTAAGCGGAGTATGTTGAGCCAGAGGTTGAGGGTTCGAATCCCACCTAGAAAATGGATGTTTATGTGTTTCTATAATATAAATCTTAAATATATTTCCCTTGCCTAGTAACAATAATAATAATATCCTCCTAGCCGATTTCGGCTACGGCGGCCGTCTCTACAGAGACGAGCCAGATGCGCAGGATATATTATAGTGCACAAGTGTGCGCGCAGACACAAGTGTACTCTCTATTCCCTCACTCTCATATTCCGATGGGACGGCAATCCGACACGACCGGTGAGAAATCAGGCGCAGGACCGACGGCTTAACGTGCTCTCCGAGGCACGGGGCTGTATCACCGCCATCTTCCTGACTCCGGATTGTTATTAGAAATTGAAAAATCCCAATAACAAATTTTTGTCCGACCCGGGATTTGAACCCAGGGCCTCACGTCTGTGGTTGAACACACTTACCACTAGACCCTTGCCTAGTACTCGTAACACAAGTCCTTAGAGTGCTTAGCACGAGGCTAATGTAATGTGTAAAGTCCACAGATATTATTATAATATTAATGAACATAAACGGAGTCACGGGTAAACTATATGTTGTTTAATGGAAACACTTCTGCTGGTCTCGAGCCCTCCGCAAACAGAGGGCGCAGGCAAATGCGGTGATACGCGCGGGATTATCACTATTTATCTCCTGATAACACTCGTACTATACGACACGCTCTTATCAGCCACATTACTATATTACTAATTACATTTTATCACCAACGTGTACGTAACAATATAAATGCTGCCGTGATATTTTAGGACTTGTATCCTGGATTAGCTGGTTGACTTGAACAGAAGGAAGTAATTGGCCAGCACTAGGTACATATCTAAACTCTAATATTCGGGTAATACGCGGCTAATATACCTTTGGTATTTGAAAGAGAAGTAAAAAAGCAAAGTCGAATGCCGTCAGTCAATGATAAACTTTTCTGACCACGTTTATTCGATAGTTAAACTGGCATATTTGAATGTACATTCTTGAAATACAGTTGAAAGGTTAATATATATTTATAAATATATATCGTATATAATATATATGTTATTTATAAAATACTAGCTTCCGTCCGCGGCTTCGACTGCGTGGATTTCGGACGTCCAAAATGGAATTTGAATCACTCTATTCATTAAATATTCTATCAAAATCTGTTGCGTAATTCTAAAGATCTAAGCATATAGACACAATGGCAGGTGTAGTGATGTACTTACACCAATAAATCTGGGTCTTACAAAGGCCGGTCAAATATGTTTAAAATTTATCGTCGGAGTTGGTTTTTAAATATCGATTCGTGATTGGGAACACTGTAAAAACATTCAACATTATGCAACTATCACATGAATTCTCTCTTTTCGTTTGAAATTTTATTCGAGAAGTTCGTAAAATTTGAAACACCTATCGTTTTGATAGATATTTCGAATAAAAATTCGGAATCAAAATAACGACAGCAAGTGGCCGGCATAATATTGTAACTGGTTGAGATAAGCGTGTTTGTGTAATGAGATATTGAGAGAAACGTTGATTGTTCACAGAACCAAACGGTACTTTGCGGAAATCAATGACACATAATATTTTACTATCATTGTTCTGCGAATCATTCCTCTGCCTGTAAAGGTGGTATTAAATAAAGATTTACTTTAAGTTCCTCTTCCACTTTTGTCGTTATATAGGTACTTGCTGTATGTTTCCAAAATCGTGAATTTCCGACAGTAAGCAATCGAAAAAGACGTTTGAAGAACTCTAATCAATTTTCTGAACCTGGATTCAAATTATTTTAATAAAATCAGCACCAAAGAGGTCAAAACACTTTACAAAGGCGCGATAAATAAAGGTTCCTAACCTTCCTCGCGAGTTGCTATCTAATAAGCGGCTGATATAAGTTTAACATGGTTTCACCAAAGACATAGTAAGCTCAGCGAAAAGGTTAAGGTTCATCATTCGTCTATAATGCGCTATAGTGCCGCATGGTAGATGAATTGGGCTGGCACGACCGGGAAAGTACCTCCAACACATGATACCTCCAAATAGCGAAAGCTACGCTAGTGCTTTTTGTGCGGTATGTGAGTTTCCGGGCTGGCTCATGACTGCCCTTCTAATGGTCCCTTAAAAGACGGGAGAGGGGCAACATGATGTGACTTTTTGGGTATCTAGGAAAGTTGTGGATTAGCTGCTAGGCAATGTTCTAGAGCGTTGTTTGGCATAACACAAATTAAGATTTCCCGTGTAAGAAGACAAATATTACCTAAGTTATATTTTGATGAGTAAAAACTCATAGTAGGATTTTTGAAATCCTGTTTATAACGAACAACTCCGAAAATAGACAGAAAGAAAATCATCTCTAAAATTTGTAGCTAATATGTAGAATTATATATGTAGTATGTAGTAGTATAAAGTTTATTGTTAACTATACAAATATACAATATTTTCAGCGGATAAAATAGATTGAACGAGGCAATTTAAACAGTAATGCCGGAGAAATGCAAAAGATCATTTCCTTGTGGGATGCGCGTAGGTCGATGATTTAACGGTGTCGTTTTACATTCTCTATCTATTCTCATAAAACGTGTTGTGATACAGACTCTACTAGTTTTATCCTGCTTATATTAAAATTCGAAAGTTTCTATTTTTGTTACTCCTTCACGACAATTTTTTATTGGATTTGTATAAAATTAGTTAAAATTTATTCTAACCTAACCTAACCTATCATTTAGCTTTGGAATAACATCATCATCAAATTAATATGTTTCCCTTGTAAAAAAAACTTATAATAAAATCTTTATGACTGTAATAGAAATGATAATAAAAAATAACAATCGAGTTGTAATAGATAGTATTTTGTAACGGTCGAACAGCGTACCTTATGGTCGAAACTTTACTTTTTATTTGATGTCTATACTCTATATAAATCCATTAACTTATTATTGAAGAAAAACGTTAAATAAAATGTCAAAGAGATGGAAAAAGGGCAAAGAAAGTTCAGACGAAAACTATTGTTGCTTATCGTAATTATCATTAACCTTAAAAAGTACATTACTTACTAAAATATCAGGACTACGGTGATCAATATATGTATATATATGACAATATTTTATATTTTAAACTATCACGCCCGCTTATCGCCCCAGCAACAAGATGGATATCGAGATGTATTCATAAAAGAAAACTATCTTGATGGCCTTGATCTGTTGGATTAAATTCAAATAATGGACGATAAAAAGGCGTTGAATACACTTTTTTGTTGCGTCAATAGCATCTGCCACAAAAAGCGTGGAGCGAGTCCACGCACAAAGCCGGGTGACCTTGGTCGAGTAATGAAGGCTGCAGCGACGAGCCTCGTCAAACGAAAATAAAGGCGTATATCTGAATACCTTTTAATACGTCATTTGATACCTCTATCTCTATTGGAGAAATAAAGTAATAGCTACGAGTAACCCTAATTTACATAGTTGTGTACAATGGTAAAGATGATGATGATGTTGTTGTTGTTGTTGTTGTTTGTGATGATATTGTTGTTGTTGTTGATGATGATGATGATGGTGTTGTTGTTGTTGTTTATGAAAATGTTGATGATGTTGATGATGATGATAGCAAATATGACAAAATCGTTATTTTATTATAGCCTTGGAGCAATCAAGCAGTCGGGTCAGATAAAACACAAGCGACGCACATAGAAATTTGCAAAATTATAGGTTATGAGGTAGCGTCGCTCTCATTAATTTTTCCGTCTTCTTTCTTCGTCTTCTGATATATCTCGATAGTATAGATAACGCCATGTGCCAACTAGCTGGTTGTGAAGGCCGTTAGCGCTTAGTTTAGATTACAAATTCTAATTTCAACAGTTTACAATGGTTTGGGACTATAATCCAAAGATAAACTCTCATCATCAGCATATGGATGAAACACTGCCAATTACTACAGACCAAGGTGGTCATTCAGCGCCAATCACCTGTCTATATGACTCACAGTTTACCAGTGACCATAAACTATTCCATCTGAAGGCCGAACCAAATTCGAAGGGGTCCTCTCTCAACAAGAAACTGCTAAAGCTATTATTTTTAGGAATTGAGATGTTTGTACGGCTTAGACATTTTATTGTATTTCCACTTATTTGTACTATGTCAGTTACAGCAAAGCAAATAATTGTAACTCCTTAGAAAATTGCTTAACGCCGCTATCAACTATGCTCAGATACGTCAAAGAATCCATAATTAAGACACGGTTAATCAATATGATGAGACACGGTCTATAACATGATAATCCGAGCTGCGGCGATCGATCACACCCGTCCAATTACCACTAACGACCGGTCGGCGGTCAGTTGTTTGGTCAAGTGTCATCTCATTAAAATATATGAAACATGAAAACCAACAAGGCTTTTATGATGACCATCTAATTGGGATTTACATATTTTAGTTAAGGAGTTTGGGCAAACGATCAAGTGGTGCAAAAAAAATGTTAACACAATGTCAATGATTTGTCTGTTAGATAAAATTTGCTTATCTTGTTTGAATCCATTTATTGCCTACCACAGATGCCTACTTCTTAACGCTAGACATATGGGACAAGTCTTTACTTACAATAGTCATATTTATTGAAATGAGCTTTGTTTAAGCCAGAATAACTGCAATAAATAAAGAGGAGATGCAGTGGCCGAAGGGTCAAATCTGGTGATAGCTGGGCTTCTTAAATGCGGGGCTATGACTGAAATAGTAGGTCGCAGTCGGATCGTATAAGTAGCCGTATTGAATTACGGCTAGCCATTTCCAGAATAGGGTCCTTTTATTTTGCGGCGGATCAAAAATTTTCCGGGTTGTCATTGATTGAAATAATCACTAAAACGTTATTCGTTCATTCATACCACAGATTCAAATCCCGCAAATAAGTGCGGAAATCCCGATGCGCATCGGATGTGCGGCTGCAAAGTGCGGTTTTCTGTGAAGTCGGACCGTACAGTTTAGTATTCTGTTTTCGTGCAACATATCGATAAAGGCGGTTCAGTTGCTGCATAACGCATTATGGTTTCCATGCACTTGAAGTTTTAGTGCTGCTTGCGGGTAGTTTTGGTCTACCGTTTTCGTCACGAATCCAAAACCGCGGATATCGATTTTGTTAGGAATTGGGATAGACGTAGACCCATTGCTTTGATTTTTTTCTTCTTGAAGAAGCCTTTGAGAGGAGTGCCAATATTACATATTATATTACTGAAAAGCTGCTAATGAGAAAGTACATAGCTCTGAAAAATAGTTGGCGTATTAACGTTATGCTGAAGTCATCTTGATAGATTCAGATTTCTTAGCTTAGATCATTCTTGATAGATTCAGATTGGACCAATGTAAGGATGGAAACCCATCCTTACATTGGTCCAAGGTTAAAGTATCTCCGGTTGTATTATCATTATCTTTTGCTCTCAGCAAAAGAATCAGTCATAAGTTACAAAAATGTCGGTGAAGTCAATGTCAATGTTAAAGGTCTATAAATCCGTATCACAGGTTATAAATGAATCATGTACAGTTATAAATGAGTTATAAATGATTCATTTATATAACAAACATATTTGCTACAATATCTTCATCTCACTCCGGTACTAGGAAGTATAATGATTCACACATGTTTAAGCACGGACTTAGATAAGCGCACACTTCCTTATGCTAATATTTCAGATGCTATGCCCATTCAACGTCAAATAAAACCATCTGTTTTGTCCGTCTACGCTCAATGGCTGGACGGTGGCTAAGCTGGTTGATTTTATATATGGAACTGCTTGTGGATTTATATTTAGTTGCTATTTTGCGTATTGAAATGATGTAGGTAGTAGTTTTATTTGAGAAATACCACTGCAGCCTTGTATATCAAATATAGAATAGTGGAGTAAGCTGCGATTAAAAAACTTAGGGCACTATTTAAATCATGTTGTCATTCTTTTCTACTTTGAGTTTGGACTTTTCCACTATATATTTATATCGAACTTTATATTTCTTGTGTGCGTGTGTGTCACTGAACTCCTCCTAATCGACTGGACCGATTTTTAATGAAATTTTTTGTGTGTGTTGAAGGGGATTTGAGAATAGTTTAGATTCACAAATCAGCCCGGCAGATGGCGCTGCAGTGACGCAAATGAAACCGCGGGACTCAGCTGGTATATTTTTATAAAAAATCACATAATAGATACTACGTAATCAACAGTGATATAAGGAGTAATGTTTCTAACTGATCCGATCATGAAAGATCTATCACTAAGTTGTTAAATACAATTTAATTTCGACACCCTATGAAATGGGTACCAACCGTATAGTCAGTCTAATATGTGAAACTTTAAAATATGCTTAATTTTCTTTCTATCATCGACTTAGGTTTTTCATTGCAAGCGCGAGATATAGTGCATGATAAGTCTTGTTAACGAAACAGTTTCCTGTTTTTTGTTATCAACGTTTTATTATATTTATGTTATATGGTAATCTACAAGGTTGAGCGGAAAGATTAGATAATAGTGCAATTAAAAAAATATTTGCCAAAGCCGATTATGTAAGGTTACCTTCTCGTTTAATTTTCGTTTTGATAAGATAAGCAGTAATTACTAGTTGTGTCCCATGGTTTCCATCGTATTATAGGTCAAGGAGAACTTTTTTTTTAATCAAAAGTATTTTTAAGTTATTCCAATTTAAGTTAATTCACTCGTAAAGATGAGGAGTCGATTTTCAAAGAAATTCAAATTTTCAAACAAAACTTAAAAAAAAAGAGACATTCAATGAAATGAATATATACACTATACAGATTTAAATTTACAAAACTAGTAGGATGAAAAGTATTTACAAATATTGCAGCATGGTTACTTTACCATCATCGTCCGTCATCGGTCCTCTATCGTATATGAAACTTACAATGATTGTCCAGACAGCCAAGCTACTACTGCTAAGTACTCACACCCATACAAATATTATAAAATATATAGTACTTTAAAAGGTGTTCTATAAAGATTGTCTAGTAGCAGTCGATAATTTTGGCCGGGCCTTGCCTTGCCTAAATTCGGATCGGGGCACTCCGTTTACCTAACATATACAAAAACAAGACAAGTGAATCCAAGGTCTCCTTTGTACGTTCAAGGTCTTACTAATATCTATACAATATACATATAATAAAACAGTAAAATTTTAGTGTCTGTATATTGAATATATTTACGAAAAACTAATTGGGGGCGATTTTAAAATAGTAACAGAACACTTTTCTATGATTTTTAATTTTTTTGTTTGTCTGTTTGTCCGTTTGTTCGGGCTAATCTCCAAAACTACTGGACGGATTTTCACGAAACTTTACATTAATATAGCTTTCATATCAGAATAACATTATAAGTTAAAATTTTGAATAATTTTTGAAGTCCGAAATCCACGCGGGCGAAGCCGCGGGCGGAAGCTAGTTTTAAATAAGAAAGCGTGTGTAATGTTTTTAAATATATTTGTAACTATTTAACGCTAAAACTTTTAAACGGATTTAGCATAGATAGACATCATGTACACAGGCTATTCATTCCAGAATAAAGAATGGTTGCTGTGGGATATAATTTTACATTTGTATTTATTTAAAACGCTTATCATTTCCTTTAAGCAGGGTTCGGGTTTTTCCTCATAACTAAAATATGCTAACCGAATGTTTGCCATTTTTTTCCTATCGGACTTCCGGAATTAATTTTAATTATCATTGTGGTTTCATTCTAGTTACGCCTGGCGGTTTCACCCGCGTAAATTTCGATCCTGTGGAAAATATAAAATCATCCCATGGCATCCCATAGGAATATTTTTTCGGGATAAAAACTATCCTATGTGTTAATACATGTTACTAAGTTATGTGTGTACTAAGTTTCATGAAAATTGGTTCAGCAGTTTTTGCGTGAAGGAGTAACAAACAAACAAACATATACAAAACTTTCGCATTTCTATTATTAATAGGATTATATATATTGATATTTGTATTCTTTGCTTGGCAAGCAAAGGTCTATTCACCCTTATAATATCATAAAATGTAGTATTTTCTATCAAGTATATTAAATCCATATAGTAATAATAGCCGTATTATATTTGTCCAACATTCTTTAGCTGGCGTTAGTAACTTAGCACATTCCGCGCAAGCTTTGTGACCTCAGCTCACATTTCATTCGAACCTATCCCATGAGAATGTTATTCGTTCACAAATCATATCTATGAATAACTTTAGTGATCCGCTTTAACATTCATAAGATTCATTCATTTGTAACCGTTCAGTGAATAATTTTGAATGAATCAAAACTGAATAACGGATAAAAGGTATGTTTACTAACTGTACCATCAATGTTGCAAGGTCTTATATAAACCTTCAATTTTTAGGATATTGCGTTATTAAAAAAACAATCAGAAGGAAAGACAATCTACTTGTAGTAGTCGCTTAGAATCGGAATATTTTATTCATTGAATCTTCAACAAAATCAACATCAACAATTCTTTCTTTTAATGAAATTCAAAAAATCTACTACCAGTTCCATTTCTAGCCAGACTTGAATAGAACCGGTGCAACATACTCAGTGGGTTTGTTTAGGGGAAATGATTGTTAGGAATTAAAGGCATTCGATTAATATTTATTACAATGAAACATTCTGAAACGAAAAACATATTCTCAAGTCGATAACTTCTACCCACAACGGTTATATTATCATTATGGTCGATGATGATGATGATGATATGAATAATGGTGACAATGATGATGAGTATGATCATGATGAGAATGATATCTACACGATATTTAATTAGTTCCATGGAATTCAATATTAATATACTCGTATATTCCCACTTACAGCGGCCGATGCACTCCGTTCAAGTGAACTGCATGCGCTCAATACGGTAGAAACTGGGCTCGATATGTCGATAGTAAGTTTAATAGCTGGTTCTGAGGTCTGGCATTGTGGCATGATCACATTATGTACAGTTACAGTGGCGCTAACGGTTTCCTCGAACACTGGATCATCTCGTGCAGATTAACTTAGTTCACCCATTAGCTTAGATACTTTGTGGCGTGTCTCGGTTAGTACCTACATAATCGACGAACAGAGCAAAGATGGCAGTAGGCAAACACAAATTAAGATAATTTCGGAATCCTTAACTTGAGGCTTTAGAATTGTCTATCGATTTTCCTTATATTACTATTTTATCTATGAATATTTTTATACGTTGCTTTGTCTTGTGTGTTACAAAATCTGGTAAAGTTTTTCTATTGTATGATATATTGTTTTCTTAGGTTTTGTAATAAACGACTCCATAGTGAATATATTTTTGTTTCTACTTAGGTTATTAGCTATGATATATCCAAGTGAAATATAATGTTTAAGGAACCATTTTCAGGATAACCAATAATTTTAAATTAAAATCTATAAGTGTACCGACTTACCGATTTTGTTTAAATCACTTCAGTCGTTTTGCGAAAGAATAACAAACAAAGATAGAAAATCTTGTATTAGTTATTAGTAGTATATCGTTGCGGAGTAGACGAATAATTACAATATCATAAGCCATGCTTACAACGATCCACGGAGGTGACAAATTTATTCTCTAGGTACCTCTGCTCCCTTATCGAAATTTGTGACAAATCACAATCTGCCTCTAACTCTTTAAATCTCTGATAAGGAACCATAAGATCTGACGCTAGTGTAATAAATATCTAACTCTTTAAATCTCTGATAAGGAACCATAAGATCTGACGCTAGTGTAATAAATATCAATAATGTGACGCAGTAGTTGCGGCCATGTTTTTACAAGCACACCGAGTAGGTCAGGCCCGACCGTTAGCTTCTCAAGTTATCATCTTTTTGCCGAGCTGCCTGCTGGTCGTTTTACGTAACTGTGCTTCTAATGGCTGTGCCTTTTTTCATCCAAGTTCATCTATAATTGATTGCGTATTGCGGATTTATTAAATCTACCGCTACGTGATCCAATAGCCGTTCGACCTATTTGAAGAGCCATGTTTGTGATCAAGGATTTGTTTGTGAGATCGAAGGTCGTTGAGGTGCCTAATATGTCGATACGATGAGTCATTGTGTTTATGTTTTGTTTACATGTATGCATAAATAATACATGCACCATGTCGAGAAAACGTATTCCAATTACGTGTTTTGGGGTTATAGTTTTATATTAGGGGTGTCATGAGTTGAAAGCATGACATGTGAGTATGATATGTGAGACCTTCTTCTTATACTTTCGTAAAAATTAATTAATGTTACCATGCGTATTATATATAAAGAAAGCCTTTGATTTTCTTGATATTTCTAAATTGTCGCTAGTATAGTTTATATTGTCCAAATTAATTCACAAAACGTAGAGTTAAAGACAGAAAACTCCTTTTATTTCGCTAAATATTGAGACTCTCTTCATTTTAGCATGTAAAAATATTGCAAAATTTGTGAAAGACATATTTAAGAGTAAAAAATACATACGCACATTTCGCATAATGAGATGCCAAGAAACAAACAAGTTACGAAATGAAATACTTGAAAAAACGTATTTGCGTCGTGAATTATCAGAAAAGTATAAAGCTCAGCGGGAGAAACATAAAAGCGCCCAATAAACCTTGTTGCCATCGAGTGGTGAGATCATGTGTTTTCGGTTCGAAGTGATGTTGATTCATCAGCTTTGCCATATGTTCATCATTGAATTTAGCTAATCCTACTCATCCAATATTATAAATGTGTTTGTATGTTTGTTTGTTATACTTTCCCGCAAAAACTGTGGATTTGGCACGAATACCTACATTACTAACTGAAATAGTATTAAAAATACCTTATAAACTGGAAAAATGGTTCTTGGAATAGAAACTGCGAGACATTAGCTAGTAATATCATATTTCCAATGCCTGAAGAAATATATACAATACCAGAAATATTATCTACCGTAGTGCTTGCTATCTTACCTAAGCTATAAATATTATCTACCTACAATAATTTGCATACAAGGAAGATTTATGGAGTTGAGAAATTCGATAGCTTTTATAAAGACATTCCTTAAATATCATCTTTCTAAAATAAAATTTTACAACATTTTTAGCGCAAGAGGTAGAAATACACAGAATTGCAGACTTGTCGTAAATTATTTTTGAGACTATGAAATGAACGTTCATTCCCTGATAGTTTTGTTTCAAACTGTTTTTTAATTAAATGTTTAAGTCTTTGTTAAGAATGTTCAAATGGTACGAACAATAAAATAGCTTTACCGGATTTTGTCGCTATCTATAATATTGGCATTGGTACTTAAATAAACCGCAATAAAATTAGTGCAGTGTAAACATTTCTGTTATTAATATTATTTGAGTCATAATTCATCCGTCAACGATAATTCTGTAATTAGATTCAGCTGAATATTTTGTTTTCCGCGAAACCACAACAATTTAGGCCTCTATGCATTTACATTCGTTTTCCCTATACCTAAGTCGCAAATTACAGCATTGAGATTAATCAGGCTGAGATGACACAGGTAAGGTCCTTCCCCCGTAGGTGCTGCCCACTTGTGGTGGGGTACCTCTGTGATCCTCCAGGATATGCCGGACAGGGCTTCCCGCGGCTGACAGGCTTGTGGCCGGAGACAGCGGCGTCATTACGTGTACTGGCGGGTCCAATCTTGGACGCATTCGTGGGGTCTCTTTCTCTCTGTACTTATCGTACTAATATCATAAATGCGAAAGTTTGTTTGTTTGTTTGTTTGTTTGTTTGTTGGTTACCCCTTCACGCAAAAATTGCTGAACCGATTTTCATAAAATTTGGCACACACATAGAGGGTAACTTGGATTAACACATAGGAAAGTTTTTATCCCGCAAAAATGTTCCTATGGGATGCCATGGGATGATTTTTTATTTTGCACGGGATCGAAATTTACACGGGTGAAACCGTGGGGCTCAGCTAGTCTCCATATACAATAAAGGTACTATGTCGGTATTGTACGTAGATATCCTTCACATACAGTTCATGTCGTAAAGACTCACTCACCCTTCTGGCTGTCACATTTTTTTTTTTTATAACACGATGGTGGCAAAAAAAGCATACGGCCCACCTGATGGTACGTGGTTACCGTAGCCTATGGACGCTTGCAACCCCAGGGGGATCACATGCGCACTGCCGACCTTTTAGGAACCTATTGACTCGCCTCTTGAAGAACCCCATATTGTAGCCCTATAACATACATAATAGGCGAAGACAAAGTCACGTGTCATGACTATGCTACGGTCTATGCTACTGAATGTTTACCTACTCTTTTACGGTGTAGGTAAGATTGTTGTGTCGCAGACAGGGAAGTGCGTTTCTTATTTACAACGGATGCAAATGGCGGCTACCAGTCAAATACGGCTAGTGAGAGTTCCGGATGTTGGCAGCCCTGTAAATGGAGAAAATATTATATTTATAAGTTTGTGGGCGGCAGTTGACACAAGTAAGCGGTCTTAAGGACAGTTCCGTAGGTTACTAGCACTTACTTAGTCGCGATTAGGAGCTTAACTCGCAATTAAGATCTTAATTTTCAAGTTCCAATTTCTAATTTAATATTTATCATTTTTGTGTGGGGGCAAATGAGCAGTCCGAGCCCTATTCATAACTACCGACGCCCATAGACATCAGCCTAGAGGCTTAACAGATGCGCTACCCTCCTTCCTCCTTCGGGCCACCGAAGATATTGTAGCTTGGATACAAGTAATTACTTCAACTATACGATACTTTAATAAAAATAATGATAATCTTAGTAAAGTTCTAGCCGAATTTCGGCTACGACAGCCCTCTCTATAGAGAGGAAACGCTTCATCTCTTATACTTTAATACTAGTCAGTAAAACCGCCTAAGTCTAGTTGGTAGTTTTGCTGTACTCAATCCCTTCAAAAACAATCAAACGCTCAAACCGTAACACCCTTCCGGACTATATTTAGATATCGCACACGACCTAATCTTCAATTTTGTGACTGAATCAGAGGTCGTCGACCCGAGCCGAATATACGGACTTGCATATCCACTTCAA
>LUGF01006072.1:37846-50520 GCA_001625245.1 Calycopis cecrops
TTTATACCACGATGGTGGCAAAAAAAGCATACGGCCCACCTGATGGTACGTGGTTAGCGTAGCCTATGGACGCTTGCAACCCCAGGGGGATCACATGCGCACTGCCGACCCTTTAGGAACCTATTGACTCGCCTCTTGAAGAACCCCATATTGTAGCCCTATAACATACATAATAGGCGAAGACAAAGTCACGTGTCATGACTATGCTACGGTCTACGCTACTGAATGTTTACCTACTCTTTTACGGTGTAGGTAAGATTGTTGTGTCGCAGACAGGGAAGTGCGTTTCTCATTTACAACGGATGCAAATGGCGGCTACCAGTCAAATACGGCTAGTGAGAGTTCCGGATGTTGGCAGCCCTGTAAATGGAGAAAATATTATATTTATAAGTTTGTGGGCGACAGTTGACACAAGTAAGCGGTCTTAAGGACAGTTCCGTAGGTTACTAGCACTTACTTAGTCGCGATTAGGAGCTTAACTCGCAATTAAGATCTTAATTTTCATGTTCCAATTTCTAATTTAATATTTATAATTTTTGTGTGGGGGCAAATGAGCAGTCCGAGCCATATTCATAACTACCGACGCACGTAGACATCAGCCTAGAGGCTTAACAGATGCGCTACCCTCCTTCCTCCTTCGGGCCACCGAAGATATTGTAGCTTGGATACAAGTAATTACTTCAACTATACGATACTTTAATAAAAATAATGATAATCTTAGTAAAGTTCTAGCCGAATTTCGGCTACGACAGCCCTCTCTATAGAGAGGAAACGCTTCATCTCTTATACTTTAATACTAGTCAGTAAAACCGCCTAAGTCTAGTTGGTAGTTTTGCTGTACTCAATCCCTTCAAAAACAATCAAACGCTCAAACCGTAACACCCTTCCGGACTATATTTAGATATCGCACACGACCTAATCTTCAATTTTGTGACTGAATCAGAGGTCGTCGACCCGAGCCGAATATACGGACTTGCATATCCACTTCAATACCGCCTAATGTCCAGCGAGCCTCATTTAAATACCGAGGTATTTTCAGTAGCATTTCACTTGCAAATTAACTCCACATATCATACATGTCATGCACGGAAATACTTTAGTGCTATTATAAAGTCTTATGACTCAATTCATACGTTTTTTAAGTAAAACTTCTCTATACGCGCGCTTGGGGAGTAAGCTGGTGAGGGCGTTACCAAAATCACACATCTGGCAAGGCCAATGGAAGTTGTCATTCAAATTCAAAATTCAAATTAGATTTAAGTGAAACTACTGAAAAAAGTGTTTAAAAAATAAATATCATATGATGTCATTGTGACTACGGTAATGAAAATAAATAATTAAGTTTTATTTCAGTTTTGTGTTCACACCCTTTTTTCATAATTCTACTGTCTTGTGTCGAAATTACGAACACGTTCAATTATTAGGAACAATCAGGAACCACAAAAAGTAGGTATTCCAGGTCGAATAGTACCTATTCAACAAAGCACGTAGTATATTATGAACAATACATTCCGTTTTCACCGAGCATTTTCTATTTTAGGAAATTAATCAAAATCATCTCTTTTGCATCATTGGATCTCTCCATGAATGATGAAAGTTAAAAACACCACCGCGGGTTCTACTTCTAAACCCTCCCAGAACTAAGAGAAGATCAGGCGTAACAATCTCAGCGGGACTTCTTAGATAAGGTGTTTGTAAGAAATATACGTAAATGTGCACTTTAGACATCTAATTATTCCATTTCCTCCTGACTACAGGTCTATCTTAGTTCTAGACATCTTCTTTTCACGCGAAATATTCGATTCCACTTTATTGTTACTATAAATCATAACATTCTACAACCTTACGTATTTCAAACACTGTTGCTTTAACGTTTCTTATAACAATACCCGATGTATCGTTATTATTAAAATGCCACGCTGTTGTAACTAAACGACTGATTGTAAAGACACCTTAATGACACCTATTTATACATATAGCAATCTGACAGACACAGACTCAAAAGGCAACAATTTTAAATGTCCGGACCGACCAACCTGACCGGAGAAAAGTGGCAGCTGTGCTGTCGCGTTCCGTGCGGTTTGTAAGTAGCCGGTGGCCGATGGAGGTGGGAGGAGAGAGAAGCTGGCATCGCATCTGTATGGCCTCTATGGGCGTCGGTAGTCATTTAAATGGCTCCGACTGTTCGTTTGTCCCTCTATACCATAAAAAAAGAACAATGCTGAACATGCTGAAGAACAATGCAATGCTGAAATATAGGACTATAAGTTCTATAATTAAATATTTAAAATTGTGTGCAAATGTTTAAATAAAGTAGGGTAGGGCGGGGCACAAAGGTCCAATTTGACTATAAGTAATTATATTGTGAAAACGAAACTCACTACATCAAAACACCAAACGCATATCAAACAAACAGCTATCGAACCATGATTGCCTCAATTCTCGGTTGACAAATCATTATAGAACTATGTTTTTTTACTGTTTTTCTAGATCTAGTCGTCTGTCCCTTTTTGCCCCACAGTAGGGGTAAAAAGGAACAGCTAGGAGGCAAGAAGGTCCACTATTTAATTTTTGATTTTAAAGGTTTTATGAAATAATAATTGCATTTAATCCAATGTAAATCAAAACTATATTTCTTTTATAAAAACAAAAAAACAAAAAATTCGGTAATAATTATCACAAAATTATTATTCTCTAAATTTACCTTCGATAATGTTTAATCAGTCTTAATGAAGTAACGAATTATTATTTTGAAAAAATATAAAGTTTTTATCAATAATTTCTAACCGTCTAAACAGTTTAATTACTAATCAGTCTCAATTGTATAACATAATTAACAACAAAATAAACAAATCACACTGTAGTAAAAGGTAGTGCCACACTGCATTGCTTGCATGCCGTTGGGCCGGCACGACCGGGGAGGTACCTCTCGCTTACACGAGACCGGCGTAAAGTGACAGCTGTGCTGTCGCGTTTCGTGCGGTGTGTAAGTAGCCGGTGGCCCATGGAGGTGGGAGGTGAAAGGAGGGCAGCGCATCTGTAGGGTAGGGTAGGTATTTTCCTGTAGAACTCAATGTGCTGCACGTTGCATCAATTCCACAGATTTAGTGCCACGATCTGTTTTTCTTTTATAGTTCCGCATTCTAAAACAAATAAGTAAAATTTTCATAACCAATATATAAATGATGTGGGGTAAAAAGGACCAAATGGACCTATTTACCCCAACCACGTGTAAATATTTATAGAGGTTATACAAAAAAAACCTTACAATCTAACTTAAAAATAACAATAAACCTTAAAAGACAATTAAGTAACGTATATTTAAAAACTACGTTCAGTCATAGTTAACTAAATAGCAATGCTACAAACCAAAAAGAATAACAACGAAAAATAATACTTACGTAATAATTTAGCGACGCAGTCGTGTATCTCCTGTCAGCGGCGTCGCCCGACTGTCAGCGATGGCTCGTTACACTCCCCGCGCCCCTTTCTAACCGCTCGTAACGCTCGTACGAATGATACGTCGCTAGTTTCTAAGATATTTTGGTGGACCTTTTAACCCGCGGACCTTTAAGCCCCGCCCTACCCTACATATTAAAACATAAATTTGCTTTCATTTTATTCTCAAACTAGCTTCTGCCAGCAGCTTTGCCCGTGTGGATTTTGGACTTCCCAAATGAAGTAATTATAAATATAAACCTTCCTCTTGAATCACTCTATCTATTGTAAATACCTCATTAAATACGGTTGAGTAATTTTAAAGATCTAAGTATACAGACACACAGACGGCGTAAAGCGACTTTGTTTCATACTATGCGACTTCATAATCACATCGTATTCCACTTACACGGGCGTAGAGTGATAGTAAAGCGACTTTGTTTCATACTATGCGACTTCATAATCACATCGTATTCCACTTACACGGGCGTAGAGTGATAGTATATGTATAATCGTATGACTTTTTTTTTTTGGATGGACCTTAGGGAAATGTCTAAAGGGCTGCCTGACACTGAGAGTTTTCGCGATTAGCGCGTTCAACCAAACAAACTCTTCATATTTATAATATTATGTATTGGTATTGATAAAGATAACTGATAAAAACAGGAACTCGTATTTACATAATAATGTATTCATATAGATTGATAAGGACTCGTTTTAATACTTGATACAGATTTGCAGTACAGTAATTTATGCAGTAATTAGTCCTCAAGGGCTCTATAATCACACTATCTTAATAAATGTATACCTTCTACTATTGCGACTTTCTTCCCTCATCTTCTCACTAGTTCCCTTATAAATAACAGTAAGTCAACATGACTTACATTTATTTATTTACCTTTCAAATTCATATTCATTGTCACGTGACAACGTTTTAAAAATCTATAAATGCCGTCTGCATGTACGAAAAAGCTTGACTCATTGTCGCTTTCCACTGAGGTTTGTAAGCGAAACGCGAAACAAGTGATAGAGAGGCGCAATCATTGTCACGTTTTAAAAATCGATGAACGCCGTCTGCATGTACGAAAAAGCTTGACTCATTGTCGCCTTCCGCCGAGGCTTGTAACAGAAACGCGAAACAAGTGATAGAGAGGCGCAATCGGGTTGAAAGTCGTTATCACGTAAACTTATCGTACTTTACAGACAACCAATTTATATTCATCAAACCTATACTTACCTGTATCCCTTCTCCTTAAGTTTCTTTTTACATTTATCGTGCACAGGTAATCACAAAGTCGGCATTTCAATTTCATCACTTAATATGGCCGTATGATTAATTAACATGATAAATTATATCTTCTTGATGTCGCCCAAAACATACTTTATAATGACACAACCTGAGGGCTACGGCGCGCGGAGTTTCATTACTTGCATGTCCGTTTATGGTTATAGAAAATATTAACTACAACCGCTTATGAGTTGTCTCGTAAAGTGGTTAAATTTTAGTGCTAAGTTATTCAGCGGTTGCGGTTTTTCGATGATCATACGGCGTTGAGTATTGATCTGAATATGTGAAATGTGGTTATAATAAAATCCAGGTCTCGTGGAACTTTCTAGTGCTTCTGTAACGAGTTCAAGTTTTCTTGTTTGATAAATACATAAAGCATCGTCGTTATCAATGTTCCACTACTGGATAGCCTTTTAGATTTTAGATAAGACAACAACTTATTAATACAAAATTAAAAAAAAATATAATTTAAAAACAAGCTTTTTAAGCCCATATTATTCACTGATCTGTATATTCTAAATTGTCATAATTTGACAGAAATGCCTAATTTTGATAAAGTAGAAGTAAAGAAAATAAATACAGGATAAAGCATTTTTCAAATAGTTATGATTGCGTTAACCTCCTAAGTTATATTTAAGATTTAGGTATATTGCATTATATTTTATCGAAATAATTAATAAGTACCTAATACATTTTATCGATATCTTTCTCTATGGTAATAAATTTTATTAGTCTATTGTTCGAACCAAAAACAAATTATGTGCAGATAATAAAAATATAATGACACAAGAAATATAGGCTGTTTTACGATTGGCAATCTCGATAGTTATTATGGCGATTGCATTTTATTGGAGATGGCTGTTCAGTTTTATGATGTAAGATGTAACATTGTTATTAGGTACCGTGTGGATGCATTAATAGTCGTATAAACAGGTACAACCCACGATTTTGTAAATATTATTCATAGATATATATAGCTAGTACTGACAAAATAATTAAAAATATCTATAAGTACATAGACTATAATGGACTCAAAACCCGTTTCATAAGTCTCTATTTAAGTTCCAGTTAGCCTATAAGTACTTAATGGTCAATATTAAAAAAATGTTTATCTACACTAATGTTGTAACATTCTACTTATGTTTCCAATACTTGACTTATAATGACTACTGTTATAGCTCAGACAACAAAAAACTCAATTTAAGCAATTTGACATGATGTTATAATATTCAAATCGATATCGTAAAATCTCATTATAACACTGTGTGAGAGCGAGAGGGAGAGAAAAATGGTGAGACAGACGTATGTCAAAATCCTGAACAGCGCGCGCTTGCTCCTGATTGGCCCAGCGCGCGCTGCAATGTCAACTGTCATTAGCATATGCCGACAGTCGGCAATCGACGCCCAAGGTAATAATTGATTAATTCTATTAGTCAGTATTAGCGAAAATCAAATAGTTTTAGAATTAATATTATAAAATAAATACATATTATTATTATATAAAAGTTGAACAGACCAGATACTGTAAAGTTAAATATTACAAAATATTGATATATTGTATTAGAGTAAACAACAAAGTTTTGTGTTTATTATTATGTATAACAACTTGAATATGTTTTAGCAAATTTTAGTGTTAATACCGGTGTGGACATGTGTTAATAAGATAATCTTAATGTTTGTACCATAACTTAATCAAGTGTTTGTGTCCTGTGGAAGAGCGGAGAATCCCACTACAGGTATTTATTTACTTAAAGGGGTTTCTCCAAACATTGTATTAGGCACTTAAGTTTTGCTCAAAGAAATAAATAACTTATTATTATTATTATTATTAGTGAAGATAAAGTAGTGTATGCAACTGCATATAACACGGGTATTAAAACACTTGTTAACTATTTTGAAACTCGCTATCGCTCGTTTCAAAAATTCCACTCGTGTTTTAATACCCTTCATTATATGACAGTTGCATAAACTACTATTACAGGTTCCGGTTAGAAGTAGTTAAGCTTCTACGAGTTGAACATGGATAAGCTTACGACATTCGTATGACGTAATTAATCTCGTTTATTGTAATAATAAATCACAGCAACCATAACAAATGGAGCTACTATGATCTATTGATGCGACTCGAGTCATGTTTTTACTCGAGTCACTAGTGTCAGTTTGTCAAACTCGTACTCGAGTGAAAAAAAATCCTACTCAAGTGAATTTGCACTCGAGTTACCGAGTGAACCCGAGTCACCGAGTAAACTCGGCACACCGAGTTGACCGAGTTCACACGAGTGAACTCGTCGCGTCGAGTACACTCGAGTCGCCGAGTGAACTCGTTACTCGAGTGACATTTTTACTCGAGTATAACTCGAGTGAGGGAACAATCTTACTCGAGTGACTCGAGTCGCAAATTTCTACTCGAGTCGCATCACTACAGTATGATGGTTTCTGTAAAGCTTCTGAAACGTCGGGAAAAAATATAAATATAGATAAAAAAGTTGTTTTATTGTAATGAGTAATATTTATCGTTTATAAAAAATTATCACAAACGCGCAAACCGTAGTACCCCTCCGGACTATATTTAGATATCGCACACGACCTAATCCTTTTTTTTTTTTGGTTGGGAATACATTTACATACGCTACCCAGGAGCCCGGGTGGCTTAACCGGGTACAGTGTCGGGCTCGACAATTGTGTTGTTCCTACCGACTAAACCCTTGCGGGTACTTTCAGCCGCTATAATTGGAGGGTTGTCTCGGATCTACAAGCTACAGGGTCCCTCCAGCGACAGGCTGGCCTCGGCAAAAACGCCTGACTTCTCCTCCATGGGGACTGTCCGGCTGCCTTTGAACAGTCCCTACTATGAGGCCAGAACCGTGTAATGGGGTCAGGTTCCCATCCTGACCCCTGGCCCCAGTACTCCAAAGGAGCACGCCATGCCAGTCGTCGAAGTCCCAAATCCGTGCCGCCGTCTGCTGATTCAGACGGACCTCCCAGCTGCTCGTCGTCTGTTCACTCCCCCTAAGCATGTCCGGTACGGGTAGCCCTGTCCGGCATAGACTTGAGGATCATAGAGGAACGCGAGTCCTCCCCCCCCTTCACGACTAAGTAGCAGCAATTCGGAGGGGATGCCGGCGACAACTCTATCTTAACCTTGCATGACATGTTGATAAAGAGTTTGCATTTTATTAACACGGCAATTACTTAAGCTCATTATAAAATTCAATTGTGTTATAATGTAATAACGCGTTAAATGCATGGTTTATTACGGGTAATGATGTCATATATGGAGGATTAAGGTAAGCAGATCTATCTCTTGAGGGCAAAATATTTAAAGATTACTTACAAAAGACTATAAATTAGGATGATGCTACGCCTTACAACCAAGAACTTGTTCTAATGTGCAACGCCGTATTCTAATGTGCAACGCCACACTAATTTGAGCACTTTGGAGACATACTTTTGGAGGAAAAAGACAGAAATACTTCCCATCTCTACCCTTCATATCACAAAAGAATTTAAAAAAGTAAAGAAGAATTTTGTTGCAATTTCTTTTTAAATTACATCCAGTCTACACCCACTGAACATTTGTGACAAAAAGTTTTTCTTCGAAATCACCAGTAATGAACAATGTTCGATCCAGTATCGAGGATCGTTTCAGAGGTATTGGCGCATAATTGCCACGCTGAACAGGTTGGCTGATGTATGGGTGTAATGGTATAAAATAAATAAACATTTGTGGCCAGGAACATGCTATCCTAGCACCTTTAGAACTTGTTTAGCCGCACCAGGCGACGAAAATAAGTTGAACATAGATAACTCTGAACGTCCGTGACCTTGGCGTTGAACGAACCCCAACTATACTTAGCTATTTTATTATTTATTTGTCTTATACTTGTGTGATGGTTACTCATTACTCTAAAACTACTTTAAATGTCGATGTTTTGCAAGTTATTTAGCAAGTCCGGTGTTTCAGATGCTTTCTGGCTACTATGGTCTCGGGTGGACCGAAGTGTTTTTGATAACATAACATTACTTTTTATATATCGTACGGAAAAATTAAACACCTTTTCACGAATAGGCAGTCTTTGCTACGTTATATTTTTGATATACTTGTCAGCTCTCAAAATTAGGTATACTAAATTTCATCTCTTATGAAAAAAAAATTCAATCAAAAACATAGCTTTGAGACCGACCGACTAAGCTCAGAAACATAAATTTGAAATCGGTAATCTTCTTTTTACGATTGGGTAAAAATAAAAGTTATTTTCACTTTTGTCACCTCAACATAGATCATAATCAACAGCGCAATCGGTTTCGAAAGCCGGCTACAAATTGACCAATTTTCGGATGTGTTGACGTTTTCAATTTATGGTGTGTAATAACAGACGCCGCGATTCGAGCGTGGGCAAGGGACCGCTAATTCCACTATTGTTCCAAATTGTTCTTGTATTTTTTACATATATTTTATTCGTATGAATAATTATTATACAAAGTATGAATAATTATGAGGGGTAAAATAGAGTGAAAAATCGATTGAGCAATAGATACGTCGCTTACGTCTTTTGTGCACATTTAATTAAAGAATATTTTTTTATTTAGCAGATTTTTTAAAATTTAATGTCCTTTAGTACTTACTTACTTTAATATGTAATCAGAACATACTTGCCTACCCTCTGCATCTTTTACCGTATTTTCAATGGGGAGTGTTCCGAGGAATTGTTCGGCTTAATACCAGCAGCTGAGTTCCATCATAGGACATCGCGACAGAACTCAAAATTCCATGCCCACCACCTCGATATTCCTAAATGTAGTACTGTGCGATATACGCGCCATTTTTTACCGCGTACAACAGTACTATGGAACCAGCTTCCTTCCTCGGTATTTCCGATCCGATACGACTTAGGGATCTTCAAGAAAAGAGCATTCCTCTTTCTTAAAGGACGGCAACGCGTCTGCATGACACCTAGTTTTGCGGATGTCTTTGGGCGGCGTCATTAAGCATCTGCTATATCATAAAATAAATACTTAGTGTTCAAAGCTGCCCAATCGAACAATCATGAGCGCATCTTCTTGCCCAGAATAGCAAGGTGTTACGGGTTCTTCTTTACCGCTTGAAATTGGACACCATAGCCATCATTCCCATCAATAGTTAACAACAAAATCCAAACGAAATGTCAACACGTTTGATCGCTCTTTGGTTATCACTTTACTTAGCACTTTCATTTATTTTTGGAAATCGTCTGCCCGCACAATTATCACGGCTCTCGTGAAAGTCACAAAAAGCTCGCATCTACGTGTTCTATTACTAGTAGTTTGTACCCGACTGCCCAAAAGAAAGTTCTTATCTGATGAACTTAAAAGGCCCGGACGCTATGGATCTTACTTTAAAATCTTTACCACTAAAATTTTTCCTTTTTTATACCATAATAGAAATTTGGGAGTTACACAAGAAACCATTATTTTATTTATATTACCAAATTTACAGAACTATTATTTATTAATAAATTTCTAAAAAAAATAAAAATATTAAAATTAAAACGTATAAATTACTAGCTGTCTGTTCAATGTACCTTAATAAATATGTCTTAAAGGAATAAGTTATTTTACGGGATGTAAAGGACCTACCTATCTTTTAATTTAATCTATATCTGTGCCAAATTTGAACCCTATTCGTTAAATACTTTTTCCATAAAATTAAAACAAAAATATAGGTACTTATACAAACTTTTGCATTATTGATACTAGTGGGAGTAGTACGATAAAATGAATTGCACGCATTCTGTATTCAAATGCATATAAAGTCCCACATGTTCAGAGCAGGCCACAGAATCATTACCCCGGTGACAAAAAGTACGCGGTGGAACCGGGTCTCGCCCACACGAATTCCTGTGAGCCAGATCGCATTGCCAAGATGCAACTATCCGGCGTGTTGCTATCTGCAACGCGATAAACTGATGATTGATATACTGTTCAATGGAACTAGTATACAAATGTGAAAGAACGGCGTAACTTCTTTAAGAGAAGACGGATGAATGAGTTGCAATGTAATTTATTCTGGAGAAGAAAGACTGAATATTTTATTTATTTATATATGAATTATAAAAGGAGATAAGACGTAGATAAATAAAACGCATGTCTCACCAAGTAACTAAGTGATATGAATGTGAGCGCCTCAATTAAAGAGATGAAGAGAAATTAAATTTTAAGTTTAAGTGGCAGATACAAGGATAAAGTTGATGCAAAATACAAACATGAAAAACCGCAAAACTCATTTTTATCGTACAGAGAATTCTGAATAGTATATATTTTACATTGTCTTAAGTAATTTTAGTTTTTATTAATACAAAACACGGTGCAACCGAGTTTAATAATTATAACAACGAAAAATTAGATATTAGGCTTGTGCTCCATCGAATCTGTTCAACAATATCGACGACCAGGCTGGCGCAGTGGTACAGGGCTCGGATAAGCGGAGCATGTTGCGCCGGGGGTCGCGGGTTCGAATCCCGCCTTGGTCATGGATGTTTATCTATGTATTATATGTATTTCTATAATAAAAATATTAAATATATAAAATTTCTTAAATTTATAAAAACATGTTAAATATATTCCGTTGCCTAGTACCCGTAACACAAGTCCTTACGGTACTTAGCACGGGGCTAGGCTAACGTAGTGTGATATGTCCACATATATTATTATTATTATTATTATTATTATTATATTATTATCTTAATCCTATAAAAAGTAGTGACTGTAGACAATAATTTTTGATAGGATTTCCATTAGAGTTGTAATAAGGGCAAAATGTCTTTTTTGGTCTCAAAAACCAAACTGCTGAAGAATTCATAACTTAAATATGGACACTACAAAGTAAATATACATTGTCAATGAGTGAGACTTTTCAAAAGATCACATTCCTCAATTTCACCTTTAACAGTTTCACAAATAACAATTACTTATAAAACTTAATGCCATCAATTAAAAAATATTTTTATACGTCGATGAGAGAAAAACTTTCTGCCTTTTATGGCGGACGTAACGAGATGAAATCCCGTTCGGAGTGTCGTATTGTTTTTCCCTGTATTCCATTACAAGACATTTAGGTAACGAAACATATATCGTCGTTGTATTTTTAATTCTACCTCCATGGTAATTAGGTACACTTTCGCGTCGATAATCACCAAGCTAATTCTCCTTATACCGAGTGGATGCATGTTTAACATGATTTGGTTGTACAATGGCCTCGAATACATCTAATTTACGACTGTAGCAAACTCGTGCTATTTGTGGTCGGGTCCAAACAATATATTAACCTCAGACGTTTAATTATACCGCGTGCTTGGAGTTCTTGTATCGATAGATGGCATTCTAGTGATTTTCATCTAACAAGAAAGCCGTCGCCAGTACTTACTAATACTAAATTAAAAAGTAAATATGCGTATATCTTGGAGATATAGTTGTCCTTTTGCACGTGTCTTTTATTGTCACATCACGGACATGAACTGGCTATGTTGTCACGTCTGGTACGGTTTGAAAAAGGTTACTCTATAAGTTGGGTGATCGAAGACTATGCATTAAACCCTTTTGTTGTGTGCATGTCTTTGGGCATTGGTACTCATTTACTCGCCTCCACCTAGAAGGAGCTTTAGTTGTAACATTGCGTGAATGTGTCGTGTTTTTATGGCGAGTGCTACTTTTAAAAGAGTCTTTGCCCACTCATTATAAATATGATAACCAGCCTAAACATCAATCAATATGACTCTAAACATGCCTTTTCAATTTTCACTCATACTTTCATTATGAATGAAACTGAAAACAAACTAGCCCAAAGTTATCATGTCGAGCGTACTACGTGGATGTTTGAGGCAAAGACAAATATACTCCTACCTTTTCAATTTTCATTCATACTTTCATTATGAGTAAAATTAAAAAGGGAAACTAGGCGAAAAGTTATCAT
>LUGF01006072.1:53647-91841 GCA_001625245.1 Calycopis cecrops
TAGTAAGTAAGTAAGTCAAAGTAATAGATGTTTGTCTTATGATGCGAGCTTGAATGACTGAACTCTGTCCTTGTTTTGTTCTCGATTCCTCTACATCACGGACATGTTGTTTTTTTTAATTTTTTTTATATGATATAGGGGGGCAAACGAGCAGCCGGAGCCATTTTCATGACTACCGACGCCCACAAACATCCGCATAGAGGCTATACAGATGCGCTGCCCTCCTTTCTCCTCCCACCTCCATGGGCCACCGGCTACTTACACACCGCACGAAACGCGACAGCACAGCTGTCACTTCACGTCAGTCTCGTGTAAGCGAGAGGTACCTCCCCGGTACATGTCCAGCAGAAACCTACAATTTTCCTTTACAGACGGATTGTGGTTGAAATTTTTTATTGCGAGTGATACTCACATAACCGGTCCTTAAAATAATGCTCATTTCGATCTGAAAACGATATTTAATTTATCACTGGCGATACAGAAACAATTATTATTATTAAATAAAACCATTAAAATAGCTTTATCTTCTTGATTTAAAGTAAAACTAGAACTAAAAATGAAGTAAACATATCCTGACATATTCAACGCAAAACACACTTTTTGAATAAATTTTACTTACCTCCTTTGATTTGAATGACTAAAAATGATTCTTTCACCCAAATCAAGGTGTCACAATAATTTTGGAAATAAAATAAAGATAATTTTGGTTAAAACAATAACGCGAAATTAAATCTCGAAGCATCAAAGCCAACAAAGTTGCGGACGCTAGTTAGCGCTGAGGTCGTGCACAGAGCGAATACGTCTTAACGTATAAATAGTGACCATACAACGTACATAGATGTCTTCACACGTCGATTGTACTGCAAAAAAACGTGTACCGCTTATACGTTTAAACGCATACTCAACGGACTTCAAATCGAATGAACTTTGACGTATTCGGTTCGCCGTGGCATATGGTAAAGCTTTGTCTCCTTCACACGACACTGTCATACGTTTTTTATCGAAAAGCAATTTTCATCGTTTTCTAAGATTTTCGAATAATTTTTCAAATGTGATCGTACGCACAGATTCTTTATTACTAGGATGTACCCAAAACCTTCTGTTTCGTGGGCGGCGAGACCGTTGGCGCCTTCGATACCAATATAAAAGTACAACCAAGCGTGGAGCCATCAGCGACGTCTACTCACTGTGACAACCGTGTGGAAACTGCGGCGATTCATTTTTACACGAATAAAAATTTACCAAATGAACACCCGGTTGACTATACGTTAAAAAAACGATTACAAAAAAACGTGCAGGACAATGCCGTGTGAACGAAGCCTCAGACTTTACTCTCTACCCTCTCTCTCTACTGCGACCGGTCGCAGAGAGTCGCTACTGAATCGCGACAGTCGCAAAGTCACCGGTCTAAGGTTTGCTTATAGCTGTGACGCTAGCATTCGTGTTGTCAATCGCAGCACTCGTTTAGTATAATAAGTGATGATATAATAATATATACACTCACATCTGCTTTTCACATCCGGAATACACAGATCTTCACTAACTTCAGCCAATAGGCTCAAAGATTGTACTTTAGTAAAAGAGAAGTAAGGTTTTTTTTGGTATACGTGGCCAAACGTGCAGTCGGAGCTTTTTTCATGACTACCGATGCCATTAGAATTTGAAAGTACTGTCCATCAAGGGATGGCAACTCTGCTTGTCATCAGATCAAAAATGAAAAGCTGGAAATGGTAATGAAACTGAAATAAATACTTATAGTTAATAAAGAAACACATCACCACCCATACTACCCGCTGCTGTTTAAATTTCAAATATAAACAAATATACATGAACAATACTGTTACACAAAGGCGGCATAACACACAGCCACACAATTTACTTCAGGCAACCTTGGATGGGGTCATGTATATTAATTACCTTCTGGTAGGTATAATATAAATAAATTATCTTGGCAGAGATATAAAATTAATGTATAAATATAACTAAGGTCTTATAATTTCCTTAAAAATTAAAAGTTAAATAATGGCTAGTTTCTTGGATAGATTTGAGTAAATCTTTATAATATTTCAATCACTTGCATAAAGTAGAACCCTTGTTAACAGATAACACAATACGATTAAAGTAGGTAAGAGGCAGCACCACGCTGCATGCATGTAGGCGAATTGGGTCAGTACGACCGGGGAGGTTCCTCGCTTACACGAAACCGGCGTAAAGTGACAGCTGTGATGTCGCGCTTCGTGCGGTGTGTTAGTAGCCAATGGCCATGAAGGGAGGCGGAGGAAGAAGGGCAACGCATCTGTATAAATTTTATGTGGATGTCTATGGGCGTCGGTAGGTATGAAAATGGCCCCGATTGTTCGTTGGCCCTCCCATAATATGAAAAAAGATAGAAAAGAAGACAGCACATTAACCAGCCGCTGAACAAAAGGATTATTCCTGCCAATCATCCTTGTGAGCGCGTGCAACTTTGTAATTTTAGACATAATGAAATTTCATACAAATTGCTCCTGTCTTTACTGTAGGCATTTATCAACGTTACATGCGTCGTAAATGGAGTGAAAACTGCTTTGTTGGTCTGACACACAAAACTCTAGTTTCCAGTAGAGTAATTAACAAGCCTCATTAACTTTTATTAGCTATCCGTTATCCTCAACTTCGTTAGCGTACACTGAAAAATGTCAATGTGAGGCAGTGATATGTAATATAAAGATAAAACAAATCCCTTTGACATGAACATTTGTTTTCATAGGTGTTTGTAAAAAGTCAGCTATTTTCACAGGTAAGCTAATATTAAATTACAAAATTAATATTAAATAGTGTAAAAAATGTAAAATTGGAACGATGACTATTATTAAATATTTTGACGAAATTCTACATCTTATTAAAAAGAGCCTGATCTATTGAATTAGGTTATACATTTTAACAACTCAATAAGAGGCTTAATCCGCGAATATTGACAAAAGAGAACTTTTTTTTAAACATAGGTTGATTTGTAGGGTAGGTTGAGTTTTGATAATATGTATGATCATGATCATACATATTATGTATTATAAGAAATCAAAAAAACAATGCAGATAATTTAGAATGAACGAATTCTCTTTTATCATTTGTTTCCTACCTGTATTTGGAAATCAAAACAGCACAACTGTTGGAAACTAGAGTTGGTCTCAAGTTGGCTATCGGTCTTCTAGACGTTAACTGCAGAAACCCTCTACAGCATTGGAAGAATAGGCGGCTGATGATGGTGATGAAGTGAGAAAACTGACCTTTGTTGAGTTCCATTCAATTTGCGGAACACAGTACGCATTGTTCCACGCACCGGGCATCTGCACCTCCAAGGGTCAGTGCGTTTGAATCAGGACCATTATTGTCAAGCACATCTGTTATTGCACCTTTGTTATTGCACGATATAAAGTATTCCATATTATACTTAGAAATACTAGAGATAAGGCATCTTATTGATCTTTGCATTCGTTTTCTCAATGTAGGCTTAGAAAAAATGGCTATGATAACAATAGAGATGGCCACTTAGAGAAACTCTATGTAAGCCAGATTATTGTGTAGGTAGGTAGGTAGAACAAAGTTGGAGCAGAGTGATCGGTTCTAATTTGATGCGAATAGTCAAAAACCAGGTCAAATGGCTGTATAAAAAGCTTTGCCAACTTATTCGTTCATAATATAGTAGTCTTTAAACTTGATCACGTTGTTTCCATTGTTTGTGGGATAGACGCTCGAAAATATTACCTAATACGCAATTAAGGCTACTAAAACTCCTTCCTCCTTTGAATTGTTTTGTCTTTATGGGTGTGGTTAATTGTAAGATAGTTTAGGCTTTAGAGTAGCATTCTAAAGTAAACGGACTATTATTTTAAAACACTAGCTGCGCCCCGCGGTTTTGACCCGCGTAAATTTCATACTCGTGGAAAATAGAATATCATCCATAGGCACATTTTTCGGGATAAAAACTCCATTAATCCAAGTTATCCTTTATGTGTGTGCTAAATTTCATGAAAATCGGTTCAGCAGTTTTTACGTGAAGGAGTAACAAACAAACAAACAAACATATAAACTTTGGCATTTATAATATTATTAGAATATGATTAATGAAGATTTATCATAAAAAACTTCTTAGCATTAAAAAAAATAATTGGCATTGTATTACAATATTTATGATCCATGAAACCCTTCCAAAAATAATTATTATTCGTTTCTTACACATGCAAACACATTTCCGAATTCTATGCATGTCCTAGTTTTATAGTATAGAGGATACTACATAAAAGGATAGAGCTGAAGATTTCCTTGTCTAAATTTACTTTACGTCCATCTTTTGAAGATTAAACCACATAAGAATCTTTCTCATGTGGATGCAGACTGATTACTATACTTAACTTCAGTAGAGTTCCGTTAATTTTACTTCTCTCCGATTGTTGTATCAGCATCATCAATCTTTGGAAATGTTTCGTCCCAGTTTCTGCTTCATTGAACATGTATGGACCACGTGCCTATTGATTCTTGGCGCGTGCAGGGAACTGAGAGGGTTTGAAAGAAATTATTGGATAAGCAAAATTAAGGCATTCATTGAACATTATTATGAATTGAGCCATAATATTATTCAACGTTATTAGAGCTATTTCACGGACTACTGTCAGCTACTTTAAAAAAGAAAAATTCACTAGGTACTGATATTATAAAATACATATTTAAAATTATTTCTTCTTGAGTTCTTGTAGAATACAAAATTGAACTACTATTGTTATTGAAGGTGGTCAATGCCTCGGATACATCAGAGAGTGTTGTAAGTAATCATTGACTAGAACGGAACAATGGTGTGTATTCATAATAGCGTAATGTTGATAATGTTGTGGTAAATCGAAATCCAAAATATTCATAATCTAAATTTTCATGTGACAATCAAACTAGAGATATAGTTAAAAAAAAATTGCCGTTACATATGTTATTAGGCATAAATTATAAAGCACGACATTGCAGAGATATTATATTTTTAATTTAAGAGTATCCACAAATTTTGGACACTATATCGGGTAAATAAGCATACAAGCAAGAGGTAGTGCCACACTCCATGCTTGCATGCAGCCGAATTGGGCCGGCACGACCGAGGAGGTACCTCTCGCTTACACGAGACCGGCGTAAAGTGATAGCTTTGTCGTCGACTTTCGTGCGGTGTGTAAGCTGGTGGCCCGTGGAGGTGGGAAGAGAAAGGAGGGTAGTGCATTTGTTAGGCGTCTATGTGGATGTCTATGGGCGTCGGTACTCATGAAAATGGCTCCGAAAAAAATACAAGAAGTAATAAGAATGTTGTTTAAAAGCTTTTAACTAAACACAATCTACTTACAGCGTCGGATTTGAAAACAATCTCTTGAACTATCAAATGCTTACACGGAAACCCTAGATCACATCACGTCAAATGTTGTGCATGGTTTACATTAGCACTGACTGAGCGAACGTATTGAAGTGTGTAATACAAGCAATTTGACTTAGATCTCTCGTAACAACGTGATCGTTTGTTCCTACTGCATAAGTAGGTGAAACGGTCAACGGACTGTTAGTAATCCTTGCCGTGGCACTAACTATGCACTACTCGCTATTATTCAGCTAAGATTTTAACATATTAAATATATTTGAAGTGAAATTTCTTTAGAATACTTATGGTCGATAATGTCTCACATACGTATAGGTAGATGCCATAAAATCGTGTAGAATGTATTGTTGGAAGAGTTTAAGTTTAGTCGAATTTTATCTTCTAGATCCTTTCAGGTTTGATTATAAGTAAGAGCCTTGCTGCATATGTTTTACAATCCACTTCATGAGTAATTAAAATACTTTAAAATAAAATTGCCTAGGATATTTAATATATGGAACGTACCTATAATATGGTCAAATTGTTTAAATTTAACACGTTGAAAAATTAATGCTAGTAAAATAATAGACAAACAAGTAATTAGATATATTATGGTACAAATCCATGAGCTTCCTAGGTATCAAGTAATAACAAAAGAGACGAATAATATATGGAATTTATATAGTTATACATAAGAACAAAACAGAAAACAAATGTTATCTTGTTATGTTGCCTCTAATAAAATCTGCTAAATTATATTATTTACGAGCTGTTGTAAATTTTCTTGTAACTTTTATCGTAGTGACGGCATCGTAAAAAGTAAATTTCGGATCGATCTAAAGGATAACATATTCCCTATTCGTTTGATCAATAGAAAAGTAAAAATATTATTTTTATCGCCACCTATTGGCCATTAAAACTTTTTACGTCTTTTTTATCTAATCCTTTTAATTTTTAAAAATAGAACGCTCAATTCGAAATAGTTTCAAATATTTGCTAAGTTATGAATTGTTTCAAATAAACAAATTACAATTAAATTTATAGCCGTGGCGTGCTAATGGAGAGGCCTATGTCCAACAGTGGACTGCAATAGGCTGATGATGGTGACGATGATGATGACGAATTAAATTTATGATCAGGTTTATTTATAAAAAAACGCATTTCTAATATATATGATGATATCATTAGCTTCTTGTCAGCTATTCTACACTACATAGAATAGTAATATATAGAATAGTAAATGTGTTAATACATCAAAATTAGGATCTCATATTTAATAAGCGAGCAAAGACGTTAGTTTATAGAAATAAATGAGTGTTATATTTCTCTATGATCTCATATTTCATAAAACATAAGATTGTCTATGGTGAATAGTTGATGCATTTCCGTGCTGTCACCGCGTGTTTAATTTCACTTAGCGATGGCCTCTCGTGTTCTAGTTGCAAACGAAAGTGGGCCCTGTCCATTATCTATGGCGGTAGGCGAGTTTTTTATCTATGGTTTTATTGCTGATAGCTATGGGATAATATAATGAAAATGGATTATTTTATACACTTCTCTAGACAACCTTAGAGAAGGCACACAAAAAGGTCTTCTGCTGCTGCTATTGATGATGATGATGATTTTACTATCGAGATATAAACTTTCGATAGTTTTAGAAAAGTTCTTATAGTTTTGAGCAGAGTCTAATAAGATTTTCTCTGTATTTAGCCACGCCATTTCAAGTAATCTCAGTACTTGTTTAGTTATAATAATAATAATAATGATAATAATAATATTCATTTATTTCAGATTATTCATATATCCATATTCATACATATTAATTTCCATAATTTATAAATCATATATATCCAAATTAATTTAACACAGAATATACATGTTTTAAAATGTTACGAGCCAAGCACGTGTGTACTAATTGCGTTGTATGCCCACTCTATACTCATTGTAAAAGACTTGGAGAGGAGAGAGATCAAAGTACTCCTTTCAATAATTAAATTAATGAAAAGTGATACAATACGAGTAGGTACCTATGAAGCGATGTGAAAACGTTAGCTACAGAAGTCACAGAGCATACCACTGATAGAATAAATGGAATAAATATACGAATTGGTAACGTGCTTAGAAGTCAAATACTTACCTAATCGATCAGGAATTCTAGAAAGATTTTTGTCTTAGTTAAGACTTAAAATAATAATAAAATGGAATCTATTTTAAAATATAGAGTATGTACACAGTGCACACAGCTATTATATAATAAAAAATATTTATTTATATTTCTAGAAACACAATATAAGTTGCGACACGGTGTTCAATGTACTGAAATAGTCAATTTAGTATAGTATCATTGCTATTAAAGATGTTTTTAGGGTTCTGTATCTAAAAGGTAAAGACGGAACCCTATTATCTACTACGACAACGCTGTTCGTCTGTCATCAGGCTGTATCTAATAAACCGTAATAGCTAGAAAGCTGAAATTTTCACATATTATGTTTTTTCGTTGCCGCTATAACAACATACATAACAACAAATACTTACTAAAAACGTGTTTTTTCGATTTTTTTTGCTCAATCTTAATAACTATAATTGGTAGTCGTTCAAAATTTTCTGGGCAAAAGCCTTTAATTTACTGAACCCTTCGTGCGCGAGTTACACTTGGCCGGTTTTTAAATACTAATACCGTTTTGATAAAGTAATCATTAGGATTGAAAAGAGCGTACGAAGTCGGATGTTTTTATTTACGTAACCCGAATAAGATGCACCGGCCCTGCGTAATTGTAACAGTTGCAACAGTTGCAAGTTATTTTTACAATGTTGACCTACTCAATGCCTCTAAGTATTTGCGGCACGTAAACGCAGTCAATATTTATTGACATTTGACAGTTGCATTACGACTGATGACATACGGAGTAAAGGTGTGTCTATGGTATGCGTGATTAGTTTGTTTTTAATTTACAACTTTCTTTTTCATGCCATTAAGTGTTCAGTGCCAGTATTTACACTTGTACTTAATCTGTGGTATTTACGGCAGTATTTCCAGTATTTACGTATTTGAAATTCGTAAGTCCGAAATTCTATTCTACTCTCGAAAATATTTGATGATATTCCTGAAGTATTTAATCTAGAATTGAAACATTTGATTTATTTATTAAAATATGTGTCAATCGAGTATAGAAATCGACCTACTTTAATCAAGGCAACTCAATTTTAACCTCAACCATCGCTTTGAATTGTGGAGTAGATATGTGTAGAAACTACCACTGACTGTATAATTAGGTACTTGTTTAATTTGTTATTTGTTCCGTATACTTTTAATTATACAGTGCTTACAAATTGTTGGCAAAAAATTAAAGTTAATTATTATAGCTCTATTTAAAAACATTTCAAAACCTGTTTGTAATGAGTTAAAAAAACATAATTCACGCTTGTTCGAAATTTGAATACAACAGCTAGGGTGTGATTGGTGAGAACGTGTTTCTAATTGTGAACGCCGAGCGCGAGTTATTTTAAAATTGATTGTATTTTCTTGTTTTCATTTGCTTTTGTTCTAACTAACCCCTATATTTTCTAGTATTATGAACATTCCCTATGTTATATACCTACTTTGGGGTCGTTTAAATAAATTTACATCCCAATGTCTGCGGTTTTGTTAGTTTTCTAATGTGTTTTAACAATTAGTCTTATCGTCAATATTCCGTGAGAATTTCTTTTTGCCTTATAATAATTTACCTCTTATGTATCACATATCGCATTAAATTCCATTCATTTTCATGGACGTACCTACCTGTCTAATAAATTGACCATAATTCGGCATTCATATTTACTATGAATGCCACGCCGCATCCATGCATGTAGCCGAATTGGGCCGGCACCACATGGCGGAGGTACCTCTCGCTTATTCGATACCGGCGTAAAGTGGCAGCTGTGCTGTCGCGTTTCGTGCGCTGTGTAAGTAGCCGCTGGCCCATGGAGGTGGAACGCAACTGTACAGCCTCTATGCGGATGTCTATGGGCGTCGGTAGTCATGAAAATGGCTCCGAATGCTCGTTTGCCCCCTAATACTATAAAAAAGGGTAACGCTGAATAATAATTACTGTAGCTTGGTGACTATTGACTATAGTATTTATGGCAAAATAAGTATTTCGTATTACAAATCTGATGTACGTTTTGCTATCGATCGAGCGTATGATATGAAAAGAATAATTGGCGCGAACATGACTCATATGCTAAATATTATTTTTAATTAGCAATGAATGGAAAATTTCACTTCACGACGGATGTTTCTAGAATCCTTGTTTTTTCTTACAAACGAGCAGTCGCAGTCATACTAGCGACACCCATAGACATCCGCACAGAGGTTATACAGATTTGTTGCCCTCCTCTCTCCTCGACAGCACGGCTGTCACTTTACGCCGGCATCGAGTAAGCGAGAGGCACCTCCCCGATCGTGCGGGCAACATTCGGCTACATGCACGCTTGCAGCGTAGCACTACCTCTTACAAAAGCTTTAATGAGCGATGAATGGAAAACACTTCACGAAGGATGTTTCTAGAATCTTTATGTATATACGTCTTAAGCCTTTCCTGTGTTGAGCGAGATCAGTCACGACTCGCGCGCCTAGTAGACCACATTGATATTTTAATGTTATGGTGACAAAGTTCACAATTTCAATCGCCTATTATTCTAAATCGTGGCAGTTAAGTGTGTTTACCTCAGGTCACGAGTTGCTTTCCGTCCTTACAAACGTTTTGTTGTTACGTAATAATACTAGCTGTGCCCGTGGTTTCACTCGCGACACTGCAGCGCCATCTGCCGGGCTTGTGAATCTAAACCATTCTCGAGTCCCCTTCAACACAGAAATTTCGTCAAAATCGGTCCAATTGTTTAGGAGGAGTTCAGTGACATACACACACAAGAAATATATTAGACTTAGTTTTAACTTGTGCGCTGTGGTTTGTATTTTGCTGGTGCTGTACCGCTATAATCTACAAGAAAGTTATTTATATGTTATTACAGGTTGTACTCTATGACTGTGGCAAATTTCCTCTAAATCCCTTCAGTCTTTATTTTAATGATAGTAGAATTAATTTATGCGTGATTTGATTTGTGTTATGTGTGTGTGAAACCGAGCTTTTCGATAAGATTATATGATGATATATGTTTATATGATTATAAATGTATATGATGCTTATCCGGAGCTTTTTGGTGACTTCCGCCGACCAATAACATCTGCCAAACCGGAAGTTATCCAGATTGCCTTCAACTACATCCCTTCAAAAAGAGAACATGCTTCTAGACTGTCACGCTATCTAGTGGCTGAAATGTGAACCTTATGCTAGAAAATTCACAAACTATATAGATAATGGTACTTCGTAATACGTATTATATGATATACGTCAATATGTCATTGTGTTTTGCTAGTACTTAATTCCTAAAATGGGCGCGTTACATTCGGCGAAAGTGCTGCCTCTATGTTTCGTGCGCGGTCCTTGGCTATCCGGACTTCCACACGTAACGCCACAGCATAGCTGTGTTGTGCTACTGAGATATACTTCCCCAATTGTACATTCGTTTTTCCAGATTCTGTCATTTATTTTACGAATGAGAACCGTCGAAGTGAAATCATAAAATCCGTAAATTAACGTACCGATGTTAATGAGATCCGATCAGTGGCGTTTTGTTTATCTGTTCTATAAAAGGCACAGGATGAGCTGCCCAAATGTGATTTTACGACGGGCCCGCTACACCCGACTCCCCGATCAATACAGAGCCGATAAACCCTACTAATATTATAAATGCTAAAGTTTTATGTTTGTTTGTTACTCATAAGGCATACTATAAGGTAACAGATTTTATGACACATAGCACATCTTGGGATTAGTATTTAGTACCCTCCTCCCAGGCTGTTTCGTTTTTTGTTTTGTTATAAATTGTATTGTATTATATCATCATATCATTGTATTGTATTTTAAATATCATCACAACATGAGGCCCGCTGAGTTTGTTCGCCGGTTCTTCTCAGGACAGGGCTAGGGTTGAACCGGTGGTAAATTTAATTGTTGACGTTCAAAAAGTAATTCCTGTAATTCTATTTTGAATAAAAACTTTTTCATTTTCACTCCTTCACGCAAAAACTGCTGAACCGATTTTCCCGAGCATTAAATTCTTTAACTATTTGATCGTTTTACTATGTAGACGGGACATAATAATAAATTTGACATTATTACAATTATTTTTATACGCCCAATGAAATGGGCACGAGTATTATACTATTAATAACAATCTTGGCATGTATTTAAATTATGATCAATAATATTTATATAAAGAAGATAGAATTATTAGACATTTGCAAATTTTATATATTTTTGTAGAGAAACGAGTAGCCAGTAAGAAGACAGCTGCATCATCAGATATTTCACAAATACGTAGTGAAGAGATATATGCCGAAAAAGTTGTTCAAAAATTCGACTCCCTATATATAAAAATTTACCACTGAACCTCTTCTGTACATACCTATTCGCGGGCATAAAAAAATCACGCTGCGCAGTTAAAACATAAATTCTTATAACTCGCATTACATCGATTTAATCGCGATTATTCGAATACACATCGCCATAATAAAGTGCGTTTCGTGTTGTGTGAAAATAATTTAACAGTTTCGCCGGCGAGACATCCGCCGATCCTGATTGATATTCCCGATAATGCCCGCCGATATTTTACTTAATCGTGACTGGACGGCAAACGTACAATCGAATAACGAATTGTCCATTTGTTGATGTATAAGTTGATATCGAGAATAACTAACAATTATATCTGACAATCTTAAACTGAATATAAATACAAATCATGTTTTGTACAACTTTATTATTCTGAATACAACATTGAATATAGGTACCTCTATACTGATAAAGTAAAAAGTTATTTTTTTGATCTTACAATGTAACAAAAACTTACACACCGCACGAATTGAGACAACATAGCTGTTACTTTGTAGCGTTATGTGAGCGATTTTGCTTAATGCTTTATGGCATTCTTCTTTAATCAATTCAATAATTTAATTAATTATATCAACTACTGTGTTACAAACAAATGGGCCACGATATACCTATTTCAATATCTTTTTTGACTCTACACCCAAATTAAATAGACACTGAACGGAAAACGATGATGAATATAGAGTTCGTAAAATATTTAAAAAACTACAGAAACCGAAAGTTCCAGTTTTTAAGGGATTAGAGGTATGAACATATGAGGATATGAACACGACAACAGCATAATATATGATGATTTCACATATTTAAGGGGCGTATTGTGAACACACGTCTTATCCAACATCTAGTGAAATAGTTACATATTGACTGTTTCAAGTAGGAAAAGCAATTATCTAGGTGTTAAATAGGGATTAATAAAAAGTACAACCTTGACCTATATTGTGTAAACGCCACTTGCGCATGAAGGTTGAATTTAATTTGACCAGGAAACTGGTCGAGATATCAATTAACTGGCCGTTGCATTTGGGTCAGGCCGTAATTATTCACTGCTCTAGTGTCACTCTTTAAACGGATATCGAGCGCGGGCTTAACAGGTTTAATCGGTGTTACAGATAACATACCGTTTTAAACATTTGAAATTTGTATTCTGTAGTTAAGCTATTAGAATGCCAAACAGCACTAGCGCCCTCTGCAATGTCAGATTGACAGGTTTGATTTCTCGGCATAATTATTTTAAATTTGTCTGTGTTTTAAGGTTTCTATATAAGGATACGGCAGTATCGTAGCCTTTTAAGTTTTATATTGTAAAAACAAAACTTATTTTACCTACCTTTTTATAAGTTAATAATTAGTCACATCTCTTAAAAAATAGTCATTAAAAATGTTCGCCTGACACGATTCCCTACGTAACTACTAATTTTACAGTACAAATTGCGTTTCCACTTTATTTTAACAATATAATAAAGTGTCGGAACGTACCGCGATACAATACATAAATCAAAGGTGAGAGAAGATTGCGTGCCACACACCGGCCAAGCCTTCGTCGCGCCCAAATACCGGCGCAGACAATACGAAACGCGCTGCGGGCTGTTAACATCAAGGGTTGTTTGTATCTCCAAATTGTTTTCGAAAGGCACACTCGCACGCAATCCTTGGATTATAGATGCAATATTTATGGCCTTTATAAAGCTTTGATTTCATTGGTTTTGTTTCTTTTGATAACTTCGTTAGATCAACATTCGAATTTCAATTTATTTGGGCGAAGTCTATCTTTTATTTATAAACATATATTAACTTTACTCTAAGTAAGTAATGATTGATAATATTGTGTTTATTAGTAAGGATGTTAGTGTTTAAAATCAAAGTTACTACTTTAATAGCAGCAAATTGATTTGTTGCATAAGAAATCCTATGACTTAAGGCCTAAACAAATGTCTTTGTTAATAAAAGTGCATTAGTTTTTTGTGGGACGCCATTGCACACAAGTATCCGGTTCCTGTGTAAATTGTAAGAAGTTTGCTCACACTCAACACTTCCGGTACGATTAGATATTTTGATTATTGTAAACAGCGCACCGCTATGCACGTTCTTACCAATAAAAGAACTCGTGACATCCGACGGGTGACATCGATATTTACCGCGAAATATGTTATATATCTTTTAAATAGTTTATGGTAAAAAGAAAGCCTTGAAGTATATAATATGTCTTGACACCACGAATTGAAATAATACATTATATTAATGAATATCAACGGTTTTTTTTATCTTAAAAAATGTCTCAGAAGTTATAATAAATTAAGTACGGAAAAAATACTAAATTTGATCAAGATCTGAAGATCTCGTGGGAATATCACTGAACAGTTCGAGTCTTGTGTATTTTGCTATCTATTTCCAAATCTATACAGAAAATATTGTACCGAACAAGTATTTTTTTAAATAAACCAAAGTTATTTGATCTCATTTAAGTCGACTTTCGGTATAATCGTAAGAGATTTTTGTCCACATCAAAGCAAAGAGAACATGTGGTTTTTAATTTTAATATTTTGTTACATAGACATAAATATAAAAAAAAATGATGTATTAATATACTAACCGTGGAGGTAAAGAGAAAGGCCCATGTTGGTGGGAGGAGGCTGGAAAGCAACACATCTCCATAGACTCTGTGCGGATTGTCTATGGGGTCAGTAGTGAATGAAAAGGCTCCAACTGTTCATACAATGGGGGGTAACCCCTTGTTCTATAAAATATATCATCAAAATAATTGGTACGTTGGCTTACGTGTGATAAGTGATAACTCACATTGTAGGTTTCGACTTGCAAGTTGCAATATGAAAAAAAAGTTTTTTACTAAAATAGTTTACGAGGACTTTCTAATTGTTAATCTAAGTTTATAATTAACAACTTGTGCCCACACAAGACGTTTCGCTTTCCTGTCGGGTTTAGCCTGAGGACCTCGTACAAGACACTCCCACTAAACCATAGACTAAGATTATTAATTATCAATAACTTCTCATTTATAATACTTAACCGTCGTACCTATATATTATCAAGAAAATATTAGTAGATCAATTCAGATTCAAGATTCTCGTTTTAAGGTACGAGGTTTAAATACCGATAGAAACAGTGAATTTCGATTGGCTTCCTTATGACAAAATCGGGCGAACCCTCCAACTTTCTACACCACAATTTACACAACAATACAATCTGCTGAATTGGGATGTGAAAATAATTACATATCGATAGAAATGGAACAAAGCATAATAAAAATACATTATTGTTACAAACAACAATGTAGAATATGAATCAACAAAATATGTGATGACGTGTTCGATCGTTTTTTGTGGGTCTAACAAATGGCTGTGGAACACAAGGCTGTAAAACACACTTTATTTCATGCACCGGTGCGCAACGTAATTACAACACCGGCCATGCGAATTCATGGTAACCATTAAACTAAAATAGTAATAACTAAGGTAGTGCTTATTCAGTCATTATGGAAATGACCGAATTACGAGTTTAATGAATCCAAAGAAAATGCTAAAACATACCTAAATAGCATAGGTAAAATTACTTAAACCAGCAAGACGTAATCAATTGAAATTAGAATAATAATAATAATAATAATAATACATTTGATTTTAAAACATACTGTGATTGATTATGATGAGTCCTGCGCTAAAAATGTAAGAAATACACACAAAAAGGGTTCTCTTTGAAGTCACAAATAGCCATTTTACGAAAGCATCTCCTTGTAAGTGTCAATTATAAGAAACAAGAGGTGTAAATGAGTTTTAAAATGTTTGTCAACGTCCTCATCGAAATAAACAGCGAGATGTAACAAATAGTGACATTGATAGAAAAAGCACAGCGACTGTTACATGTGAGACTTAAGCTGGTGTGATTTGAGTGATCAATGAGGGGGGGAACTATTGGAATGCCACATTATGGATAATCTGTTTATTTAAGTCCCCATCGACCGTATCAGTGTCGGCTTACTGCAAGAACTCATTAATTGACATTTACAGAAGTTTAGGAAATCAATTATTTATTACTTTAGATATAACTAATTAATTGATTAGTTTTGGTCTCATTAATAACATATAGTGTTATTGATGAAAATATAATGAAAAAATTGATTTCTTAGAGTTTGAAATGTTAGTTAATGAGTTCTTGCAGTAAGTCGACGTAATATTGTTTTGTAGGAATTTAAGGCTGGCTTTAGAATGCTGGAGGATAAGGTCGTAGTTCTAAATTACATTACAAGTAAATACAACTTCCTTAGAATATTAACGAGTTTAGGTGTCTTGCGTGACATTCTAAAACAAGATTTAAGATTAGCAAGGGCTTCGTTTAAATAAATTATATAAAGCAATGAATATTAAATTATTGACACATATTAACGCATCAATATTTAATTCCATTGTACACGCGTTTTTTTTAAATTATTATTGCTGTCATTGAAATGTTTTACTAATGGAGCCAGACGAATAAAACACAATATAATCCTAGCTTTTTACAGTATAATCGAGCAAACGAACCGAAAGATTAATAAACTATTGTTATACAAACATGTTTTTATTCCTCTTCTCCGCACCAATGGGCCATCGGAAACACAGCACAGCTGCCACTTTACGGCGATACCACGTGAGCTAGAGGTACCTTTCGAGTTTACTAACCTAGCTTGGAATGCAACATATCTCATAACTCTGAAATACTTATTAATAAACATAGAATAACTTTGCTCCAAGTATTAACCTAGAATTTGTTAAATTCGTTAGTAATAAACACATAATAATAATTAAGGAATTTGAAAGATTCTAGTTTAATACTTGTAGTAAAGTTAATCGGTGTTTATTAATACGCCTGATAAAGAAAGCTTTGCCAAACTAAAATATCTTCCTCCACCGAGTATTTGGGTATAAGCGCCGCGTCGTCGGTTGTTTTTAACAATAAAGTGAGTCATAGTTAATGCAGTTCCCCGTTCCGTCTCCGAATTATCTTACAGCGGTTATTTATTTTCGTTGCGAATTCTACGATCGAAGTTTTACGAGATGGAGGGCGTCGACCCCGTGACGTCACTCGTCTGAAACGCTTTTCAGGTATCTTTATACTGATTCGGAAGACAAAATGTACAGGAATTGATCTGTTATGATAGTAAAGGTTCTGAATCTGTACTTAAGAAGTAAATTTTATACCCTTGTTTGTAAACAAATGTTTGTAGGGGTAAATGGGTAGGGGTATTCAGGAAATCATATCCAATAGTTAAAATTGTTTCTCAAATAGAAAAGTATATTTAGTTTATTACACCCAAAGAAGTGTGCGCGAAAGGTATTTATTAAAGTAAAATGAAAAACTTCATATCTTGATTATCGTTCCTAGCCGAGCAACGACTAGTTCGGACCTCTACAAAGGCTAGCTAGGCTACATACATATAACATAGCTTGTGTCTCTATAACGATGGAACTATAATCCAATGATGGAAGAGAAATGAAACTGTAGACGGAACTGAAAGTCCTCTCCGAGTTAAGAGTCAAAGATATCGCAGAATCACTTCCAAGTGTTACTATGTCAAAAATCTCTTTGGCCAAGCCTGACCTTGGATTTCCGAATCAGACATCGGGGCAATGACTTTCAGTTGAGGTCCAGACAGATTGAATTCCAAGGCTCACGAATTGCCCGACATTCGTAGTATTCACAAGTAGAAGTGGCACTAGAAAACTTTAACTAAACAGTTAATATAAACAAACAGCTAACCCCGGCGCGATGTAACTCTACACGGGGTCGCTCATAAACGCCGTCTTTCATCTCCACTGCCTTATTACCATGCTCATAACACGACCAAAAAGTATAAGAGCGAGATGACGAAATAATATAAATGGTTCCGCAAGGTTAGTTGGTTTTTTTAAAGAGGGTTATTTGGTTAGTGCGGTCAGAATATTTATCTATACATGTACCTATAACATGTGTATGACATTATAAACTAGATAAAATACACGTGTATTTTTCCATACTTTTTAGTAATATGACAACACCCTTAAGTTTACATTATTTGTGGCGATGAACAGTAGTAGTATCTTTTTGGTATACTTTAAGTAATAAATCGTTATATTGATACTCATTGGCGACGACAGTTAGCGACAAAACAAAGTTTAGAAAAAATATAAAGAACAACAAATACCAATATAGTGAAAATTTATATTTTGAAAGTTTAGAAAAAATATAAAGAACAACAAATAGCAGTATAGTGAAAATTTATATTTTAATTATTCGATTCATATTCTAAAATCATAATAGTTTTATTTGAAATGGGAATCTAGCACCCTCTCACTTCCGGCAATTATTAAAGTGTAATTCTATCATCGAATTTACCCTAAAACCTAAACATACCTACCTTACACACAAATTGAATTGTCACGTTAATTTAATAACTATTTTTTTAATTTTAAGAAAAAGTAATTAGTAAAAGAATGTAGGGAACCCTAAAAGTATGTGAAGTTCAGTTAAGGAGCGGATGTATGGTGATTGAGGGACACGTAAGTACAAGCTACCGCAACTTGATACGTATTCCGATACCCCGTGGGACCTCAGCCCATACATGTTTTATGTCACTGATACGCCCGTGTACCTGTTTAATGTAAATGAAAATGTCATCATCAAGAATAGACGCCATCTTGTTAGGGAACGCTGCCCACATGACTAAATTATTTTGTTATTTTTTTTAATATAGTATTAGCGTGCAAACGAGCAGTCGGAGCCATTTTCATGACTAACCCCGCCTATTTACACCCGATTGAGTTAATACGTATGCGTTTCCTCGTCCCCCCATTATGGGCGACATAATTCATAGTTGGAATATTTGGAAATTGAAGCGTAAATAAATGTTTTTTATTTTTGGTAAATTTTAATTTGGGTTGCTGAGACTATATATGTATAATTTGAGCCACTTGAAAGAAAGAAAGAAAGAAAAGAAAAGTTTTTTATTCAAAATAGAAAGAATTACAGGAATTACTTTTTGAACGTCAACAATTAAATCTACCACCGGTTCAACCCTAGTCCTGTCCTGAGAAGAACCGGCGAAACAAACTCAGCGGGCCTCATGTTGTGATCAGATGTAAAATTCAAAAATATAAAAATACAAGTACATTTGCATATGATATAATACAATACAATTTATAAATTTACAATAACTATGGTACAGAAACGGCCTGGGAGGAGGGTACTAATCCCAAGATGTGGTATCTGTCATAAAATCTGCTACCTTATAGTATGCCTTACCATACAAACGCTCTTTAACAACTTTTTTAAATTTATTAATCGAAAGTTTTTGGACGCTTTCTGGGATACTATTGTAGAGGCGTATGCATTGCCCCCGAAAGGAATTCTTTACTTTACTAAGTCTGTGAAATGGTATGTCTAATTTATGCCTGTTTCTCGTATTTATGTTATGATTATCATTTTTGGTTCTGAATTCACTAATGTTCTTTCTTGCATACTCAGGATCAATGTCTACGAGGGCTTTTTAGGCATTTTAAATCGATGTGTTAAGTTGTTAAGCACGAACTTGATAAAGAATGTAAATTCATAAATTATATTCAATCCAAGCCAAAGAACTGTCAAAATCGCCACAAAACGCGATAGCACAGCCTTCATTTCCTAACGGTACCATTTCAATACTGAGAACTAGTCAAATTAGTGTTATTAGTAAACTAACTAACTAATGTTCCACTTGTTTACCGAGCTCTAATTAATGCAACCTTTTATTGGTTAATGAGAAAAATTAACACATACACACATATCTACCGATATTGGGTTACGATGCCTTTACCAGGTGAAACTTTCATATTTGTATAGTGTTCAGTCCAATTATTGCTAAATTAATGATTTTTAAAGTGGAAACTTATTTAGGGACGCTAGATAGAGCAAAATATGAGTTGAAACAGCAAACCTGCTATACGTAACACAGCTGTTTATAATTATGGTTTGCGAATAGCCGGTGGGCCTTTAGGAGTATGTGGTGATGGAGCAATTGGCGTATATGCAGATGTTAATCGTTGTCGTGATGGTGTGGTGTGGTGGGTGTCGGTCGTTGCCAAATGGCTTAGATTGCGCGCTATTTCCTCCATGAAAATGACAAAAAAAACCAGCTCCTTGATGCAGCTTTGTCTTCGTCTAGTACAAGTTACGTAACAGAAACTTTCCAATAAACATTCCTACACCAACAACACATTATAAAAACAACAAAACAACAACAAAGTAAACATAATTACAACACGTGGGCGTCATAACAACACGCCAGCTGATTGACGAACAGATTTCACTAAAACTATTCATATACGCCCTTTCGGCCTTTAATCTTAAGTGTTTCGACTTTTATCAAACTCATTCATTATGGCCGAGAACAAACACCTACGTCCGACTCGATCATAGTAATTGATTTAAATTTAATAACACGTAATAACACGGTTGTGAAATAAATTGTTTTAAGGCGATAAGGTGCGATGAGTTAAATGTTATTTAAGACTTTTTGGTTACATTATTTGAGATAGATTTTATAGGATTCTGAATTCGTCATGATTGCGATGGTACCTGCTACCTTTTAAAAAAATGCAGCGATTGGCGACAGGATAAACTCCTTAGAACAATCAGAATCGTTATAAGGCGTCTACTCTTACTTAAGGACTTACTACACACATTTTTGCTCATAAGGAGAAATGTGCGCAAGAAACGCACTTAAGCTTTTGCTACTGTTTCAGACAATTTTACTCGTCATATTTTCATACCGCGCGCTTCAAATAGATCCTTAAGAAGTAAAGTAAATAGTTAATCATAGGTCATCAATAAATTCCAAACACGAATTTTAAATAAGTAGATAGTCTCATATTTTCTAGTGACCATTTGCAAGTTGTTGATTATATGATGAAATTCATCTTAATGTGACCTATATAGAAAAGACGATTTAGTGAGAGGTTGTGCCACATTAAATACATGCCCTAATTGGGCTCTGCTTAAATCTCTCACTCTATCATTAAAACCTTTATTATTATATACTAGAGGAGTAAATTGTACCTGTAATTCCCTTAAAGACTTGTTGAACCCTTATTGGCTCGTGATACCTACGTAGAAAGTACTCCAGATTGCTTCCCAAATTGTTGGCATGCCGCGAGTCTGAAAATAGAGGAAGAGGTGAATATGTGAATGACCATGTTTATGACACTTGGTATACTTATAAAGCAAGTGTGTCCCAGTGATAGCGATAGGGCTGTCAGACGGGGAGACTTAGATATCTGGACCAAATTCAAACGGATGACATTTTTGAATCGTAGCCTGGATATGTACCTACTCGTAAAATGCATAATATCAGAAATCCACAACGTACTTATTAAAATTTATAAGTACTAAAATTGTAGTTTTCACGAGGTTTATTTAAAATTTTATTTAAATGTATCAAATGTGTATGTATATGGATTTATATATTCCCTCCCAGAGCTCCGCATGACGCTCCTCTGTGAGATGTCGATATATTCGTATCGATGCCAAATATCATGATTCTTATAGAATATCGTTGCTAACTCCTTTACTGGAATCTTTTGTTTATTTCGGGACTTCAAAGATCGTTTGAAATTTCAGAATAATTCATCTGGAAATCCAAATTAGATGAAAGAGGGCATCACATCTGCATATGCGAATGTAAACAGTTGATGTAGCGCTGGATTAAAATTTCGCGGGGCACGGGATTTTAGGGGTCACAAAGATTGCCTTAAGGACCTTAATAAGCCTTACGGAGCCCGGTGCTGCAGCCCCTCCAAGTAAACCCAAAAATCTGGTTCCGTCGCTGGGGCGATGGCATTCACACGCTTGACCCCTGCTCTAGAGAAATGTGGCAACCCTAGAGTATTTCCGCGGTCGGTGGCGCCGACTGCGGCTGATGTGATAGTTCAAAAGTAATGAGATACATGCAGACGCGCCACTGCGACATGTCATATTACGATTTACGTGCACTTGCAGAGATCACATATACTGGTGGGAAAGTTAGTCATCCAGGCAGTGTGGTCTTTGTTTACTTGGTTTTTCTTTTTAAATAAAAAAACCAAGTCAGAGAATAAAAGGCCTTCATTTTTTATAGTTTAAGGGGGCAAACTAGCAGTCGGGGTCATTTCCTTGACATCCGCATAGAGGTTATATGTGCGTTGCCCTCGTCCATGTGTCAGCGGATACCTACCGCACGAAACGCGACAGCACTGCTGAGGTACCTCCTCGGTAGTGTCGACCCAATTCGACTGAAATGGAGCACCTCTTACAAACTTAAAAGAAAAAATTGTACGCTCATAGAAGAATCTGCTTCGTCCCAGCTGTAGCCAATAAATGGGCTAATAAATATCAATAAATGAAACATATTAATTATACAATTAAACATACACGGTAAATATATTGCATGTCGTTTAGTTTAATTTATTTACGTCATTGCAATAACGATGCCAGTTGCCTACTTTTGCTAATGGCTTGAAAGCCGCAACTGAAATACCATTTAACGGGTACTTTTATTTGACGAAGCAGCAGGTCTTTTTCTACGTTGTTTATTTTTATAAAGAACGCAGAAGAACAGAAATGACAAAAGACTTTGGTACAATATTTTTTAAAGTATTTTTTTATAATATAAGGAGCAGTCGGAGCTATTTTCATGACTCCCAACGCGCATAGACAGCCGCATGGAGGCCATACAGATGCGCTGCCCTCCTTCCTCCTCCCATCTACATTACACAACTAAAGTAATACGACAAAATACACATGACATGGATCATCCTCAGCATTTATTTGTCCACTGCAGGCACCCGTGGACTTGGCATTAATTGAAATATTCCAAATAATACCAAGCTCAGTCAAGTCGGTCCAAACTAAAAAGGAAAATGTATGAAATAAAACTTAATTAATTTTATATATTTTATTAGGAATGTGTAATTTATATAAATGTATGTCTGTATATCCTTTAAGGAATCGTAAACTTTGACCATGTGATGTGATTTTTAGCAAAGTTGTTGCGCATGAGCCCACGAAGATTTCTGAGCATTTTCTGACAATTTCAACCCTTATTGGGGTAAATAGAGTTGTGAAGTTTATTATGTGACGAAGGTGAAACCGCGGGGCACAGCATATATTAATATTAATAAATGTAGGAATGTTTCATTAAACTTTTCTCTTGATGGGCCCCAAACGGAATTAAGATACTCAACATTACTTAAAGCGTAATAAAATTTATCTCCTGTTCTCGGAAGATGTTTTAATTTAGACGTATCAGTCCGCCATTAGTGCGTAAGTGTTCAGATGATACAAATTAAATGTAATACAAATAAATCTATTTAAGGTGTTGGCTGTATCTCGACACTCGAGCGGTTGCTTTGGCGGTTCGAGTGCTTCCGTTCAATTTTTAAAAAAGTAATTTGAGATAACATCTATTTAAAAATCGAAGTTTATGTTACTATCCCCATAAGTTCTGTTTGAGACCGGTACTGTATTGGGAATCTAGTTTCTCTTTATTTTTTATTTAGAGTAGCCTTCGATGCCCGACACCCATGGACATCAATTGTTTTAAGACGTTTTGCAGATAATAGCCCAGCGTATCTAGGTAAAACGTATTATTTTTCCAAAAGTAATAATCATATAAAAAGTAAAAAATGTCATCGAAATAAAGAAACTTGCGTCTGGGACAGAAATAGAACAGGGCGCTTTTAGTGTTAAGAAATTAAAGAGTTATTTTTTAAGCAACATGTTAGCCATATTGATGTCAACTTCAATCTCATTCAAGTTGAACTATGTTCTATAATAGACGGATAAACTCTACTAAACTTTATCTACAATTTACAGAGTAGTTTTATTAAGACGAATATAACAAATTGAAGCAAATACATAAAAAATATAATGAAAATAAAGTAATACCCAATAAAATAGCCTTATTTATTATTCCTGTTAAGATTTAGATACAAGTTTGTATGAAATTATGTGAAGAAATCTCACGTATCAAAAGAATGTAAATGGAGCATTCTTGCGTGAGACGTGAGATGCATGGCCAACACGAAAACTAAAGTTATTTTGTGGATTATCCCTAGAAGCGATAATTATCGACCACCCACTCGTTATGCTTCAGTTTCCCATCACTATTAATGAAATAAACAAAATCTTTTGTATGCTGTTGTGATTAGGGCCAAATGTTTGTATGTTTGCATCCGGTCACTATAAATCACGAGCTTGCATTTAAAAATATCACTAAGATGCACTTAGCGGCAGCTGCATTATGTATCTCGCTCATTAATTACTCATAAGTCGATTGTGCGGTGGGAAGTATCGATAATTATTTTAATCGAATCTATTTATATCGATATTTTGTGTAAAGAATTCGTTGTTAAACGTTGTCTGTTGCCACAAATAATATATTATTTGTTGAATTTAAATTGACAAAATGGCAAACACGATTTGAAAATAGAATTATTAAATTCCATTTTCAAATTGAAATTGAAAGATGCACAAACGCTGCGTTCATGAATAAAAATGACATAAAATGGGCGCGTTCAAAACTTTCATTACGAATATTATTTTAAGTGACGAGTGTTCCCGGATGGTTAACACGCTTCTTATTTATTCAGTGCTTGCGTCATACAGCTTCTTGAGAATTTCAAACAGGAACGCATCACGCGCGCGGCGTGTCAAACCACTTCCTCTGACTCACATGCGTCATAATAACACTAATTGCCGTACGTATCGTGATTCTTTCACAGACAAATAAACGAGATGTATTCAGTGTTGCTCTCTTTTTAATTTGCGGATGACTCATTCATATTGGGATATATGGATTAAGAGGCTGACGAACAAATATGACGTCATTGCGATGATTCGATGTATCGTCATCGTCATTTATACGTCTACAACTAAACAGGACTCTATCAAGTGACACTAAGAAGGCCGATCTCACTAGTCTCGCCGATGGCCACTGGGCCAATAGTTTCTGCGCGTTATTTTGTTAATTAATCATCATCATTGCAGTCCTCTGTTGGACATAGCCCTCTCTCATAGCACGCCACTGGCCTCGATCTACGGTTATGCTGTTCCAATTCCATAGTTAGTACCTACTGAGAGATTCAAAATTACGACTCAATGGAGCAGTAGTGGCGTAAGCAGGTATGCGTTTTCTACGACAGAGATCGCGGGTTCGAGTCCTCCACATGTCATCTACGTTTATTTATATATTTATATACCTTTTTATATTTATATATATTTGTATATAATATATATAATAAAAAGCTTAAATGTACAAAATAATTTAATTAAAAAATATATAGGTTTTTCATAGAATACATGACTTAAAAGTACTTTCCACGGAAGTAGGCTAACGTGGTGCGGTATTTACAGATATTCCAGAACAGATTATTATTAATAAAAATAACCATCGAGTTAACCTAAAAAAACACACCTAATCCACACTTCAAAAACACCAGAAACTGTTAAAACCTTTTTACTGTTACACCGTACACCGTTATCCCATGATGTAGCCATCAAAGCATTTTACAACTGAAACTTGCATCACACAAAACTAGAACAAATCATGAAAGAGTTATAACTTTATGTATGGTCATTTCGTATGAGGAACTGGCACAGTTTCCTCTTTATATGTGTTATTAAAAACTTATGGCACGGCTGCATTTGGTGGAACAACATTACAGATGACAATGTTATTCTACCGCTTAGTAGCCGTTATATTTTTTGGCGCTACAGATGTTGTTTATTATTGTGGGAGGTAGAGATCTTACAATATCACACATAAATAATAATAAAAATAAATGTATATTTCTTCTGAAATGCTTACATACAGAGATTATAGACAATGCTTTTTTGAAAATTTAGTAAGAGGTGGTGCCACGCTGCATGCTTGCATGCAGCCGAATTGGGCTAGCACGACCGGGGAGGTACCTCTCGCTTACACGAGACCGGCGTGAAGTGACAGCTGTGCTGTCGCGTTTCGTGCGGTGTGTAAGTAGCCGGTGGTCCACGGAGGTGGGAGGAGAAAGGGGGTAGCGCATCTGTAGTCTATGCAGATGTATATGGGCGTCGGTAGTCATGAAAATGGCTACAACTGCTCGTTTGCCCTCCTATACCATAAAAAAAAAAAAATGCTTACAATACTGTCTTACATTATATAGGTATTTAAAACATGTGTGCCTGAGCTAGGAAATTCTGTTTCAAGTCTCAGTCTACCACGTACTAATATATATTTTTTTTTAAATATAGGTACCTAATGTTCAGGATAATTTAAAAAAAACACACAAGGATATTAATATTACGCAGTGTACAACTACTTCCTCCGTTCCCTTTTGATATATTTTTGTTTACTTCTTATATTTATAATTCTCGTGTCACAATGTTAGTTACCATACAACTCCGAAACGGCTCGACCGATTGTCATGAAATTTTGTGTTTATTGGTTAGATCTGAGAATTGGCCAATATCCATTTTTCATCTCAATATTTTTACGGGATCTGAACTTATATGAAAATGAAAATGAAAACGTTTTTATTCAAAATAGTATTAGTATTACAGGAATTACTTTTTGACGTCAACAATTAAATCTACCACCGGTCCAACCCTAGCCCTGTCTTTAGAAGAACCGGCGAAACAAACTCAGCGGGCCTCATGTTGTGATGATATGTAAAAGTGCTATATGACTTTAATTTACATATAAACTAAGCATTTCCTATATCACAAAAGTAGCTGTTATGATTTGTGACTTGAGGAAATGTGTATTTCGTAAATGTCACAGGGTCTATGTGGGTTCCGGTAGTCGTGTGGGACTTATGGAAAGAAACTAATAAATCCGCCATAGCTGCTAACATCTGTCTATGGTGTGATAGACCGGATGTCTCTATGGATGCAGTAGGTATATTTTTTATTGTGTGCTCCTAATAAGAATTACAAAGCTATTGCCAAAGAATAGCGACATTCGGACCATCGATAACTGTGACAACATCAAAGAACATCACAAAATGACGATAATAAACTTTTGTTATATTTCATAAAAGATCAAGTGTGTAGTAACCTATGCCCATTTTTTTATAAGGAACCCTGAGTGTCCTCAATGGTTTTTCTTAAAACTTGTTCTAAAAGAGGAGAAAGGAGGGCAGCGCATCTGTATAGCCTCTATGCGGATGTCTATGGACGTCAGTGGTCATGAAAATGGCTCCGACTGCTCGTTTGCCCCCTATACCATAAAAAAGATAGACTTTTTCGGAAAATAATATCGATATTTGAATTTGAACACACAAGTCACGCTACAGTACGTACAAAAGAAAATCAAATGTAACGGACGGGAATAGAACAAAGCTTTTAAAGGTGGCGTCTGAACAAATAAGGGGTCCGACCGGTGTAAGCGGTACCTCTTGAGCTTCATAAGGGGGCTGAATGCCAAATTCATGATTGATGGATTCATTAAGGCACCATATACCGTGCCTTTATTATATGCTAATATAATCACATTAAATAATGCATTATATTGAATATTAATGTGTGATGAATCATCCGATGACTTAAGATCCGAACCTTATTTTTACTTGACAGTGTCAAAAGGAGCGTATGTACATCTGTATATTATATACTAGCTGTACCGTGCGCGCGTTGCTACTCTACCAACAGATAAGTCAGCATTGACTATCATAGAAATATATAAAATTCATTGGAATGACAATAGCGTAATATATAATAGTACTTATCTATATCTTAGAGACCTTCGTGGGCGCATTCTTGGAAATACACAAACAAAATTTCAAACAAATCGGTCAAGACGTTTAGCGTTTAGTTTAGCCGCATAGAAGTTTACCTGTGTTCTCATGGGAATGAGATTAGAGCCTATTCATTACATACAAACACACAGACAAATCGTACCTCTTTATAATGTTGGTATAGAATATAGATTATGTATGTATGTATGTAGAGTTCTATGTACAGCCCACACAGCTTGACGGATTTTAACGTATGAAGTGTCGATACATTGTAATCTCTTTTTTCTGAGACTGTATTTCACGAGAAACCGCGGAGTGCAGCTAGTCTTGAAAACCAGTATGGTTCGTGTTGTCTATATACATTATACACGTTATATATGATAGGACAGCAAGAAGTAACTACATCTATTTACATCATAACCACCCATTCGAGTCCCAATTCTAATGAAACGAACTATTTACATGATTTAATATTATTGTTTGCGCTTCTAAAAATATTCAATTCAGTTTCAGTCATATTCTTGTGTTTTGAAATGAGATGAAACAAAATTACGATTAACAGACTCATATATGTTTATCCTGAAATTTCACAAGTATCGTCTGCTACACATATTTGTTCATATTTTTATTTCTAATTTAAACATCCGAAAAAAAAACGTGCCTACAAATTTTTAAGCGCATTTGACCAAACAGAAGAAAAAGCGCAATATTTACATTCAAGTCTGTAGTATTCTTTTTTGGCACTTAAGTAAAAAAAACAGCGATGACATGAACATTAATCCATTGGCATTATTGATATTTGGCCCGATGTACAAAGCTTTCCTTTGTTTGATTACGAAACACGTTCGCCCACAGACGAGATCGGCTTCACTGTCGAAAAATAGAAAGTTTATTTAAAGGGCCACTATTTATCTAGGTTAACGTAATCTGCTGATTGCAGTATGCCAGTTTATGAGGTTAGGGACGGGACTACTGGTGGGTGTTTTATTACGAGTGTATGAATTTAATTGGTGCAGTAAACACTAAACAGCGATACTTAGGTGAGTTATATCCGAGGAGTACCAAGGAGTATCTTTTGTTTATAGAATAAATGTGTGTAATGTTCATAGCGTTTTAGGTTCCCTAAACCAGAAGACAGAAAAGTCTTGATCAGTCCGACGAACAGTGATGGTAGTAGTGTTAAACTATGCTACCAACTTGTAAGAGGTCCCTTCGAAAAAAAAACACGCTTTATAGTATAAAAGTGTAAGTATCCAGTGGCTAATGGAAGTGGTTGGAGGAAGGAAATGCATCTGTATAAACTCTTATGTGGAGGTTTATGAGCCTCGGCAGTGATGGAAATGGATACGAATGCTCGTTTTCCTCCTTACACTAAAAAAAACCAATAAATCCAACGTTGTAAGTAAAGCTGTGTATTCGCGTGTTGTGCATAGTTCCTAGGTTGGAGGTTCACACTTCAGGAGGGGCTTACTATAACATCAATAGAGATTGCATTTGGTTCATTCATTGCTTTCCATAAAATTAAAAAATATAGAGCGCTTTAAATTTCGAACTTCAAAATAATCATAAAACACTAATTAAATACGCATTTGAAATGAAATTATCGTAAACTATGTTTGTTTTGACGTTAATTCAGATAGATCTATGTTGGGAAGTAAACATTCTTGCTTCTAAGTTAGGCTCGACGATTATACGTGATAAACGAACACCACATAACAAGATCGTCACGATACTACGCCACATCCAAACACACTAATTAATATACCTCCACACGATGCTAGGGCGAGATCGAAGCGATATAGAAGCGTAATTAGCGACGCTGCCCTTCGCGCCATAAATTACGTCCAATTAGCATGTGTCGGCGGTACCATCTACAAAGAGTCGAACATTTTACCATAATATCGTCCTGGTCCGCAATAGGGGATATAAATTAGTATTGCAAAGATAAGATCGATAAAGATGAAACGTAACGAGCTGATAATATCGCTTAAGTTATGAAGCAAATTATACACTTAGTAGTTAGATAGGGTTTGATTTAGTAGCGGTATTTCTAATAAAATAATGACTTGAATTTAAATTCGTTTAAAACAAGTTAAGAGATAGACAAGAAAATTGGCATAAGTATGCCGTTTAGAATTTAAATCTATGTGGCAATGATATAAATTGCTATTATGCTATTTGGCAATATATTCTGCCCCTTATAATATTGTATTACGTATTTTAAATTTTAAAATTCGCCGGGTAAAGTATAATTACTGAATTTCCCGTCGGAAGGAGTGATTTTACCGCAGTAAAAAGTATTCTAGATGTCAACCAGGCACTACAAAAAGTTTTCATACGAATTCGTCCAGTAGTTTCTGAGATTAGCCTGGACAAACAGACAAACGGACAAACAGACAAAAAAAAGAGTTAAAACTTCGCCCCCAACTAGTTTTTTGTATAATATGTAAATATATTCAACTAACTTCGCCCAGCGGTTTCATCCGCGTAAATTTCGATCCCGTAGAAAAAACATAATCATCCCATGGCATCCCATAGGAATATTTTTACGGGATAAAAACTGTCCTATGTATTAATCCAAGTTACTCTCTATGAGTGTGTCAAATTTCATGGAAATCGGTTCAGCAGTTTTTGCGTGACAAACAAACAAACACACAAAATTTCGCTATTTTAATATTAGTAGCATGTATATACACATGGATTTTACTGTATTATTATATGTATAGATGTTTGACTATCAATCTATTCCTACATGATTTTATTGTTGAATTCGTTTTAAATTCGGATATCGCAAGATGTTCTCTAACAAAGTTGAAAAATACATTTAAAAACAAGAATAAAATGTTTTCATGCCAGATCTCTTAATTGATAATTGTGAGGCACACTAACTTCTAATTTAGAAAGACTTACATTTAATTTCGAAAGACATTTTCCTAAGACACAATCACTTTTCAATATTTTGTGGAAAAAAAAACAAAAACAAAATTTGAATACGTATGTACACGTTACTTCGTATAATTCATAAAATAGCCTTCTGTAATGTTGAATTACATTTTAATATTTTCAGCCAATTAAAATTGTGAATATTTACATAAATTATATCCCCAATTACACAATAGGGACGCGAGGAACAATGGTTAGACAATAGACAACACGATACACGATGCTTGACCCATCTACTTAATTTCGAGACACCTTTTGTCGTGTGTTTTGTTCGCGGGCGTTTCCATAAATTATAGAGGACGGCTAGACTATGGCGGNNAAATATACCTGCCATTGTCATGGAGAGCGAGGGACGTGTCGGCCACGCCTCATGGGGGATTTACTGACGATCAGGGGTCTGAGGGTTATACGTCAAGTTTAGGATTATAACCTGTAAGGGGCTGGGAGAGGTATAAAATGCACCATAGCGGGAATTTTATAGGCGTTATTATCATTAGCCGGCTAATAGCTACTGAATGCATGTATAAATCATAGAGCAGAGAAAATAAAATAAAATTTGCTGGCAGCTAGATTAAAAAACAACTTTTTTGCTGGACATAGAGAACCCACTCTCTAATTATGTAATATTCATTTAGTGTATGTTACAATTGTTTCACATTAATAGATGACTTATCTTTATTGTTTGCTGTTGTAAGCTGTCACCCCACCACACATTAATCTACTGATATCGTGTTATTTAACAATAATATCTATTTACAGGGATTTTTCCTAATTTCGTTAATGTAATTATAAAATTAACACTTCAAAATGATTCGTATAAAATATTTGTTAATTATACCTAAGTTTCTTTATTTATTTGCCCGTGGCTTACAGTAGGTAATTACAATGTTTATTTTATACTAGCGATCTGCTCTGGCTCCGTCCATGAATGCCGGGGCTCTGCCGGTATGATTGTTTGAGAAACAAAATGTAGCCCGGTAATAAAAATTCCCGAGATTATCTCATAGAAATAGAATGACCAACAGCCAGTCAGACATTTTAAAAATAATTCTTTCGTAAAAAAAATAGTTGTTTTAAATCACAGATGCTTCAGTATTTATAGGAATATACCTACAGATGACATCTTTATTTGATCTCAAGTACTATTATACTAAGCTTAGATTGTATGCAAGTAGGCACACGTGTAGGCAATTTAAATAATATTTGCTTAGTTAGTTTACATTTAACTTTAAATATTTAAGTCCATATGTATGCGATAGCATCGGCGGGACAGTAATTGTCGGCTTTTGTCCAAGTTAGGGCCCAATTAGTGGGCTTGGACCTGCTCCTGGGTTAATTTACAATAGTCTCTATTCAGTGGCTCGCATTGTGGAGCCTTTGGAGCACTGATTGGCTCCAAAGACTCCACAACGTTTCGCCCTCTATGGGATTTGTATTTTATTGTTTGCGTACCGCTGCTCTTAATTGACAGAATTTATAGTTTGCTTAATGCTTTGCGTATACGTGCGTACGTGTGTGTGCGTGTGTTTGTGTGCGTGTGTGTATTGTGTAGTGAGTGAGTTGGGTGCGAGTAGCTGGCGATCGTCTGCGCTGACAGAAGTCTACTTTAAGGATGGTTATGACTTAACGCTGCAGATAATAATGCTAATTAGGAGGAACGAAGGAAGCTATTTACGCGTCTCTCTCGGCGTCATCTCATAACAGGCGTCAATCAGTTGCAATGTAGAACGGCTCAACCTCTTAAAATGTATTTACAATTGCGCAAGTTTTACTTTTACCAGTTTCAAGTGAGAGATATTCCTAGATCGTTTCGATTTGCCAAACCGAATGCCGTAAAGGTGCTGTCACACTGAACATTAGCTCTATGTGGGTGCTCTTGTTGATGCTACACATTTGTGACGTCCATCACAGTTCTACACGTCAGGTACGTTGACCTATTTCTCACGAGTGTCATTGTGCTGACAGACTCATTCAGTTTCCGCTGCTCAAGGTTAAATCCGTGCGCTAATGTATTATTTACATAACAGTTGTAAACGTATGCGGTCAATGACCGGAATCAACAGGGTAAAAGGTTTTTTAAGGAAAACTTCTATGTACACCATCTTCCTTAATATCTGCTCGGAGAAACTTTCAGCTTTTTTAAAATGACGAAAGTCTTTTGCTCGCGGTCTCTTGAGATATTAGAGCAGATATGATATTGTTTATTACTGCAGTAGTCTGAAGTGTACTTTGTAAATAAACTGCTATCACAGTTTATTTACAACACGTATAAACAGACGGCAGTGACATTATTTGTTTATTCTTGACGCGCAGCTCCGCTAGTGATGTAAATATAGCTGACACGATTAGGCGCTACGACGTTTGCAATTCTAAATATAAACCCCACGATGACGTTTGTCGTTTTATTTTCGTCACAACACTACGCCGGAGGAATTGGGGGGTGCCATGTGTTATCGTAGCACGCAAGGATACGAGCCAAAATAGTACTGAATAGTGTCATCCAATTGATTAATATAATCAGTAGTATAGTGTGACAAGAGGTAGAGGTCTCGCATGGGCGAGGTTCTCTTTCGGTTATCTGATGATAGGGGTCTTAAACTCGCTCCATTTTCAGACTTGTGGTCCTAGGCTGCATATTACGACACTTGTGTTAGTGCTAGATGAAATTTCTAACTTATTCCGTTTTTCCCTATTCAGCTTTAGTTTACTTTAGCTTACAGAAGCCTGTCACATAAGGAAAAGAAATACAGTTTCCATGGTATTAGAACAAAGCACTAAAAATAAAACATTGACAAGACAACTTTCTATTCTGTTTCGCGCCATAATCGAAAAGAAACAGAGGTAACTGACAGTTAATTCTCGAACACAATTTCAAATTTGAAATCAGAAAACCAAAAAAAAAAGATCAAACGCGTGCGTCGGTCACCGCATTCTCATCCGAAATTGCTACAATAAACATAGTTACGAGTGGGCCTATTGACACTTACTGATGGCAGCCCCAACCGCAGCGCCGTGAGAAATACTCGTTTTACGTAAATATTAGATAAACGTTATTTACGTAGCGTTAACGGCGTCTCGTATCCTTCTCGATATTACTACTCGTTAAATAAGGTTTTATTTAACTTTATAGGTATAATGATAGTTTATTATCTCTGCTTATGATAGTTATACCTATACCTATAACATTTATATAAAAAGACTTCGGGTCCGATTTGGATTGTAATTTAATCCTATTAATATTATAAGTGCGAAAGTTTGTATGTATGTTTGTTTGTTACTCCTTCACACAAAAACTGCTGAACCGATTTTCATGAAATTTGGCACACACGTAGAGAGTAACAATGATTAACACATAGGATAGTTTTTATCCCGTAAAAATGTTCTTATGGAATGCCATGGGATGATTTTCCACGGGTTCGAAATTTGTGAGGGTGAAGCCGCGGGGCGCAGCTATTTTTCATAACTCTTCCAACATTTGGTAAGAGGTAGTGCCACACTGCATGCTTGCATGTAGCCGAATTGGGCCGGCTCGACCGGGGAGGTACCTCTCGCTTACACGAGACCGGCGTGAAGTGACAGCTGTGCTGTCGCGTTTCGTGCGGTGTGTAAGTAGCCGGTGGCCCATGGAGGTGGGAGGAGAAAGGAGGGCGCATCTGTATAGCCTCTATGCGGATGTTTGTGGGCGTCGGTAGTCATGAAAATGGCTCTGGCTGCTCGTTTGCCCCCCTATATCATAAAAAAAAAAACATCAAATAAAATGGAAATTTCAGTTGCTTCTTATAAATACTAATAAGTTCTTGTAGATTTTCATCAGGGAAAATTTATACCTATCTTAAAAATCTGAATATACCTCCAAGACGCGTAATTTCCATGATATCATCCTCACATAAATATTTAAATTAGTATAGACACTGTTCAATGTAAATTAGTTGTTATAAATTTACTTCATTACATTGATTTACCATAGTCTTGTTCCTTTAATGACTAATTCAGAATTTTCATCTTCAACATCACTAATACCGTTCCTAATACATGTTCTTTGTTTCTATTGTTTTTAAAGAGAGAAAATTATTAGGATATTTATCTTTTTAGTTTTTACTTTAGTTTAGTTTACTTCTCTAGTTAGAGAATTAACCTACGCATAATGTAATTTACAAAATGACAGAAACGTTGCAGTAAATACTCTGTTGAATCATTCTCTTGTGCTTCTAATTTATCTCTTACTTCTGACCGTAAACGTTGAACGCCAAGATAGGAAATCGTAAAAACCCTCCGACGCCAAATAACAACGCGCAAGTGCCGCGTAAATTGTCGTCGCAGCGACATTACCAGACAGCACAAAGAAATTAACAACCCAGATGTAGCTCTGATCTAGAACTCGTTCCAGACTTCCAGTTACTGTCTAGCCTCTAGGTGTCTGGGATATTTTAAGATTATTGGCTTTAATGTGAAAGGGAATAGCTGAAAATTCTTTCGTATTTTAAGATTGTTGGCTTTAATGTGTAATGTGTTTTGATAGCCTATGTTCATCAGAAATAATGTAGGCTTTTCAAATCGTCTAGTATATTCGCAACCTACTCATTGCAAAGAAACAAATCTTCCTACTAATATTATAAAAGCAAAAGCTTGTGTGTTTGTTACTCTTTCACAAAAACTACTGAATGGATTTTCATGAAACTTTACAGTAATATAGCTTTCATATCAGAATAACATAATAAGTTAAAATTTATAGGGATTTTTGAAGTCCGAAATCCACGCGAGCGAAGCCGCGGGCGGAAGCTAGTTATAAATATATTCGTATAGACTTGCTGTACACGCGGTTTCACCAGCTAAAGTCTATCCCAAAAGATGCATTATTTTTTCATGGCACAAAGTGTTTCTAGTTTTCTAGATTAAAATCTATATCTGTGCGCCAATTTCAATCGAATCTATTTAGCGGTTCTTACGCGAAAAAGTGACAAATCAACAAATAATAATCAATCGATTTTTAATGTTACATATAAAACAATATAGGATACAAATTCCAATGGTAAAGTTGTTACACACCGGTTTTGGATCGAAAGGATGTAAAATATATTTCTTACGCTCAAGCAAAACAAGCGACATGCGTGAACGCAAACGAAACTGTCGGAGGATGGGTTTAGTGTGTTTTATAATGCAACACTTTGGAATTTCGCTTTAACAAACGTCATCTCATCTCTAGATCATCTTTAGAATAACCACCAAGGCTTAGCTAATATATCTGACGTATCAGCACATGTAGACTTTATGATCTAATTTCTAGATAGTATAACACTATTGGAAGATAAAAGTAATGGGAATTCGTAAGAAAGGACGTTTAAAGAAGAACTACAACTGTAAAAAATATTCCTATACGACTTGTCTAACGTGCTAGTCATTTATATAGGATACGGGGCAAACGAACATATGGTAGATGACTAGATATCGGTCAAATGGAGCGAGTTGATATTGAGGGACTCCGGGGTCAAAGGTGAGAGCAGTACTCCATGTGCGGTCGGATCTGTGCTTTGTACAGTTGTAGCAAATGGGCTGGTATGAAGTACTGATTCGCACTGCCTAGAACACCCAGATTTCTGAAAATAAATTTAGCCGTCGCTTCCAAGTGACCGCAGAATTGAACGTTACTCGATATGTTGAGTATTTTTAAGACGAGGACGTAAGAAGAAGGGTGTCTTGTATTCTTTGGTATTATTTTTAAGTTAAACATTACTTAAACATAATATTAACTAGACCAGACCTTAAATCCACTGCGATAATTATGTGTGTGCAAAATTAACAAAATTTTATTTGGTTATTGCTTTCTCTTACTTCAAATCTAGTCTGTTTACAGATTTAAATCGTAGTTATCAAGATATTGCAAAGAATATTTAGACCCATTGCCGTACTTATGATTGGTGATTACTGCACTGCAATTTATTATTTACGCAAATATTGCAACAGATTATCAGATCAAACAATTATATTAATAGCACAAGTCAACAAATCTGAAAAGATAAATTATAAAAGCTCGGTCCACTGCGTTAGCTTGATTTAAATCAAGTTTAACATGTAACAATATCTAAGGCAACATTATTTTCCCTTTGTATCGGTCGAGTATTAATCGTGCCATAAATGCGAATCCTGGCTTCCGTCCAGAGATTTCGTAGGGTCCACTTTAAATCAAGTTAAACAAGTAACGATATCTAAGGTAGCATTATTTTACCTTCGTATCGATCGAGTGTATTAATCGCCATAAACCTATGCGAATCCTGGCTTCCGTCCAGAGATTTCGTAGGGTCCACTTTAAATCAAGTTAAATAAGTAACAATCTGAGGTAACATTAACATTATTTTACCTTCGTATCGATCGAGTGTATTAATCGCCATAAACCGATGCGAATCCTGGCTTCCGTCCAGAGATTTCGTAGGGTCCACTTTAAATCAAGTTAAATAAGTAACAATCTGAGGTAACATTAATATTATTTTACCTTCGTATCGATCGAGTGTATTAATCGCCATAAATCGATGCGAATCTTGGCTTCCGTCCAGTGATTTCGTAGGGTCCACATTAAATCAAGTTAAACAAGTAACAATATCTAAGCATTATTTTACATTACTATCGATCGAGTGTATTAATCGCCATAAACCGATGCGAATCCTGGCTTCCGTCCAGAGATTTCGTGGGATAATAAAGTTCAGGCGAGCTGAGAGCTGTCGCCCACACAGGGGTCGATATCTGACTAATGCATGCCAGCATTTACACGGAACAGGTTTGTGATAATCTGCGGAGAGCTCGCGTGCACTGTTTTATGCGGCCTTAAATTTCAACTTATGCAGTGCCTATGGTAAATTGCGTGAATTGTCAAGTATAACAAACTAGATCTAGTTTGAGCATACTAGATTACTAGCTTGACATATAACAAACTAGATTTAGTTGATTTTGAAGATAGTTTGAATCTTCGTAAGGTTAAATACGAGACGATATTGTTTCCACACGGAGTTTGTTCAACAAACTCAAGTACTAGAATTCTTCCCTCGATTATATTGCCTTGCGGATTCTTTTTATTTTCTTTTTAGTTTCTCATTGAAGGCAAACGTAGTGAAGTTTTCATCCCTTGTTTAATCACAGCAAGTAGATATTTTTATAGTTTTTTGAGATTTAAGGAGAATTGCCACTACTCTATTGCAGCCAAATTCGATGGAACAGGAGAATTATATCTCTCAATATTAAGTACTAGCTGCGCTCCGCGGTTTCACCCGCGCAAATTTCGATCCCGCTAAAATCATCCCATAGCATCCCATAGGAACATTTTTTCGGGATAAAATATAGCCCATACGAATTCGGAAGAATCCCTCTAAGTAATGGTAAAAGAAATTTTGGAATCGGTCCAGTAGTTTTTGAGCCTATTCAATACAAACATACAAAAATACAAAGGTTTCCTCTTTATAATATTAGTATAGATTTATTACAGTCATCACTTTACTTCTTTTTTTCGGATTTCTAGATGTTGTCGATGTTTATGGACGCTAATAATAAAATAAATAATGAAATTTGTTACCTTACCATTAGGTGATCCGACTACTCGCTGTTATAAAACGACAAATATATTAAAGTCTGCGTGTAAATGTTTCTGATTGCGTGTG